>LPNX010493804.1:174798-261229 GCA_001517045.1 Pseudotsuga menziesii | reverse complement strand
GACGAGATAGTATACACATGATGATGACTAGTGGAGATCCAGATCGAGTGATGATCCAGATCCAGTTATGATGACTCCGAGAGATCCAGATCGAGTGATGACCCAGATCCAGCAGTAGTGATCCAGATCGAGTGATGATCCAGATCCAGTCCAGTGATGTTGATCCAGATCGGGTGATGATCTAGATCCAGTGATGCCATTTTATGATGATCCAGATCGAGAGATGATCCAGATCCAGATGACTTGAAGATGAAGATGACTTGAAGATGAAGATGACTCAGATGATCCAGTTAAAGCAGAGAAGAAGACCAGTGCTGAAAAATTGTGTCGAAAGAATACCTTCCTAGTTAAGAGGGAGTGTTGATGTATATGTAACTTCGGAATGTATTCTTCTATATATTTTATATTATTATAACCCGATGTTTATTCCGGGATGTTTCTATTATGTATTTGAGTCATGTGGTCATGCCCGATGTTCCGATCGGGAGGATTATAATGTAAACAAGTCATATCAAGTCATTGGGTAAGTCCCCACTGTTTATGGGGCACTTGAGTTATTATACACTAATTAAGGTGTAGGCTCGAGTAGTAATTATTAGGTTGAGTGCACTTCAAGTCAACGGAAGAATATAAATAGAGAGTGAGAGTCTCTCTATTTATCACTTGTGACTTAGCTCTCTTTCTCTCTCAAGTGTGGCGCACTTTTGGAGAAGGAAATTCTTATGCTTGACAGAAGACAGAAGGCTGCTATTGTGAAGGAGGTCATCTTACTGTTTTGGGATCACATCTTGTGGTGATACTATCTTAGAGGAAGTTGAGGGGTTTTCTCCATTTATGGTTTCCCCTCCTAAAAATCTTTGTGTCTCTTCTCTTGTGATGTGCTTATGTGATTGTTGTGCTTGTTATTCTCTCAGTGAAAAGATCTTGTTATAATGCTAGCTTAAATGTTGAAAAACTAACATTTCTAAACTCCAGATTTCATCCTACCACTCTCTTTCCCAAATTTGTTCTTCTTAACATTTTGCTTCATATCCTAACTTTGTAGATAAAACTCCATTTGCTTTGTTCTAAGACCACTTTAACTCATCATCTATTTCTTTTATAAATATCTCACTACGTTTTAAAACAGAAACATAAGGAAGCCATTCTGTAGCCAGATGTCCCTGCAATTTTAAACCAACTGCATATTTCCAATACTATATCCATCCTCCCGGAGCTGCTTGGATGGATGCATCTGCTAAATATTTATTGTCCTTTTCATCATTCATGTCATTATTTCTAAAAGTACATCTATCAAAAACTTCACAACAACCTATCCATGGATTGTTTCCTTCCCTCACTTTAAGTTCACTACGACTTTCCAAGCAAGCCAAGGTCCTAGAATTGTGAATGCCTTGACCAAGCATTTTTAGACTATTGAAATTCCTTTTTTTTTCATGGGATGGCCTAATAATGAGATGAATGTTTTCCCAGTTGTGTTAGGTGTGGGACTGTCACAACTAATTTTGGAGTTTATCAGAAATAGGAGCTTGGTAAAAGTTTATTCTTCAGTGGGTTTGAAGAGAAAATGTGTTCAAAGAGTAGAAAATGTAGAAGAAGTAAAAGGATTTTCTATTTTAGATCTACCTGAATTGGCACTGGAGGGCATATTGAGCAGGATTTCACCAGCTAGCCTATGTAACATGGCAGGGGTTTTTACGAATCTAAGGGAGAGGTGTAGGATCAATTACCTTTGGGATCCTCATTTGAAAGCAAAATGGGGCAAGGTTATTGGTCCTGCAGCCCGTCGTGAATGGCAACGGACTGTTGCAATGAATAAGGAGATAGGGACGTTAGATGGTTGCAAAGATAATGGATGGTTAAGGTCCCTATCTTGCATTTGGCAATTTTTCGTGGTTGAGATTACAACTAGATATTAACAAAGAAGGTAAAAGTGGCCCGCCATGTGGTTCAGTGATGGCATGGTATTTGGCACTAGAAAGTGGGAAATTTGGGTTTCCCGCTCAGGTGTACAATCATGAGGTAGGTATCAATGTTCAATAAATAACCTCTTGGATTGAAGAAAAGAATTTTTATGGCTGGTATTTTATGACAATATGTTGCTGGTTGCTTGATAAATTAATAAAAATACAAGTCCTGTGTTTCTAGTTATCTTATAAAATCAAAAGGTGAATGTATATTTCTTGTGAAGCTTAGTCCCCTGTACAAATAGTCCCATGCCTTTTTAAATTTTCCCAAGAATAATGACAGACATAATTGTAATTTTTTCTAGATTTCATTGAAGTTAGCTTGATTTCAATGGTTTCTGAATATGTAGTGGGTTTAAAAAAAATTCCTGCATACAATTATTAGAATGATATATGAGTTTCTTTGATTCATGCTGATTTAATTTTGTGCAGCATGGACATGTTGGGTTTATGCTATCATGTTATGATGCAGAGCTAAGTTATGATTGCAGAACCGACACTTTCCAGGATAGGTATGTTAAGTATTCATTATATTCACACTCTTCAAAATGGCATTTTTCTTAAACCCTGTTAAATCATGGAAGGATAGAACTACAATTTATTTCTTAATACTATCAACATATAAAATGCCATGGCTTGTGTACACCCTCTTCTTTTGCAATGCCCATCACTTCATTTCTATGGTCAACTTCATTGGTTCTCATTTGCTTTTGTTTTACTTCTGACTATTGAACATAAAGGATAATGGACATAAACTTGGAGAGGGTATGTTCCTTCATGCAATGTCAGCATTACATCCCAAAAATCTTCAGCTACAAAGAGGAAATTGTGTTTTACTTCTTACTAATGAACATAAAAGATAATGGAACATAAACCCTGGAGAGGGTATGTTTCTTCATTCAATGTCATCATTACATCTCAAAAATATTCAGCTATAAAGCGGCAATTGAGGGGATATGACTACATTAGCAAGGTGACCAACATTAACAGTTGTTTTACACTGGCACAGAACTAGTATTGCCACATTAACACTGCCCAGACCTCAAAATGATTGGGTGAATGCATTATCATGGCCCAAGGGAGTACACTTTCCACGTTTTGAAGTTTGAACTTGGGTCAACATTGCAATAAGCACTCCAATTTTCCACTTAACATATAAGCTAGATGGACCTCACTTCAAAATTTTGTTGTTGACTCTTAATTCTAGTTTACTTCGCAGGGTACCGCTTGGAGGAAATATTTACATAAATGCATCAAAATTTAAGGGTTTCCTTTGCAGGTATCCACCACATGGTCATCGAACAGTTTTCGTTGAGGAAGGAGTACAATGGGAGAGGCTATAAGCACCTCTAATGGACATGCCTGCCTATGATCTTCACCCATCTGATTGTCTGAATGACCTATGTCCTGGAGATAATGTTGAGATACAGTGGAGGAGGAAGAAGGAATTTCCATACATTACATGTAGCCTCCTACTTTTTATAGACAGAAGTCTTGGATCTTGTGCACAAGTGGTTGTTTTATTATAGTTGTAATTATTATTATGTTGATCCATAGTCATATTCAGCTTGACAGGTAAGTACTTTGTTCATGCTTCAATTGATATCCTCTTATGCTTGGAAAATACATGATGAGCATTTTCTTTGAAACAATTTCTCATATAATGTTATTCCTTTTTCTTGGTAGGATGGTGGTATGGGGTTGTGGGCCATTCAAGTGATTGTGACTGAGATAATCGCCACTGCCAGTGTCATTTAGATGGTGAGAATCCTCCATATGATAAAAATAGTAAGATGATTTTCAGTTGTTTTGTGTGTCATATATTGATCTAGTTATACAATGAAGCACTCACAAAGTGACAAACACAAATTAATTTCATGTTAACCAAACAATGGGCTTGGTATTGATAATGTTGGAGTCCTTGGAATTTTTTTTAGCATATTTATTCATAAGTTGTTTCAATGTGAAGCCTTTTAAAAATCTTCATCTGGTCTATTAGTTATTCAATCATGCTTCTTTTTGAACTTCCTATCACAAGGTGCGATGATGCTGCAAAATTAATCCAGGCTTTCAATGGGTATAAAAATAAAGTATGCTACTTTTTTCCTTATTAAGAAATGTGCTATTTGTTATATAATAATATAAACGAAGGGTTACCAAACTGTTGGGAGAGGAAAGGAAAGTGGATGAAGATAAATCTATTCCATCTAAAAGAAATTATAACAAAGAGGCTTTTGTGCAAGAACAAGTTGAAGATGGTATTTTTTTACTAAAAATATTGCTATGTTGGTTTTCTTTCCAAACCCAAAAACATTTGATTTGTGAGTGGCAGACATTTATATTAAAATATATATGAAGGCCTATCAATTCTCTTTGAATTGCTATGGTAAATATATTAAATGATGAGCTGTTCAAATTTCAAATGTATCGCTGAGACAACTGCCAATGGGGCCAAATCATAATTAATCTCTCTAGATGTGTGTTGGTTGTGAGATTCACATAAAAACTATGTGGCAAATGGATTTTAGCCCATCACCTTGTTTCTATTTGTTGTCATATTTTATTATTTATATTATGATCTTGGAATCCTAATCGATGTGAATCCAGCATTCTGCAAACAATTGCAAAGCATATATTGTGTTAAATGTTGGAGTACCACTGGGAACTATCATATTTGGTTGATGTTTTTAGTAATAGCTTATGGCCAATTTCATTTATTTTTCCAAATCCAAGTGCACTTGATGGTTCATTGTTTTCTTCTTGCACATTATTTACTATCCTTAGAGATATGGAGCATATTCTTACTTTTTCAGAGTGCTGATATGCAAACAAGATGCAATGTGAATTAGTCTAGTAGGGAATATATGGAAAATTTTCTTATATGAAAAGGGCTAGCCTTTTACCCTTGATATTTCTTCCCTATTTCTAACCAAGAATGTGTGATGTGTAAATTTGAAGCGCACTGAATCTATGATAGAAGCATTAAGTAGAATCCATTCAACTCAAAGGCAAAGTTATGTAAGATTTTTTTCCAAGGAAAACCTCGTGCAGAAATTTGGAAACCCAAGGGATGCTTCCCCACATTTGTGGATGGCATCCTGGTAAACTAGTGGGCATACATTGTAGGCTCTTGTGCCTAACCCAGGTGGGTTGGAACTAGGCTCCTGCTGGCATGGAACAAACCAATGCCCAACAACATTGGAAACAACTGGTTGAGATAACATACTTAGTAAGAACAGTGAGATATGTAGGATATTTGAGAACATGCTTAGTAAGAATAGTTGCATGAGAAATTAGAAACAAAAGAGATACAATACCATATGGGGAAGCATTGAATAACTGTACTTTGATTATTCCCTGTATTTGATGGGGAAGCCTGCTATTTGTGGCCCTTGATATTTAAGAGAACTGTGCTTCTTACATATCAACAGTGTTTCCATTTTCCATCTTCATTGAATTTGTCTGCCTGCAGACATCAACTATAATTTCTTTTGTTTTGGCCACTTGCTAAATGGGTACCTTAAAATATCTGAAGTTCACACAAGTTTGTCCATCTGGAAATTAATATTTCTCATCCCTGCAAGCTTCAAAGTGCAAAAAAATCAGATATTAGAATTACCTTCACCATTTCTCTGTCAGTTACACTGCCATTTGCAATTTATTTTGATTTATTTCAAAATCTTATGGCCTTTTTATCCATAATGACCAGCTACGTATTCCACCTCGTATGAAATGTGCATGGGTTTCTCCATCTCAAAATCAATATTTGTCAGGCCTCAAACATATGCCATATTCTTTACAACGTTCTCCATTAGTGGGAGAGAGGAACCCCAGTGTCAGAATTCACTATGCAAATAGGTACAATGAAAGGACAACCATCATAAATGAATTCTTAGTGTATTATAAATCACCATCAAGTCTCATAATTCTAAATGCCTTGCCCTGTTAGTTTTTCTTATACTGTTATAGCTTATTCCCTTAGAACATGAGCATTCTCTAAATTGTTTAATCCTAAATTTAATGGAATTCAGGTGAAATTTTGTTTGTTTCACCATAGATCATGGATATTTCACCTTTAAGACTTAGATCTAGGCTTTGCTCAAAAAATATATGTTCTGGACTTTCAATTGAGAAAATTTGGGATAAATCCTAAAAAAAATCTTAACAATTATTTGATCTTTAGCTATCTAGGATAATATCTTTAGATTTCTAATAGAGTAATTGCAATCTCTTCTAGTCACCTTAATGACAAGTTAAGCACTCCCAGTCAACACAACAGTCCTCGATCATGCTTTACTTAAGTAAACAATAGAAGGTCCTTGATGGCCTTAATAAGTCTTACTTAATTAGACAAATGTAGGACCTTGATAGCCTTAAAGTTGACAAGTTCATCAAAATTTAAGGTGAAGATAAAGAGTACTGCAACAATGAAATTGGATAGTGTGTCACTATCTACAGAGTTGTATTTAGAAAAAGAAAAAAACTTAGAGAGATGAGGAAGATGTAGCCAATGTGGATGCAAAGTTTGATGAGTTTGATATACCTTATGATGTTTGTTGGCTTGACATTGAGAACACTGATGAGAAGAGATACATTGCATGGGACAACTTTCTCTTTCCGAATCCAGGAGAGATGTAGAATAAGCTCATGGAAAAAGGCCGGCATATGGTGGCTATTGTCGATCCTCATATTAAGAGGTATGATGGCTTTCCATTGCACAAGGAAGCGACTCAAAAGGGGTATTATGTTAAGGATGTCCATGGTAAGGATTATTTCAGCTGGTGTTGGCTAGGTGCATCATCTGGATTAGCTGCTAAATATTATTCAATGGGGTAAGCTAGCTTTTCCATGATATAAAGGTTAGTGATTGTATTTTGGTAGAGATTTCTTTTCTACATTAAGCTCAAGGACTGTGCGGAATGGGCTTCGAACCTTGGCGGCCTGTTATTGTAGATACATTTATGATCTTTTCCGGTATATATCTATAAATACAGGTAATGTAGGTGGCCTTTAAATCTCTATACACAAAATATTTATATAGAAACTTGTGCACTTTTATGGAGATATTTGTAGTATTTGCTTAACAGGTTTGTGAGTAGAGATGATAAGAACAAATATATAGAAGCTCTGTTTGGAAAATATTTGGATGGGAATTTTTGGGGAAATATTTGTAGTATTTTTCCGATCTAAGTATGCAAATAGAGGTAATATGAGAAAGCATCTATAAGCTTTGGAAAGAAAACCATTAAATGGAAATTTGGGAAGCTATGAGTTGTAAAGGGCAGTGAAATATCCTGAGAATTAAAGCACTGCTCATAAAATCTTTGAATGGATTGTTTTTGCGACCTTGAGTTGTAAAGGCCGGTGAAATATCAATTTATTTAAAGCTTTGCACAAAATCCTTTGAATATAACTTTTCCCAAGTGTGAGTTGTAAAGGCCGACGAAATCTTTATGCACTGTTTTTTTTATTTGTTAATTTTTTTAAGTCATGTCTCAATGTTCTCATACCTGGGGCCTGTATACCAGTCCTTGGCCTAATATGATGTTTTAAAATCATGCAAAATTGATTGCCTACAACACATTTAGAGATGCAAGTATTATGTCTTACAAAAAGTAGCTTTGGATATCGCAAAATTATGTCTTGACTAAAAAAAACCTTTAGAAAAAGGAACAGAAACCATATTGTTTACCTCCATGAACATGATATCAAATTGAAGAAGGTAGAGAAATTTTTCTGCATTTCCTACCAGACTTCAATTTCCTCGCTACTAAAACCTTTCATCTTCCTAACCTCAAGCTTGTGAAGAAGATACTCTATAAATAATGGTTGGATTTCGATGTGGTTTTCCAATGATTGTAGTATTTCTTCCACAGTTTCATTAGATGTATCTAGCGGTGCAATGCCTATGAATCCTTTTCCTTTCCCAACTTGGAGATTGCACAAATATCCTCTCCAATAAGTCGCTCCCAAGACACACCAAAATATCTTTATTTGCACACTACCAGTCCAGGTCCTAAAAATATTCCTGCATCTGGTTCAGCTCTTCTAGGGAAAACCACCAATGGCCTCCTTCCTCCTAGACATTTTCTTCCTTTCTCAGGTATTTACCTGACGTTTACACTCCTCCAGTTTCTCCCATTGTGGTGAAGGATGGCACAATATGAAAGCTTGCACATTACCGGCTCACATTTCAGTATAGATGATCATATGTCTTGGTTTTTGTTCTTTGACTCAGGATGGATAAAATCTCTCCTTCCTTTTTTGCATTCCTTCTCAGTGGAGTTGATTCCATCCTCATGGCAGCTTGCTTTGAGTCTCCCTTTGACATAATTTTGAAATCCCATACCACTTTCCTTGTTCTTCCTTTTCCTTGAGAGTAGATGGGTTTCATTGTTTCTCCAGATTGAATGGAAGCAAGTGAGATAATGATTAGCTCAAACAATCTTGGCATCCCATCCCCTTCATTAATGTGCATATCAACTGATATTTTGTTCTGCTTAACTTGTCCAATTATGTTCCTGGTGTAAATTGATTCAACTACCATCACCTTTATCAAAATATGATAGATGGACAATTTACCATGATTAGATATGCTATGTAGTGCCTTCTCAATGATTGGATCATTGATATCCTGCCACATTAATGTGTAAGCCAGCTGATCATTTTTTCTGCTTAACTTGTCTAATTATGTTCCTGGTGGAAATTAATTCAACTGTTATCACCATGATTGAAATCTAATAGATGGAAATACCATGATTAACTATGTCATGCAGTGTCTTCTAAATGGTTGGATCATTATATCCTACCGCTTGCTGCCTATACCTCCTACTACCCCCACATTGGCATCAATACCCATGTTATCTTGCATTTCTAAGAGGCATCTCTTCCCCAATTATAGAAGAATATATTTACTGTTATGTCGTGGCATTCTAAACATTTTTCTCACCATCATTGCAAATTAGGATTCCATCAAATCTGATAGAAAGCATCGGCTCTTACCAATTGAGAGCTCCAATGTGCTAATAAGGCATGTAACATAAATATTAGACTATAGATTTGAGTTATTTAAGACAGAGTAGTTACACTATACCATTTTCAAAGCCTTGGAAATTTATATTGAAATGCAGATGAAATTTCTTATATTATTGTTAATATTGTTTAAATGGCAGTAGTTTATTTGGGCATTGGGAATTGAAAGACAACAATCTAGAATTTTTTTAAACTGGTTAATCAAAGGATCAATTTTGTTGTCCTTTTAAGGTACTCTTCTTATGTCTTGGAAAGAACTACCAGTTTGTTTTAAAAACCTTCAAGTCAAACATTTAATTTATAAATTTGATAAGCTTTTTAAATAGCTCTCACTTTTCAATCCTTGAAGATGTCAAGTTTTGAGGTAATGTTCTATATCCTATTTGCAAGGCTATTGAAATTTGAAATTCAATGACACAACAAAAGGAGTGGGAATTACAAGTAAATTTCACTTTGATTCCAAAAATAAATGCCAGAGAGATCAAATGTTGTGTCAAACTGAAATCATTTTACATACGTTTGCTTATTTTCATATATCTTATAATTTTCCCCAGGGTATGAGTTGGTCTTGTATCTGAGGAATCCATTTATGTTTTGGCAAACCTGTCATTTAAATGAGGGGATAGGAAGGAAATAAGTTGGAAGATTCAAGATGCTCAGAATTTGTGACTAGCTTACCTTTAGAAAATGCATAATTGAACACACCAACCTTTAGAATATGCATAATTGAACACACCATTTGAGACTTGTCATTTGTGAGTTGAAAATTTTTCCTGTTGAAAACACTATCCTAATAATGCCTTTGTAATTGCAGCTATCCATTCTTCACATTTGGAAAGAACATGCAAAGGGTTGGTTTTGGAACATGTGTTGGGCAGGTAAAGTCATATTTTAATTCTTTAAATGAATAAGCAACTGAAATGGTTGCACTATCTAAGCAACAAATTTTATTCTATATGTTCATTACCGATGTTGAAGAACTATGTTTCTTGTGATGTTTGGAGCCATTAAGGAAAAATTTAAACGAACTTTTCTGTTTTGGTTTTCTATTTCTGTTTACTCTACACTCTAATAAATTCACATGACTAGGGAACCTTTATATGAAGTCTTCAACAGTCTACTAAGAAGAAACTAAATATATACAAACCTTCTTTTGGAACCATTAAGGATGTATTTTAGAGAAAGAATGTACTCACTTTGGAAGTTTTGGGAAAATCTAGCTTGACCTTTGGATTTAAACTAGATGCTTTTACATTATCTAATAGGTAAATAAGAAAGTACAACACAATTTTCCTAAATTATGACCTGTCACAACATGCTATCATTACCCATATCTTAGTTATCACTTGCCTTCTAAATAAGATATACAATGTGAGAAGTTCAAAGAGTCATAATACTTAGGAAACAACCTCATCTAACATATTCTTATTGGGGTAGGATAATAATGTCTTTATATTAAGCTTCAAGAGTCATAGTTGATGGCCTTTTATTTTTTGAGCTTTAGTAGTTTGTAGTTTATGGATTTTTAGATAAAGACAAAGAGAATTAGGTTGGTGGAGGATTTGAATATGAACTTTGATTAGAGAACATCATAACATCATGAATATAGGAGGCATGGAGCTCTATCAGAAGATCTTTGGAGACGACAAGAAGCTGAAGAAGTTTCTGAGGTGGAGGGTCCAAATTCTGGAGAAGGGCATAAAAATCCTTGACTTCAAGCCTGGTGGTATCAATGCCATGATTGAGATCATAGATCTTAAGAATATGCCCAAGAAAGAGTTGAGAAATGCATCAAACCAAATTATTGCACTTTTTCAAGATAAATACCCAGAGATGGTAGCAAGAAAGGTCTGTAACTACCCAGAATACATATGTTTTTTCTTTTACCGAGCTTTCTTTGATCAATATATTTTATATGCCTGTCAATGAACAAAAATACGACATTAGTTTTCATAGTAGATCTGGTGTTTGTGGGTTTTCGCACACCAAAAATTGAATTTTTTGAGGAATGTTTAGATATATGTTACTTGACAAATGGTTGTTGTTATCAAATAACATATATCTTTGGCCTTGATTGAAAAAGGCTAAAAGTTACAACATATATTTTACAGAGATATTTTTTATATGATTGTACTAATATAGATCTTTAGGCCAATTTGTTTTTATATGCTTTGTTGTATGTACTAAACAATGCGATAATTTGCCACTAAATATTTGAGTATGGACATTCGATTATTAGTTACTGTTTCATATTCTTTTGTACTATGAAAATTCAATAGTTTTCCCACAAAATTTTATGCACAATGAGTATATGGACGTATTCAACATCTTGTTTCTCTTTCTTTCTTTTGTTTTTTATTTTTGGAAGTGCATTAAGAAAAATGTCTAGATGGGCTGCACTGCAAGGATGGGACTTCCTTTAGCTCAGGTGCATGAAATGTATGTATTCCATCAAAATCACACCGGGCTTCCACTGGGCCTCTTTCTTTCTGAGGTTCATACCATTTGGGTGCCAGACCAGACCACAGCTAGAATGGAGACCTAGTAAATGTTTTAAAGCTTTGCCAATATCATCAGTGAAATGACTATTAGCTACTCTTTTTTGGTGCCCATGTCATCCAATTATTATTTTTACTTATCCTAATGATTAAGAGAGTCTATGCTATGTTGGCAGCTGTGAGGAGCTAACATGTATTTGTGTGGTGTTTCAGTAAGTGAAGAACACTTCTCTCAAGTTTTCCTTGTTTTACATGCATTTCCTATTTTGTTTTATGATCCCATTGAATGATAGCTTTTTTTATCTCAGTAAACCACTTTTTTGACCTTTTAAGTTCAGCGTTATTGTCCTTTTCATCCAAATTTGCATGGTTCAAAGATGGAGGAACATACACACTGATATTTTTGTTTGATCACAATCTGCCACCAAGAGTATTGTTTTTCATGGTCAAGATAGCCCCCACTATTTTTTTCCTAAGGAAACTATTATGCAAAAACCTAAGGGATGCTTCCCCACATTTGTGGATAGCATCATGATTCCCTAGTAAACCTGTGGTGTAGACTAGTGCACCTCACATAGAGGGGCTTGAGTGGGGTACCTGCTGGTACAAAACTAAATAAATTCCCAGCAATGTTGGTGACAACATAGTGAGTTAACACTTTAGGTTAATATATCCCCAACTGTTACAAAATATAGTGAGGGAATTAGGTTTTTCTCAATCAACTCATGGAGGAAACCTTGAAAATTTGAAGAGAATGAAATCACTCCGTGAAGTATATTAATGGACTATTTTACCTTTCTAGGATTTGAATTCCCATCTCACCATTTCTAGATTACAGATTCTGCATCATACTACTTTTGGGTTGTCGCTTTTGACTGTCGTTGCCTCTGCCAAGATTCAAAATGGTCATTTCAAGTACAATGTTTAAGGGTTTATCCACTCCTTCTAATTGTCAAGTATTTCATATGCAATTAAATCTTTTGCTATATTCAGTTTCAAGCTTGGGTTTTTGACATCTGTTAAGTACTAAAAAGGAAAGTATACTAGACTCAGTTTTATCAAATTGACAAATCACCTCTTAATTTGTGTTTTCTCTATTTTCCAGGTATTCATTAATGTACAATGGTATTTCAGTGCATTGTACTCCATGTTGATCCCATTCCTGATGCACCGTACTAAGAGCAAATTCGTCATAGCACATGAAGGAAAAGTCACAGAGACCTTGTACAAGTATGTGAAATTCCTACTTTGATGCAGTGAAAATGTGCTTAACCTCAATTGAAGACTCTGATATAGGATAGAATGAAGGATATATTCAATGGAATATTCCTATAAGCTTATTGAACCTTTGATTTTACTTGCAGATTTATATCTCCAGAGAATGTTCCTATACAGTATGAGGGACTTAGCAGGCCCAAAGATGTAGATTTTGGTCCTCACAAACCTGCAACAGAGTTCTCCATTAGAGATGGAGAGAAAATCAATCTTGAGATTGAGGGGGTGGAGGTAATGTATGTCAATAATTGCTCAAGTTTGCAGACTTTGTGATAGTGCCTGCATTCAAATTTGGCTCTTTGGCTTCAATTTTGTTTCCAATATACTTCCAAATTTGATAAGGTTTAGCTTTCGCTCTTTTTATTTTATGGGTGTTAGATTTGAGATTGAGTTTGTCCTCAAGATATATGGGATTGGGATTTTAGTTTGTTTTTGTATTATTGTAAGTTTTATAGATATGATGTTTACTGAGAATTCTCACATTTAAGCATAGGATGAATAATTGTGTAGAAATTCATCTTTCTGTTTTGGGTTTCAGGTTTGTGTTTGATTCCTTCTCAATTTTATAGATATTAGTATTTGCATTGCATGTTAATGCAACCATGCCCCTTTATCAAATAGGAAGCAATGAGTGATATGGAGGGGAATGAATGGGTCAACGGCACTATGAAAAAGCTCAAGGTATCTTCTCCAATTGGCTTGAATATGATCTGAAAATCAGTAATTTCTTTCTTTCCCACCATCTATTGTATTTTTAAATTTCAATCAGTGATATGTTTTGAATAGTCATGTCTTTTACCATCTAATATATTATGGATATATGCTCAGGTCAGTCTTCTGTATTAGATGACACCTAAGTCACTTGGGTCATGTTTTTGTTCAAGTTTGAATTCAGTGACACTCAAAAGTTGTGTAAACTAAATCAAAACAGAAATAACCCCAACTACAAAAGGCATACATTAGTTTGAACTTTTGACACTTATGACTTGAAATGTTACTACATGTGTCTTTGATCGCATCTGATCATGTCTATTGTGTAAGATATTTGTTTGTAATATCTTTACTTTAGTTTCTAGCAAATGTTTGTCTGAGTCTACTTTGCATCTAGTCTGGATTGTCAGACATTCTTTGGAGTGAAAGTGGTTCAAGTTTATTTACAGTTATTTTGCATAAAAATGATTGTTATCACTAAAAACTCCTATTTGGAAGTGTTTAATTGGTAGCTGTCTTGGATTGGAGACGCTAAACACTTGAATCTCATTCCCACGTGAGTGTTATGTCTTACATGCTTAGAATCAATGTAGTAAATTGTTGCCTAGGCCCCATGGATAAGGCACTAATATCTCCGTCTACTCCTCCTTTTTATTTCTTTTCTCTTTTACACTGATTCTGTGAGGGTTTTATTTGTCTTAATACCTTAATCTTCTTACTTTTACAACTCTCCACAATATCTTTGAACACTTGGAACCTACTAGACACTTCATCCTTTATCTTCTTAAAATATATGTAGGCTTTTATAGAGGAGTCATAAAAAAAGGAAACATAATAAATGTTACCTATAATTGAGATTGATGACATTGGTCCACACACATCTGAATTAATTAGATAAAGAATCCTTCTTGATCTGTGCTCATTACTAGGGAAAATAAATAATTTTGGCATGCTTGTTGAGTGCAACTTGTATTTTCTATCTTGTCGTCCAACAATCTATGTGCCATGTCCTTAAAGAGACATAATTCTCTATAGTGTAGGTGACCAAACCTCTTGTTCCAAATATTGAATTAGTCATCATTGTTATGCACCAAAGAACCCTGCTTCATTGGATCAACAAGCATTTTGTATAGACCATCCTCTCGGATACCTTTGGCAAAAAAAAATTATGTTAAAGAAAAAAAGATTTGTATTTTTTCAAAACTCTTTGCATTTGTGCTGCATACAATTTTATTAGAAGAAATTGCAATGGACCTTCAATGGTATTGCATGTTCCCCATATCTCACTTTTAGAGGTTGGTATGTCTTATCTTGATTGATTCAAGATCTTTATGCCTTGTTTCCAATTCCAAAGTACATGGACATCACATGGAAGTTTTGATATCTCCCTTCTCGAGGTTGGAACAATTTTCCTTGTTTGGATTAGATTCTCATTATAGCTTGATGGAGTGGCACATGCACATTGATGCAGTCCAAACATTTTCTAATACACGTTGATACAATCCATCTTTTGAAAGGAATTGGTACAAATTTAGGTTAACATTGATGCATTGTATGTATCATCCAGAAAGAATTTTTATGAATTTATTTTTAAGAGGCCTGTAGATGTAGGTTCATTATAAAGCTTTTAGGCGCTGCATATTTTCTACTAACTAGCTATAGAATACACACTTTAGTGAGTTCTTGCTTGGAATGTAAGTAGCATGTTTACATGCTTCTTGGTAACCTTGAAAATATTTTAGAATGGATTTTGTTTTTGTTTTAATAAAATGCCTCCTTTATCTACCAATAGCATAAAAATGTACATGACATTCTACAATAAAAAATTGGTTGCTTAAGAATCCACTACAATAATGCCAAAAAATGGGTGGATTAAGAACAAAAATTCCCATGAATAAGACTCATTTAGAACCTTGGGGAAAAGATAAACCATACAAGTGTCCAAGGCATGAAAAATAGTATACAAATCCACTACCAGCAGGCCCAATGACCTGGAATTACATTTCAGTTTACATGGTAAAATTAAATTGTATATGAATCTAGAATATTGTCCATGTCCATTGTTATTCCATTTGGATTTTTGGATCATTTTGTTGCAACATTCCATGTAAAAATATTTCTAATTTTTAATTGCATCTGAATCTAGATTCATGTTAATTCTCTTTGCTTTTCTAGTTGGATTTGTGCCCTATTTTCTTGCAGTTTTTCATGTAAAAATATTTTTTATTTTTTTCTTGCAACATTTCATTTAAAAAAAATTCAACTATAGGAATTTTGGATTACATCTGAATGTAAAGAAATGTCTATTCTATTTCTTTTTCCAAGTGGACTTGTATTGGTAAGTTACCAACCTAATCATTACCAGCCTAATCATCAGATCTTGTTACATTTTGGGTAGCAGCAGACCTACAAATCAAAATTTCTATGGTAAATAGTGTCCAACAGCTGGAAAGATGATTTTTAAAAGGGGTGATTATGTCAAGCAAAGTTTTAAACAAAATTCCTCAAACAAATGCTCTTCAAACAAAGCTACATACATAGGTGCAATAGTTCATTGGTTTGAAAAATTTGGAGAGTTTTTACATGGTTATGATGCATTGGTAGATACTTGTAAGATTGTACTTATGAAAGAAGATACTACCCACACCATAAATGATTGTGTTGAACAATGAGGTAAAAGTCAAACTAGCCAACCTGTGCTTATTTAAAGTTTGTTACTCTCTTTTTAGTGTGTTTCATATAATGTAGAAAATATGCCATTATATTATGTCTCTATGTTTTTAGTGTGTTACTGTATTTATTATTTCCATATGCCTTGGAGTTTTGAGCTTCACAAACGTCAATGACAGTAAGCTCGCGAGTCGATCCTACTTAGCAATCCATGGATTCTTTTTCATATCCAGTTTTCATTTATTTTCTGTACAATTAAAATTTTGGTTGTGATATCACACAACTTAATCAAAGCTTCAAACTGTCTTATGTTTATTTCGGTTTCCTGCTGCAATTAGTATCCTCAATGCAATGAAAACAAAACAGGGAAACACGGTGCTAGGAACTTGGAAAGGTTCTGATCCCTGCAACTCTCATTGGGATGGAGTCACCTGTACAATCTCTGGAAAGATAAATTCACTGTCAGTATCCCGTCCTTGGCATTTATGTTATTACTGCAATTTCAAGATATCTTGTCACTGTAATTTCAAGATATGTTTATGTTTGGGATTTTGTTTTACATTAATTTTATTTTTCAGGGGTTGAATTTCTAATAACAAAGTAGTTATCTTGGTTGATAAACCTGTCTATAATTTTGAATAAAGATCCATATTAGAGTTAGTTTTATTTGAGTTTCTATATCATTGTGTATGTGCTTGGCTACAAATATTCATAAACTTCTTGGGCAATTTTGTATTAATGACTTGAGTACCTTACTGGATAATTCAACAAGTATGTGATTTTTATTAAGAACTAAAATAAGTTTGTAGTTTTGATTAAAATTTTATGTTGGTTTTGACTCTTTGTTTTAAAATCAATAATCGTTGTTTAGACAACTACCTTCCAAGGTACTTAAGGGACAAATTCCAATCGATATAGGTCAACTTACTGAACTTCAAACAATGTAAGTATATAGAATATATATATGAATGCGTATTGACAATTACTATTATAGACTAAGGAATTAATAAGTTAATCCATGAATATATTCCTTGGTTACCACATGGATTTGTCATACAACCCACAGTTGATTGGAAGCCTTCCACAGACTTTGGGAAACTTGACTAAACTGAAAAAGTTGTGAGTATATACTAACCCTAACTCATTATATGTTTTGAAGCAGTGGCACAAATTTAGATTGAAATTATGTTTAATATTGATATATATATCATGATCAGACTGCAATCTAATAGTAATTTTATGGAATTCTCGGGGTTTTGATTGTGTGTAATTTCAGTGGAAACATCCCAGATGAATTGGGAAACCTGGTTAATCTTGAATTTTTGTAAGATTATCAGTGTACCATTAATAAATATTCATGCTATATCTTGTTCTGTCAGGGATTTTAATTCCAATAACCTCAGCCATCCAATTCTTGCCTCATTGGGTAATTTAGTTAAGGTCAACTGTCTAGCTCTTGCGGAAAACCAACTAACTCGAACTCTCTCACTCTCCAACGCAAGCCAACCTAGATTAGACAGACTCGTTGCTGCACAACACTTGTAAGAAAGATGGAATGTTTTTGGTTTATTTAGTTCCCATTAATGGAGAAATTACTAATGAATTTCTTATTGTTTCCCATTATTGAAGCCATTTCAACCAAAACAAGCTTACAGGTTCCATTCCACCCAATCTTTTCAACTCGAGTATGATACTACTTCACGTGTAAGTGAAATAGATTTGTATCTTTCTATGTTTGTAATGGTGAATATGGGTTAGAGAGATTAATGACTATTCATATTTTTTTATATGCCAGACTGCTTCATAGCAATAGCTTTACTGGAGAGATCCCCTCTACTCTTGAACTTGTACAAACCTTGCAGGCCTTGTGAGTATCAAATTTTCCATCACACTTTGTACCGATGCATTGTTTTTTAGATTAAATGCATAGCTTTAAAGACCAAGTAAAATGATTTAAATGTAAAACAAAGTTTGTCTTACTTTATTTGCTATCTATGGATACAGGAGGCTTGACAAAAACTCTTTAAACGGTACAGTTTCGTCCAAGATCAGCGACCTACAAAATCTCACTGAATTGTAAGAATATTCTTATATCTTCTCTCTGGTTTCTATAATTGACATCTTCAATCATGCATAAATACTAACATTTATAGGATATTTTCATGTTAAATACACTGCCTTTCCAGTGAGGATAATTAGTGACAAACAGGCTACAAAAATTTGTAACAGAGCTTTGCAAAACACGTCAAAACAAATAAAAAAACCCTCAACTCGATTGCTCATTTCCAAAACATGACTGATCTACCTCTAGAATCTGCTTACAAAAACTTGATTCAAAAAACAGAGCTCAGTGCTCCAAATGACTCACTTGTAGCCCATTAGAGGCCTTTGCATGTATCAGTTTACAAAGCGCTACAGTGACTAGAAGGAATAACAGTGGAGAAAGGGGACAACCTTTCCTGATGCTTTTGGAGGCAATAAAAAAGTGTGAAGATGAGCATTAACTAGAATAGCAAAAGTGGCTGAGGAAAACCAGCCCTCCATCCATCTTAATGAAACACCATTGAAACCCCACCTTAAGAAGTAGGAATCTGAGGTAGAGCCAGTTAAATTTCTCAAATGCTTTGGACAGGTCTATCTTTGTAATCAAAGTTTGTTTGTTGCCTTGACAAAGTGAAGGACTATCTGGGTTGTCCCTATGGCATCTTTAATGTCCCTCTTAAGTAGGAAACCCATCTTTTCTCTCGAGATATGTTTAGAAAGATGGGGCTTGATTCTAGTTGCAATGATGCTGGAAATGAATTTAAATTTTATACACACTATTACAAAGTGAAATCAAATGTGATTGATCAAATGATTGAGGAGAATTTACCTTTTCTATCAGAGTGATGAATATTGTGTTGATACCAAGCCATATTTTCCCAACAACAATATAGCAGAGGATGATAGTCACGTGTATGATTACATGAAGGTGTTTGATAAACCATTCTAGGTGTGAGAAACCTATCTCAACCTAAGCCTGAAACAACCTTGAAATAATTCCTTAATAGTCTATCAAGTTGTTACCTTAACACCATTCCTTATCTTTCCCTAACGTCACTACTTAAGCCGCAACCTAAAGGAAACTCCCGACCCCTCTGAAACTACAAACATACTTACCTATTGAAAGTCTAAGATAAAATCAAACCATAGTCACTGTAGGAGCTGGAATTTGTCATTTTGGATAGTCATTGTTTGGTTGGAATTATTATAGTTTGACAGTCCAAGTTGTCTACTAATTGAGGGATGAAAATCACCTTGTTTGAGACAGTCATTCTAGCTATTCCCTTGTGCTAGGCAATTACATTTCACCTCCTTTTGATTGGAAATAGCATCCTATGGACAGTCATTAAAACATGTATGTAAGAAGGGATATGGCCATTGAGAGGATGTCCCTACTGATTAAATAGGTTTAATTATGTAATTATATTTATTACACACACCTCCATCATATTCAAGGAGAAAAACATAATTTTCAACAAAGGTGACACATTTTGAGTCCAAGGTTGCTGAAGCACTTCAACACCTTGCACAAAAGGAATTGTGGATGTGGGGAAACAAATCAGTAGCCAAGGGATCCCGCGGAGGACACATAAACTCTATCAGCATGGAAAGGAATTTTATAATTTGTGAACAGAAGTTTCAGCACTGAGTCTATTGTTAGGAATCAGGATTAAGGGAGTCTTGTTTCTGTATGGTTGTGTTTCCAATAGGATTTTATTAACAGTATGAATCTATGGGGATTGATAGGAAGAGTACTACCAGGATCTAGGTTTTCTTGCTTGTGAACCTTCTGAAGGAATTGAGGGATAGATGCAAATCCAAGTTTCGTATGCTGAACATGCTATCACCTGCTCAAATAATGATATATAAATAATATTATTTTTTATTGGGAATAAAAGGGAAGGATAGTAAATTAGGAAAAGAAAGACAGTCATCAATGAAACATATTTTCATTAAGTTGTAATTAAGTAATAGAACTAGAAAAGGCTAGAAAAATAACAAGTACAACAAGACATATGGGTAGCAAATTCCCACACATAGTTTTAAAAGACTCTAGGAATACCCTCCTAACTTTGAGAAATCAATTCGAGTGCTACAATTGTTGACATATCAAGGCACCAAAATCCAGATTATTCACCACCAAAATCTTTTGTCAAGGAGTTCTTAAAATGTCTTACTCTACATTAATAAGCTTCTCAATTACTTTTTGACCATTATTTCTTTTCATTCTGAAAGGAAAAATTTAAGAATAGAGATAATAGCTACTTTGCATGAATTGAGTCATTCTAGAATATCTAATCTAATAGCTTATTCAAAGTTTGATTGAATCTTAGAAAAATCTTACAATTCCATCTCTACTTCTGCATGGCCTTCCTTTTGGAATTAAAAATTTCTACCTTTTTAATTTGGTAAATACACCCCACTGAAATATGCTAGAGAGAATGAACATGAGATAGTTTTATAACTTTAGTAATCCCACCTTTCCACCAGCTGGATCCAGCAACATAATTGTTCTTCTCTGACTTATATTTTTAGCTTTCTCGTGTTCCTCTCTCTGCAGTTCCTTCTTCTCCTGTCAAACCCAAAGCAATTAGATTCAATGGTTATAGATCAACTTCTCAGTTATATTAATGTGCATAAACTGCAAGCCAGAGACAGAAGTTCCTATGTTGCAACGTAAAAAGAAACCCACAAGGTAAAAACACACCAACCCACTGCAAGCTCAAATGTCTAGGAAATAGAGCAATGACAAAACTGCAAAGTTTGGAAAAAGTAAGAATTGATGCCCAAAACTTGTCTTCTCTGCAAGAACAAAATGTGCACTGTATCAAAATAAGAGACACTACACATAAAGTTTGCAGTAGGGCACAATAATAAAGAATAAAGAATATTTCCTGGTCAAAATGCTTCAAAAATAATTCCAGTAAAAGCTTGATCTGAACAGATGGCCAAAATAGTAGGTTTTCAGCTTTCACTCAAGAAAACATTATAGAGGGAAGAGCTTGATTTCGTTATATAATATTGACATTATTTTTGGTATAGTCTGTTCTAAACTCTTTAGGATTGTTGAAGATGACATTTATGATAGCTACATTCACAATTTCCTACTACTGAAAGTTTTCTTGTTTGACATCCCTTTATATGAGAAAGACATCATTATCATTGACACAAAGCATGTCATGTTCTTAACACTAATCTCAATCATATCTTTAGTTATGGTATATATAAGGCATACATTGGGATAACTACACAATACACTTTCTGACAGTCATATACCTTAAAAAAATTTCTAATCATTGTCACAGCCATTCAAATTGGTACATTGAATTAAAATCAAGATTCTAACTTGTTTATTGATGTATATGTTGTTGTCACTATCACTTGCAAGGGCATAGAAGAAACACATTTTTTGATTGCTTGGAGCATGCTAAAATCATTTTAAAGCTTTGCCATATTGATATGCGTTCAACCATAAATATAATAACCATATCTAGATATTCAAGTTAATGCATTTAGCCTTGAAGACAAGCATTGTCACCTATATTTGAACACATTACTGAAATACACATTTGTATGTATTTGTGTATATATTTACATATTTATTGATTAGCTAATTTATCTGTTCTTTGGCAAGTGCAGGTTGCTTGTCACTTGTTTTGTTGGACCAAAGTAATGGCCTATGCATATTATTATGAGCATGCTTTGACAAATGGTGTTCTCAACATCCAAAGATGTAATGAGCCCGGGATCATGATTTAAATGCTTCCCCAAGAAGCTGAAAGTTCTAAGGTTGTTTTATTCAGTTGACATGCTAATAAAAACAACCTAAAATTGCCTTTACTATTCAGATAGGGAAAACAACCAAGGTTTTCCTCAAAGTGGGTTAAATGGCTGAATTAGATGTTAGAAGAACTGAGGTATTGGGAAATTCGACAAAAATTATTCAGTGCAAAGTTTGTTCATATATTGCTCGGGAAGAGTTTCTTGCTTTGCGTAATGTTGTCATTGATCTCCAGGCCTTATGGGGAGATATTTCGTGTTCATGTATATGTAGGTCTGCTAGTTCTAAATGTTTATGCATTTTGAATACACCTGTTGTTTGTTGGAATTGTTTTTTTTTCCATGTTAAATCTTGTGAAATTACTATGTACATTTTTTAGTTATTTGTTTACTCTTTTTAGCGAGCAGCAAAATTTATTGCTTAACATGTGTTGTTTGTAGGTAATTTTACTCGCAAGCTTTATAACAACATGAGGAGAGAGGTTGTTGCAATGTGGATACAAAAACACGTGTGCAGATATAAAGCTCATAAAGCTTAGAATCATGTGGAGTGCGGATACAGAAGCATGTGCCCAGATAGAAAGCTCAGAAAGTGGGCCATTGAGTATGAAGAACCTGTTGCTGAGACTTTTCCATTGAGTATGAAGAGCATATTTTTGAAGCTGCCAGGGGATCTAAGTATGGTTTTGAAGCTTTCACGAGATCTAAGTATGGCTTAGTAGCCAAGTACAAGTGGGATGGTTTAGCCATTGTAATATTTTGAAAAGTCATCGATGTACTAGATGATTTTCATGTAAATTTATATGGAGATAGTTTTGTAGAAAACTCATATTTATTATAATACTTGACATTTCATATAATATAATTTGTGCGATTTAAAATTTATATGGTTGTACTTTATATTATTTATAAGTGTTGTAATTAACTAATTAATGTGACATTCCATAATTCACATGTGTATTAGATGATGAAAAATAATGTATGATTCATTTTTTTAATTTAAACATAATATTATATTAAAAATGTATATTGATTGATAATGGACACCATTAAAACTACTAAAATATAATAACCACACATAAAACGACTAAAAATGACTAAATTAGTGACCAATAAATGAGATTAATGACCAAAATTCTATAAAATGACCAAAAATTGAGAGATATGTAATCAAAAAATGAGATATAAATGACCAAAATAAGGACCAAAATTCACATATCAATGACCAAAAAAACGTTTTGGTGGCTAATTTACGGTCTTTTATTACGCGACCAAATTTAGTCATATTCTAGTTTTTTATGAGGTCATTAATTTTGTCATAAATGTGGTCATATATTTGGTCATAGATTTAAATATATGACTAAATTAATGACCAAATATATTTCCAAATTAATGACCAACTGACAAGATATAAATGACCAAAATGAAAATGACCAATTTTGGTCGCGTAATAAAAGACCGCAAATTAGCCACCAGTGATCGCCAAACCAAAAGTGGTCATTGATATGCGGATTTTGATCATTTTTTTGGTCACTAATCTTTCATTTTCTACTAGTGAACAGGTTCGACCCTAAGGAAAATTTGGGTTGCAAAAGGTTTAAATGAATATTCATAGAGGGATAACCTAAACCTATATGAATTCTTCCAAATATACCTTATAATATGAAGGAACATGCTAAGGATGTTCCTATACTTGGGTGGATTTAAACCAAATATGCTCCCAGTTCCCCCACAAAATATGTCCTTAGATGGGTACAACCAAATGTTTATGATTTCAAGGATAGTTTCATCTGATGATAAAATTTCATGCAATAAATCAAGTGAGTTGCGAGATCTCACAGAAAAAATGGGCCAAGTAGCTGGATCATACTCCTCCATCAAGGGAATATTTTGATCTGAATCTAATGAAGCCACCTCAATCACTTGGTATGACACTTCTACAATAGATAAGGGTTGATGGATCATAAAATTTCCCATGAGGGAATCATTTTTTAATGATCCTACCCTAATGTCTTGAACTTATTTTATAGCATCCCTAATGAAACGAAAATTTGATTGGATATCAGTTTCAAGCATGCAGTAATCTAATTGGTCAGTCATAACAATCTGCCCCCAATGAGGGAACTAAATCACTCGATACTCTGAATACACTATGGATATCATCGTGTGTATCCAACAACGTCGTAATATAAAGTTGTAATCTATAGGAAAATCTACTACCTCAACATATATTGTGATTGTTTTTACATTTCATTCAATAGGGTAGGATACAATGAGTTCATGAGGAGAGAACGAATGCCCGTCAAATGCTTTTCACACAATATGGGATTGAACTAAGGTGGGCGATCCTAATGCTTGCCAAAATTTAAATGACATCACACAGGTTGAGTCCCTTTCATCAACTATGGTTTTAAATATATTCATGCAATGTGATGTTACTTTAATTTGAAAAGCAACTTTGGAATGAATCCTATAGGTTAGTTGGTATAAGTCTAATGTGATCAACATCGCATCAGATGGATCAAAAGCTCTAGTTGAAGACAATAGTTCATTTCTTTATGCAGGACAATATTTCAGCACCTCCATGGAGGACATATAATATGGTTCTTGAGATATTTCCTCAACAACATTCTCATTATGAGCAGCTTGTGCATTAGGATTAGGCATTTTTCTACATAGATTACCTTTTGGGGGGTGTGGTACTATGTCTATGGTTTATTTCTTAATGGTAAGAGAACCACTTGGATGTGATTTTGATTGATATAATGTACTAGTAGGGACATCATAATAATGATATATAATTTGAATGTCCACCTCATCATCACACTTGAATACTCTAGCATTGGGATCATTTCTCTCTTGCGAGGATTTTGACTAGTTGCCTCCTGGTAGAGGTACCAACATTGTAGCAACCATTTGATGATGATGCTTCAGAAAAGGTTGCATCAGTACAACATATTATTGTTGCTCATTGTATTGAGTTGGATTGAATGCATCTCCCTTCCCAAAGTTATCATTTTGCTTACTCGTGTATTTCTTCTTATTTGCTCTAAGTTCCATAGATTAAACTATGATTTTTTTAGGAGTTTGCGAAGGATTAACACTATGCTTACAATTGTACTTATTATTATTCCCCCTAAGGCCCATGGATTAAACTATGAGGTTTTCAGAATTTGGGGAAGGCTTAGCATGTTGCTACATATCCTGATCAGTTGTAGGTTCTGAGGTTTGAACAGACATTTGTCCCATTTTATGGGTGATCTACTCAAGGTTGTTGATGGAACTAATCAAAACATTGGCATGACATCCATGTGGCATCATAGTTGGATCAAACAAAGGTATTGTAGGCTAGTTCCAAAATTTTTTGTTACTTTTTGGAACCTCAACGCTCCATTGTGAAATGGGACTCATGGGTGGGCTTCCCCATTGTGGGGTTAGACTCCTAGGAGATTGGATATTTCCTAGAATCAAACCAAACCATTGATGAATGGGTGGATTTCCCCCTTGCTTGGTTAGATTCCAGTGATATCAGTTATCTCCTAGAATATGACCACTCCATTGTGGTGGTCCTTGGAATTGATTAGCAATCCAAGATGGGTTCCCCCTTTGCGAAGGCCGCCCTCAAGAAGATTGGGTACTTCTTAGAACATAATAAATGGGTGGATTGTCTCCTGATGAAGTTAGGTCCCAAGAATATTGGTTACTTCCTAAAACCTGACCATTGGGTTGATTTCCTCCTGATGGAGTTGAGTCCCAAATAGATTGGTTAGTTACTAGAACCTGACCATTCCATTGATTTTGTCCTTGGTTTTGATTGGAATTCCAAGGTATGTTTCCTCCTTGTGGAGGTTGGATCCAAAAATATTGGTCACTTTCTTAAACATGACCACTCCATTATGGAATGGGGTTGATAGGTTGATTTCCCCTAGGATCTGTGCTAGGATAAATCATAGGATAAAACTCTGGGGAATTTCCTCTCATTGCTGAAGGATAATTCCAATTGGCATTTGTATTCCATGATGTATTATTTCCGCCAAGAATATTAACATTCCATGGTAAAGGGTTTCCCCAAGAAGTAGAACCTAGAAAAATAACCTCCTGCAACCATTTGAGTATGCATTTACATGGTCCCTTCAACCCCTAACGAATCCAAAGGATCAAGTGTAATGTTTTGCATCTTATCCCAACTATCAAAAAGAATAACCAGTGACTCACTTTCTGTAAGTATGATTGAGTTTAAAGAATGTGCTAAGGGTGGATTTACGTGAGCAAATGTGTGTATTCTATTTTTTCAATTTCAACTAAAGTAAGATAATCAATTCTATCTATGTTTCATCCATGGTGTGACAAATTTTTAGAATTGATTTGACGTTGTTATTCTCTAGTAACAGTTTATTGGGTTTGTGAGTAGTTCAGTTTCAAAGTCACAAATATGTGGTTAATGTATATGCCTACAGAATTTAGCGGGGCTCTCAAACTTGGGTAACTTTCCTCACTTAGACCTTGACAGGTGGATCGGGAGATTAGTCACGTTGAAGTTTAATAAAAGGGATTGTTAATTAGAGTATATCAAAATTCAGTCAAACAATCCTAAAGGAAAATAGACTCAACAAAAATCAAAGTGTACACACATCTAATAATTTCCTAATATAATCAGCAAGCAAACTTCTTTCCAAAGAACCAGAGTTTAGTGAAAAGATGGATTTAAAGGGGCTTCCAAAACTAGTAGTTCCTGAGGGACATCACGCCTCAAAAATTACTAAATAGTGAAGGTATTAGAAACAATTACACTCTTCTTCAATCACTGAGGGTGCAAGTGTTAGCTCTTGGATACTCACCCTCCCAAGGAGATGAAATAACCTTGTGTTTGTCTCGGGTTTTATAAGTGTCCCCCACTCACAACAACCCATGTGATGCCCTAGGAAAAGAAATTATGGTTACCATTTCATAATCATTGGCAGGGTCACGACAGTCATTAGTCTATGATAACTCACATAGACTATATATCTCAAGTAAGTGATGTCACCCTGAGGACTTGTCACTTAACTGAAATATTGTAATGTTCTCATATCCCACCAAATAGGAAAGATGGGGGGTACCACCCTTACTAATTCATATTGACCTCGTGCTTAACGCATGTGTAAGAAGCACTTTCTCGACCTGCACTCTTTGCTACTAATGGATTTGATTCTCTTTAAGCAATACTAGTTTAAAAGTTTCATGGCCTTGTACTGTTAACTCTCCAATCCTATCCCAAAGCCCTATCCTAATCTATGTTTGTGATATAAAAAATCATCTTAATAGATTTTAGATTAAGCACTGATTTTAGGGTAGTTTTCTTTGTCTCAGGGAGTGATGGTGAAACTGGTGGTGTTTGTGACTCAAAATGTTGAACCAATCAAATGCACAATGCTCACTACTCTTTCCTTTATTTCAATGAAATTCTATACTATGGAAGAGTAAGAGATTCTTTTAGATCCTTCTAACATGAATACAAAATAGAATCACATTTACAAATTTGAAAAAATTAATTTTCGAATTTTTAGCGAGGGTTCAAGAGGTTGGCTTCAAACATAATATGTGTTCAATTTGCTTCAAAATATCACTAATTGGAAATGAAAAATGTTTGAATGTTCAATGTTTTTCCTGTTTCTAATAAGTCTCTTAAAATTATGTTTACATGTAGGATCATGATTCAACTTTTATTTTTCAATTGCATTATGGTTTCTTTCTAAATGTTGAATTTAATGTTCCAAATTGATGGTTTGAAAATCAATGCAAAATTCTAAATATCTTTCAAAATTCAAAAACTGATAAGCATTTATACTTGAGATCCACTTTCTCGTTCACAAGACCACCCGAAAGCATAAGTGAAGAGGATACTCATGGCTCGACAATATGCTTAAAAACTTCAAAAGACGTATTACACTTGAGATCCACTTTCTCGTTCATCGGACCACTCGAAAGTGCAGGTGAAGAGGATATGCTTGGCTCAACCTTTTTCTCAAAAATAAACCTATGGATTGAACACAACTTATATAAATAAATTGAAAATAACGAGCAAGGTCCTCTCGTTGTGTTTGCACCGATATTAAGTTATAGGTCTGTATTTTTGAGAATTTATGTGAATTTGATCTTAAATGATGATATTAAAAGTTTCTTAGTTATGATTTCAAGTTTTGTGGTAGGTCAGGAATTTCATGTGACTTCAAAATTCATGTCCTAAAGGTTCATAAATTGAAACAACGTGTTAGTTTTTTTTGTTTTTCAACAATTTCCTTATGCAAATGTGTGATTAAAATGACCAAATTAGACAAAATTTCAGACGTTCAAGAGTGAAATAAAGGACCTAAATTGTAAACATGTCATAAAAAATCAGATCTGGGCATTCTTTTTAAAGAAAACTTTGAACAATACTAAAGAAAACTACTTCTCCAAGTGATTTTTCCCAATTTTTTAAGGAGGTTTCCAAGCCTTCCAAAATTGAGGGAAAATGTCCCTAAATCCTTAAAAAATGATCCTAAAAGTTCATAATAGGACTCAACAAGTGTTTAGAATGTCAACTAAGGTTCTGCAAAGTCTAAAATGAACTCAATCCAAGGCCATAAATTAGTGATCTCAAAAATTTCAAACTCAAGTCAAATGCACACCAAACTTTAAAATCTTCCCAAAATCCCTAAATCTTGATAAAAGGGAGGTAAATAATGTCTAAAACCTCAGTTAGAAGATTCCTAATACATATACAATAGAAAAAATCAACTTAAATGATAAAAAAATGAAGATTCAACCCTAAAAAAATTGAAGAACCATGACTATACCTCAATGTGGGTACCACACTACTATATTGAAGCACATAGTGATGGAAATGCACATACGTAATCCGAAAAGGGAATTAATAGGGTGGTAACAATTTTTATATACCAGGAAAGGGTGTTACCAAGCTCAGATGGAAAAATACACTAGATTCGGGTCAAATTTCTTGAAAAGTGAAAAATCAAGGGTTGAATCATGTCAGTTTTACCCTCCACTGTTGAACTAAAACATTTAGAGACCAATATAAAGAATGAATTAAGATAATTTAAGAGGTAAGAAACAACCAAACAAGGGGAAAAACTCAAGAAAACTAGTTTTAAGAGAAGAACCCCTTATCTCCCCAGCGGAGTCACCATTTTGTTAGTGGAGTATTCGACAACTGAAGAAATATCATACTCTCCTATTTATATGGGGTGGGTGAATCCCATTTGACAGAAAAAAAATAAATAAAAAAATATCACAATAATTTTAATATATCAACCTTCTTTCATGGAGTATGAGAAGGGGAGGAAGAGAGGAGAATACCTCTTTATAGTTGTGTTGTTTGATGGAGTCCCTTGATGGTTTTCCTTGCATCTCCCTGATTCTCCTTCACACCTACAAATCTCACCACAAATTCCTTCCTACTATCCTACAAAAATATTGTTGATGTATTTGTAACTTCAGAATGTATTAACTTGTATATTCATGTGTATATCTCATGTATTGTACCCTGATGTTTATTCTGGGAAGTATCTGTAATGTAATTGAGTTATTTCATGCCCCAATGTTCCTATCGGGATGTTCTATAATGTAAACAAGTCATGTGAAGTCAATGTGGGTAACCCTTCTATTGTTCAAGGGTTAAAGTCCCCGCAGTTGCGGGGCCCTAGGGTTATTAGACTCTCCTAGAGAAGTCGGTCCTAGTGAGTCATTATGAAGTTGAGAATTAGTATAAATAGAGAGTGAGCCTCTCTATTTATTACACACTCACTCACACTCAGTTGTAGCACATAGATAAGGAAGAAGAAGTTGCTGGGGCTAGAGAGAAAGAGGCTACTGCTGTCGGGATATCATCTTACTGTTTTTGGGGCTTTCCTATTGGTGTTGATTCTATCTAGGAGGAAGTTGCGGGGTTTTCTCCTTTATGGTTTCCCTGAGGAAAATCATTGTGTTCATTATCTCATATGTTTGATTTTTGTGCTTTTTATTCTCTCAGTTAAGATCCTAAGTTAATGCTAGCTTAAATGATAAAAATCTAACATGGTATCAGAGCTAACCTGAGAAGAAGACACTATGCAGCTGTGGAAATTGGGGCTTACTAATTTTTGGATCTCTCTCCATATATTTTCAGCAAAAGAAGGTTGGATTGACTCTCTTCCCCAGGGCGCATCTTTTTGTCGAAGCAGAATTTGATTCTGAGCATTTTCAGTTTTTGACCCAACACTGCTGCCAAAAATTAGGGCTTTCCACAGAAGTGGAATTTTTGAGTGATCCCAAGCTTGGATTAATATCCCCCTCAAAATTGAAGTTTATATATCAAGATCAAAGATTTTGGTTAGACAGAACTCTGGGAAAGTCAAACCCTAATCTACTCCTGAACCAGCTCTACAGAAATTCAACTCCAGATCCATATCCAACATCTTAACCTAGTAAGATCTAAATCTTTTGTATTTCCATTTGAGGCTTTTAGTTAAGATGTCTCATCATACCAAGCTAGATGAAAATCTTGAGGGAGATGATAACTTCCGAGCTTGTAAGTATAAGATCTTCCTAGACCTGGAAGAAAATGAGTTGGACTCCTACATCAATGAGGAGACTCTAGTTCCAGAGGGAGATGAGGCTAAGACCTTACAAAAGAAGAATTTGGTTATGGAATATAGGATTATTATTGATTCAATCAAGGATCACCTCATACCATAGGTGTCCTCCCTTAAGACACATAAAGCTATGTTTGATGCCCTAACCAAACTGTTTGAAGGAAAGAACATAAACTAGAAGATGACCTTAAGGAACCAGTTGAAGAATGTGAAGATCTAGACTGCAGAGACCATACAATCATAATCACAAGGGTCTCCCAGATTAAAGAACAACTTGAAGTAGTGGATGAAGAAGTGGAGAATGCAGAGATTGTAATGACCACCTTGAATGGTCTCCCTAGGACATGGGACTCTTTCATTCAAGGGATCTATGCCAGAAAGAAGTTATTCAAGTTTAGCAGACTATGGGAAGAATGCTCTCAAGAAGAAGCTCGGATAGCAGCTTGAGAAGAAAAGATGAGAAGTGAAGATCAATCTCTCATAGTACAATCCAAGAAAGCCAGAACTAGCCACCACATAGGTAAGAACTCTCACTAGAAGAGTAAATTTAGAAATCCTAGAGATATTTGTAAGTACATTTGCTATACATGTGATGAAAGAGGACAATTTGCTAGAGATTGTACTAGAAACAAAAGTAGCTCTCACAAGAAGAAGGGGAACAAGAGAAGGCATCATTCCCATGCTGCAGAGGATGATGAACCTTCCACAAAGAGAACTAGACAAGATAGTGATGATTCTTCAAGTGATGAAGAATATGTTCTAATTTCCAATCTCACAGGAACTATCACACATGGAAGCAATGATTGGCTTATAGACAGTGGTGCTTCCAAACATATGATATGATTCAAGGAATCCTTTGTGAAACTATCTGAACATGAATCACCTCACAAGGTGAAACTTGGAGATGACTACCAGTATCCAATAAAATGTAGTAGTGAATCCTCATATAAGCTATAATATAGAAAGTATATCAAGATGAAAGACATATTGTTTGTACGTAGACTAAATAAGAACCTCATCTCCATATCTACATTGGATACAAAAGGAATGAGGGTTGCATTTGTAGATGGACAAGTCCTCATGTGGCCAAAGGGAAAGTCTTTTGATGATGTATTAGTGATTGGGGAACAAGAAGGAGGACTATACAAATTGAAGGGCCAACTAGAACAAGCTTTGTTTCATGACTCGGTAGAGCCAAATGAGTTTTGGCATTGAAGGCTTGCACATGTGCATTACAGAGCACTACCACTTGCAAGCAAATCTATTGAAGGTCTCTAAGAAATGCAGACAAAACATGAAGGTGTATGCAAAGGATGTGTGAAAGGGAAGAACAAAAAGAAGACATTTCCAAGTAGCAAGAGCAAGGAAAAAGGAATCTTGGAAATCATCCACTCTGATGTATGTGGTCCAATGTCATCAAGTTCATTAAGAAGGTATGTATACTTTGTTTATTTTATTGATGATTTTTCTAGGAAGACATGGATTTACTTTATGAAGAACAAAGATTAAGTATTCAGCAAGTTCAAGGAATTCAAATCCTTGATCGAGAACCACACTGAAAAGAATATCAAGACCTTTTGATCAGATAATGGTGAAGAATTCACATCAAATGGATTCAAAGAGTTATGCAAAGACTCAGGGATCAAGAGGGAGTTATCCACTCCATATAATCCACAACAGAATGGGATTGTAGAAAGAAAGAATAGAATGATCATAGAAGCAGCAAGGGCCATGCTTCATGATCAATATTTTCCCATGCATCTATGGGTGGAAGCTACCAGAAAAATGGTATATGTACAAAACCATACTCCACACAGAGTACTCGAGAACAAGACACTTGAAGAAGTCTTCTCCAGCAAGAAACCAAAAGTCAGCCATTTTAGAATATTCAGCTATCCTTTATACATACATATTATGAAAGAAAAGAGGATGAAGTTAGATCCTTTAGGGAAGAAGGGTATATTTGTGGGATACTCTGAAAGCTCAAAGGATTATAGAATATACTTCCCAGGATTTAAGAAGATTGACATCAGCAGAGATGTAACATTTGATGAAGATTCATCCTACATCAAATCCAGGAAGAAATCAACTAAAGAACCTGAAGAAACAGAAGCACCCATAATTCATGATACAACCATGAACGGAGAAATTCAAGAAGAGGATCAAGAATTAGAAGAAACTCAAGAACCTGTGGATCCACCTCAAGAGAAGAATCCTCACAAGAGGAAACCTGCTTGGGTATGTGAAATTATCCAAGGTGCATAAAGATATGGAGCTTCAGAAGAAACACTCAGAGGAAGGAAGAGAACTAGGTCCTGCTCCAGTTATGTAGCCCTACTATGTGACATAATTGATAAAGAACCTTCCAACTATGAAGAAGTAGCTGAAAGAAAAGAATGGAAGGATGCTATGATCAAAGAGTATCAATTGATCATGAAGAATGATGTTTGGGATGTTGTCCCAAGACCAGAAGGGAAGTCCATTGTAACTTCCAAATGGATCTACAAGGTCAAGCATGTTGCAAATGGCAGCATAGAGAAATATAAAGCAAGATTCATGGCTCGTGGCTTCTCCTAGAAAGAAGGAATAGACTATGAAGAAAATTTTGCACCTATATCCAGATACACTTCCATCAGATCAGTACTTGCTCTGGCTATAGTGATGAAATGGAAGATACACCAGATGGATGTCAAGACTGCTTTCTTGAATAGTGTAGTAGAAGAGGAAGTGTATGTGGAGCAGCCACTTGGTTTTGAGACACATGACAGGGAGTCTCATGTGTGTAGATTGAAGAAATCCTTGTACAGTTTGAAGCAGGCACCCAAGACATGGTATGGCTGAATTGATGGATTTCTATCTAGTTTGGGCTTTACCAAAAGTAAAGCAGATTCCAACCTTTACTACAAGGTTGAAAATGGTAACCCAGTGATACTCATGCTGTATGTGGATTATCTGTTTGTAACAGGTATGGATGGGTTGATTGCTAATATGAAGAGGAAGCTTGATGCCGATTTTGAAATGAAATACTTGGGTATGATGCACTATTTTCTAGGCATGGAGGTGTGGCAGAATGTGGATGGAATCTTCCTTGGACAAGGGAAGTATATAGTAGAGATCCTGAAGAGGTTTGGGATGATGGACTGCAAGGCCATAACCACAACTATGGCATCAAACCTGAAGCTATTAAGTGATGCCTCATCAGAAGCGGTTAATACTACAATGTATCGTTAGATGATTGGGTCCTTGATGTACCTAATGAACATGAGGCCCGATATTTTATTTGCTATGAACACCTTGATCCATTTCTTGACAGATCCAAGACATGTTCACTTGATTGTTGCAAAGCATATTTTGAGGTACCTGAAGGGTACATTAGATTATGGGCTCAAGTATGAGGTGAATCAGAAGATCAACCTGGAGGTTTATGTTGATTCAGATTTGGCAGGTAGTGCCATCGATAGGAGGATCACTTCAGGATGTTGCTTCAGTATGGGATCATGTGTGATCTCTTGGTTTAGTAGGAAGTAGTCCTATGTGACACTGCGTATAGCTAAAGCAGAGTATGTCACATTTTGTTTAGCTAGTTGCGAGGTATCTTGGCTGAGAAAGCTACCGTTTGATTTATTTTATCTGCAGTTGGATGCTACTTATATATATTGTGACAAGTAGAGTTGTGTGAACTTGTTCGAGAACCCAGTGTTCCATGACAATTCGAAGCATATCGAGATCAAGTATCACTATATGAGGGATATGTTTCAAAGAGGAGCAGTGAAAATCCAACATGTTGCAACAGATGAACAGATAGCTGATGTGTTGGCGAAGCCATTGGCTAGAGTGAAGTTTGATTACTTCAAGGAGAAGCTTGGTGTTCTCCAGATCAAGGTTCCCTCCAAGAGGAAATGATGAGACCTAGAGCCATTGTGACATGGTGAGAGGATTAAGTTCTTTCCATGGTCAGATGTAAGGGTTGAGCCATTCTTTCATGGTGAGAGCATTGGTTCCTTCCATGTTAGATGTGAGTACTGAGCCATTTTGATGTGAATGTAGGCTTGGTTCCTACATGATCAAATATAAGTGCTAAATTCCATTATTGGAATGGAGGTACCTAGTCAGTTACCAGGATACTCAGCTTGGTGCTGAGATGCCATTCTATGGGAGAATGGAGGCACTTGGTGAGCTACTAGGAATCCTGAGTCTAGGAAAGAGAACCATTCTAGCGCGATGTGTTTACACATGGTCAGATATAAATGCAGTGCCTTTCTGATGTAGTGTGTTCACACATGGTCGGATGTAAGTGCAGATCCCTTTCGATGCAGTGTGTTTGCACATGGTCGGATATAAGTGTAGGTCCCTTCCAATGTGGTGTGTTCACAAATGGTCAGATGTAAGTGTAGAGCCCTTCTGATGTGGTGTGTTCACACATGGTCGGATATAAGAGCTGAGCCATTCTGGCATGATGTGTTTACACATGGTCAGATGTGAGTGCTAAGCCTTTCTAACAAGATGAGGTCAGATGTGAGTGTTGGGCATGCATTTCTGACAAGATGAGGTCAGATGTAAGAGCTGGGTAGGACATTCTAACTTAGGGTTAGATATAAGCACTGAAGAAGACCTACATGAAGGCTAGGCCTACAACCAACATGAAAAATGGATAGCTCTGTAGAACTTCTTGTGACGAGAAGAATCAAGAGATAGCATCGATGATGATGATCCAAACTTGATGATGATCCAGATCAAGTGATGATCCAGATGTGATGATGATCCAGACTTGATGATGATACAGATCAAGCGACGATCTAGATTTAATGATGATACAGTGATGATGATCTAGTAGTGATGATGATCCATACTTGATGATGATCCATATCAAGTGATGATCTAGATCTAGTGATGAAAAAGATCCCATGATGAAGAATACTTGAAGATGAAAAAGACTTGAATATGAAGATGACTTGAAGATGAAGAATACTTGAAGATGAAGAATACTTGAATATGAAGATGAATTGAAGATGAAGAAGACTTGAAGATGAAGACAACTTGAAGATAAAGATTACAAGATGATCCGGGCGATACAGAGAACAAGACCAGTGCTAAAAATTATGTCGAAATAATACCTTCCTAGTTAAGAGGGAGTGTTGATGTATTTGTAACTTCGAAATGTATTCACTTGTATATTCATTTGTATATCTCATGTATTGTACCCCGATGTTTATTTCGGGAAGTATCTGTAATGTAATTGAGTCATGTCATGCCCTGATGTTCCTATCGGAAGGTTCTATAATGTAAACAAGTCATGTCAAGTCATTGTGGGTAACCCCCCTATTGTTCAAGTGTTAAAGTCCGTGCAGTTGCGGGGCCCTAGGGTTATTAGAATCTCCTAGAGAATTTGTCCATAGTGAGTCATTATCAAGTCAGGAATTAGTATAAATAGAGAGTGAGCCTCTCTATTTATTACACACTCACTCACACTCAGTTGTAGCACATAACTGAGGAAGAAGAAGTTGCTAGGGCTAGAGAAAAAGAGGCTACTACTATCAGGATATCATCTTACTATTTTTGGGGCTTTGCTATTGGTGCTGATTCTATCTTTGAGGAAGTTGTGAGGTTTTCTCCTTTATGGTTTCCTTGAGGAAAATATCTGTGTTCATTGTCTCATATGTTTGATTGTTGTGCTTGTTATTCTCTTAGTTAATATCCTAAGTTAATGCTATCTTAAATGATAAAAATATAACAACTATCTTTAAGAAATATGGGTTAGATCTAATTTCCTACCAATTCTACATCAACATGTAGCTTGAAAGGAAAACATTGAACAAGAATTGGGAAGAATATTGAACTAATTCATAATAGATTAATATGGAGAAATACTTATAGCCCTTACAAGTTCCTTCCTTCTCCATAGAATAGACCTACTCCTCTACCATCCATGCCTTTGATGCCCAAAATATTTGTGGTAGAAAAGTGATTTCTAGCCCTCAATTCATCCAGCATGCCTTTTCTCTCTAATTTGTCTCCTCTAATTCACCTCATATCCCTTCCTTTTATAGGATTGGGATTGTAAACACAATATATTAACCATGAATTTGGGATTAGGATTTTTGAATCTTTTTTATTTATTCCTTCAAAAAACCCACTTTACCTAGTTTTTAGGCATCAAACTTGATTTTCAAGACAATTAATACCCATGCTAGGTATTGTTTCCACTATGTGAGTTATAGGAATTGGATTTTGGCCCTTAATTGGTCATGGAATTGGCCTATTTAGAGCCACCTTGTATTCAACAATTTATTCCTTTGTGGAAGCAGTGGTCAAATGAGATATTGAAGCTCTCAATTGTTCAAAAACAATGATCTTCATGTTGTGGGAGAAGTAGAAATATGTTTTCAGAACAACACTCTCAAGGGAGTTAATTTTATTGTTAACAATATTTTTATTTGGTTCCCATGTTGAAGCTTCTCCTTAGATCTAGGAGTCCCTTGTAGTCCCTCCATGGATTTGCATTGAAGCCTATTATTTCTTCTCAACTTTTATGTTGGCCATCACCCATAGGGACTCCCCTTATATCAAGTTGTAATTGAATTTCATTAACTTGTTTGTATTATTGATATTAATGTTGACTTCTCGCTTCATTATTATAAGCCAACTTAGCCAAACATTTCTCAATCCTAGACAAGTAGATATGATCATTTACCCTTTGCATCTTGATCTTACCTTACCCTACAGGAAACGTCCCCCCGAGTTTTCTTCTCCTACACATGTTTCCTTAAGTTGATCATAGGTATTTTCCATTACATGGAAATAATTTTATTCCCCATGACACTCTTGTATTTATTTTTTGGCTTTTATAATGTGAAAATACCAAAACAGATATAAAAACATAAAAAAAAGTTAGACAAGAAAATGATATTGTCTTATATTGGAAGAAGTCGTGTTACCTTTGAACAAATCACTAATTTTTTAGTTTATCCATCATGGGGTTTGGTTTAGTATGGCCTTAGGAAGATGAACTCATTAATCAAAGCTTATTCTTATGACTAATTAAGCTTCCAGTCCCTATGGAGACTCTGTTTATGCCTCTTCTATCATAGAGTTATATCAATATTCATGCTTGTGTTTATGTTGCCTAAGTATATGCATATTCCTCATGCTCATGTTCAAAGAAAGTCTATAACTTGAGGCAAACATTCCTTATATTTATTGACTTTGCACATCATCCATCCCTTTATGAGTGCATTCCATATTCATATCAAGTTGTTCTTCTACCTAGCACCCTATTGCTACATTCATCATTAGTGGGTGACCTTGAACTTAGCATATGACACCTCATCATTGTTCCCTGACTGGGTGATTTCCCTTGTGTTTGATGACAATAAATCTATTCACACATTGGAATTCGTGCTATGTATTGGATTCCATTATACCTCATTGGTGGTTTCCTCATTTCTATCAATATTTTTCATCATTGGATAATATGTAGAGGGTCTCTTGCGTATACTACTTACATCTAGTATGAAAGAGGGACGCACATGGTTATTGGTTCATGTACATCCTGCTCATCTGAGTTCTTCAAAATAATTCAACCTAACTACATACCTCATGTTAGTTGGTGGAGGATACCCTAATTCTCTCCTTCCAACGGATCTAATTCCATCGACTACAAAACAAATATTCTTGAATTGGTATCTAGAGTCACATGCATACCTTGATACTTGCAATCATCAATGATAGATTCTCTCATCATAAGCAGCTGGGAATACATCATTGTATCCTAATCAATGAATCGTTCAAGTGTTCAATATCAACACATTTATTAATTCTAGTAGAATGTACTCGGTACCATGATACCCATTTTCATCATCAGTGGGTTGTCTCACATCTATTAATGGTATACCTTAATGACCAATAATCAGATGATGTTTCATTATGTTTGACTACAATACCTTTATTCATGTGATGGGACATGTATCAACAGTTTGTGTATAAGAACTCATACTATAGTTCCATTCTCATATATACTACTACTTGTTATCATGATAGTACCTATGGGACCTCAGTTCTCATGACATAGTAGTTTGTACTCTAGTGTGTACCAAATGTCTTCACTTAGTTTGGGTACCATAATCCATTATATTTTGTACATGGTTGTGACCACTTATGACATATGTCTAGCATGTACTACCTATTCATGTCCATTGTATGTATATGTACCATGTACTACTATGTATCTCATATCTACAGTCATCTATTCAAAGTCAATATTGTAACATGCCGATGAGTGACTAGTTCTTCCAGCTTGGTATCCACTACTCCACTTCTAGGATTGATAATGTATTTCGGCCATCGTGATTATCCATATGACCTCACACATTAGGGGGAATATGTTATAGCATGATTTTCCACACCTATGCAACATTCCTTGATGTCCTACATTGTACCTTTATAGACTCTGTATATCCCTTATGCTCAATTGAAACCCTTAAAATCGCACTTTTGTTGATGCACATGGGTCAACATCTCTACATCCAACGTACATAGATCTTGCTCCATTATAGCCCACGTACATCTTATTTTGTGCTAAAAGTAAAAGTATTTCAAGTTTTCCATGCCAAGTCATAGCTTCCATGATCCTTGGCCTTCTATATGTTGGAAAATGCTTGGATTCAACCCTCCATCTCCCTTTTGATGGATATATATTGACTCATTTTTAAGAATTGGAGGAGGATAAACTTTGAGAGAAATTAAACTATAGTGAAAATTTTCCCCATTTCCATTTTCTTGAGTCTGCATCCCTTTGTCCTTGTTATATTCAATCTCTTATGTTCATCTTCCAAGATGTTCCTTATCTTGTGTAGGAGGAACCCGGTTACTCCTTATACTTGTGAGATTTCCATTTCATGGAGGATTGAAGTGGTGGAGACCTATATGGAGGAACGTAGTTTCTTGGTTCTGACAAGTTGTCGATAAAAGGTTATGACTATGTACTTATGTTATTTATATCAATAGAAATACTATTTTCTCATCCAATTCATATTGAAAATGTTTATGTTAATTTCCATGGGAATATTTTCTTATCATGTGAATTCAATTCTAGATTAGATGCTAACATTTTATATGCTTGTATACTTTTTTTTCCATGGACAAGTTGCAGGTGAAGAGCATTGGATCAAGAGATCAACAGTGGCATTTATGGGATTTTCGGTTGATGTACGATCCCTACACTTTTGTCGTTATCATTTTACATTTATATAGCATACTTTAGAATGGATTTTATTTCTAGTGTCACTCTGTATGTTGTGTTCTAACCCAATCCATAGTAATATTTTTTATGTAACACTAGGGTAGCATGCAATATCTAACTCTCTGATGTTGTCATGTGTGATAATTCCAAAAAGCTACTGGGAAAGTTTTTATGGAAAAAATGAAGAATATGACCAATAGGACCCCCTAGCCTAGAAAATTGCTAGCTAAAAACAAAATGGATGAGGTTCAATATTACCTAGATATCTCAGCTAAGAAAAAGAATGCACAAATATCCTAAAATAAACATTCTCCAGAACATGTAAAATGAACATTACAAATGATTTTGAAAAGCAGGCCTCATCCCTATTTATAGCCATTTAGCCTCAATTTCAAACCTTTTCCATGACCAAATTGTACATCCATTTGAAAAACCATTTTCACAACCATGATCAACGTTTTGATATCTAAATAGTGACACTTCTTGATCTTTGATCCAAAAAATTTCATCTGACAATTTGTTGCATACACAACAGGTGTGCCATGTCTTTGATTCCTCAAAATAAATGATGATGCATTATCATCCCTACCATACCCTATGAGCCTCATACATTAGAGGGGATCTATTAACACTTAAATTTCATGCTCATGCGACATTTTATACATTCTTACACTAGGGCATCATCAACATATATAATGCATCCCACCGAAGACATTCCCATTTTATACAAAAATAAGTATGGGTAAAATAATGTCAAAAATATAGTCAAAAGAAAAGGGGCTCGTGGTTAGTCTTTATTAACCAGTACTAGTATGCATGTTATCAATTCTATGCCCGCACCTTCCTAGCACAAATTATCCTTTGATATCCACATGAATGCCAAAACAATGGGATCTCAACTATTTATTGTGCATTGAAGGCTCATCAATGGTCCATCACCTCCAATAATTCAAATTTATCTCATCCCATACCTAATGGAATTAAATATCCCCCTTTGTTTACTTTAGATCTATTTCATGGATTCAATGGGTTTACATTTGGATCTAGTTGTTTCTTGGCCACCTCTTGGCCTATAAAAGGAAGCCATGGGAATTCATATTATAAGAGAAATTTAAAGCAAGGTTATGATGTTGGAATTGTGTTGTAGCTTCCTCATGGCTCACCTCTTCCCATACCTAATAGAATTCTACAATATCACTTTCCACCTTCCTCCAAGGGGAAAGTGTTTCTTCCATTTGATCTTCAAGCTATTTAGCATTTAGTGTGGACAAAATAGACCTCCCTAAGGGATATTGTTGGGTTCCCTTTGAATCCCACACCTCCTAGGTGACACTACATGTATTTGCTTGACCATTGGGAAATCTAAATAGGTTCTATAATTGTATTATTATTGTGGTTTTCATTCCCTCATTCCCTTTTATTTATTTGATTATTTATTTGTTTTTTTTGTTTTTTTCTAACAAGATCTTGTAGGATCTATTTGGATTTAAAACATTTTATTTTTGTAACACAATACTAGGAATTGACAATAACCTCAAAGGATTCCACTCAATGTGGGATAGGTTGCACAAAACATACATAACATATCTAGAGTAATATTACCATCATTTCCTTGATCAAGTCCTATAGCGTCATTTTTTCCCTCTTTTTCTCTTTTTGCTTATCCTCCAATTCTTCTTTAATATGATCCTAAATGACACTAATCCCACAATTTTAATCCTAAAGGATGTAATCTCACAAATTTTATATGATCCTCAATGACATATCTTGGGTCATGGTTCAACATGATTTTTGTACAAAAACTAATATATTTTAGGTCAATATCCTCTTTTCTTGCATGAGGACCATTAAAGAAAATTGAAATTCCCAATTTAATAGGGAGTCTTGGCCATATCTTATTCGAATGTGCAAATAGCAAGGAAGTAACCCATCTAAAAACAATTTGATATTCAATCTCTCTTATTACCATCCTATAGAGAACATACCTTGTAAGTAAAAGTGGAGTAGAGGAACATCCAAAAATCCAAATGTAAATGTGATATTCTTCAACATATCAATCTCCTACGTTTTTAATGGTTTGTCTATCTTCACTTGAAAATATTGGGTCTAATTGATTAAAAATGATTGAGTAGAAATGGGCCATAAAATTCTCATATATGTCATAGAAATGTTTATCAAAATTGTATTCCCATGGTTCACAACAATAAACATGAATAGGTTTCATATTAGGGTTCCAACTCCAACTCATTAAAGGAATGAATTAGAAGAGAAAATTTTATAAAATAAATAGAAAAACGTAAAGAAACATAGTTTTGTTTTCCTTGGAACCTCTTTTAGATATTTAACCAGATTCAAGAGATTGAAAGATAAAATATGATCACAATTGAATACTTGACCCTTTTCTTTTACATGGTGTCCTAATGGTTCCCATTCCATATTGAAATGAGTACAACTATATTCATTGTACAATCTACAATTCATAGTAGCTAATAATAGATATGGGTACATGAAGTACTAAATTATGTACAACCAATTAACCTTTTCATTGAAGGTTGTATTGTCACTCATTAGAGGAAATTTGGGGTCTAAAATGGGCCTTATAAGAAAACGTGCCAAAATAAGTTTTTGTGAGTTGGAATTCAAGAACCAATAGAATTTCAATAAAATAAGTCAACCATAATGGTTGAATCGACATATTTGTCATTAAAAAAAACTATTTTTTTTGTTCGTATTTTCGACATATCTCATTGTGTTTTTACTGAAATTTCGATTGGGGGAGCTCGTTGGATGTAGAATTTGATTCTGCATCCAACGAGTACCCACACTGCATACTTTTGATGGACCCCGCTACCCCAAAAAACAAGAAATACCTGAAAAAAATGTGAAGATGATGTCATCATCACGTTTTTTTAGGTATTTCTTGTTTTTGGGGTAGAGGGGTCCATCAAAAGTATGCATAAGTCAACCATAATGGTTGAATCGACATATTTGTCATTAAAAAAAACTATTTTTTTTGTTCGTATTTTCGACATATCTCATTGTGTTTTTACTGAAATTTCGATTGGGGGAGCTCGTTGGATGCAGAATCAAATTCCGCATCCAACGAGCTCTCCTGATCGAAATTTGAGTAAAAACACATGGATATATGTCGAAAATACGAACACAAAAAGTAGTTTTTTTCTTTCTTTCTCCAAAATTAATAAATATTATTTTATTATTTTAACTATTATTTTATTATTTTCCTTAGGAGGCCCATTTTAGACCCCAAAATTCCTCTAATGTCACTGAGTCTTTAACAATTTCCATCAAAATATGGTTTTCTTCAGCTTTGAACACATCCAAAAGTGTTTGTTCAATAGAATTTTGGAATGTCATAGATTATACATTGTGTTAATGACATCTGGTTGCAAAGAGAAAATAACAGACCATGCCTCATTAACCATAAAAAATTTTCCCAAGGTCAACATGGAATAATATCCATTATACTCCATTGTTATATGGTAAGGTAGAAATTCTGGTAGAAATGGAATATAGTTCACTCTTCTTAATATTCTCAAAATATGAAAGATCTTCTTCCTCTTTTGGAAATTCCTCTTTGATGATAACCCTATCAGGTTTTACCCAATTGAGACATCCCTTGATCCCTATAGAGTGATTTATATTTGATAGGATAATTGTGTCCATTTATTTAATTTCCTTTGTGGGAAAATTCCTCAACTTCTAAATTCAATGGTGTTCCCTTATGATGTTGAGTTTTCAACATTGTCAATTATTGGATCTTGTAGCAGTATGTTATATAAAAATATAACATAATACAATATATATAAATATAAATAATAGTTATAGTAATAATAACAAACAATAATAATAATATAATAAAATAACATAACATTAATTATAGTTAATTAAGGGACAAGTCCCTTTGGTGAATAGTCACCATATAAGCTTATTTATGGGATACACCCTCATTGTAATCATCATATCATATTTTTATCAAATTTTATATCTATTCATGGATTATTTGTATTTTCAAAAGTGGAAGTTTGAGATTCTGAGAAGTTTCAATAACTAGATTTTGGTATTATTACAGTGGTATTAGAGCCCCTTATTGGGCTTAGTTCTAGGAATTTGGAAATATCTTTTCTTTTACCATCATCTCATACTTTTTGAATCATTGGGTCCATGACCTAATATAATTAAAAAGAAAAAAAATAAAATAAGAAGAGAGCCAAAAAAAGAAATAAAAACAAGAAATAATCAAAGAAAAATAAGAGAAGTTGAAAAGAAAAATAAGAAAGAAAACATTTGAATGAAAAAGGACAAAAAAAAGAAGTAAAACCACATGCGGTTTGTAAAACTACACGCTGTTTGTAAAACCACACATGGTTTTTTCCAAAGTGTGGAATGTAGATTAACTCTTTAATAAAATCAAAGATATAAAGTTTCAAAAGTTTATTATTATTATTATTGTTATTATTTTATATATATATATATATATATATATATATATATATATATATTATGTTAGGATTAATTCATCCTCCATTTTCCCACATAGTCTATTTGGTCTATTTTACTAACTTAAGAGATCATCATCACTTCATCAGTGCATGGGGGACATGCCTAGGAGCCACCTACCACTTGTTTCACCTTCATACATGAGTTCAGGTGTCATAGGGACCAATCCCTATAATTTAGGAAGCGAATCTGAGTGTCACCAAAAGTTTCCTTTAGTAGACCTTGGTAGTTAAACAGTTATGTTCAGTTATAATTGGTTATACCACAATAAATTAGCCTAGCACATGTTTGCATGATTTAAGGGAGTGTGGGTGCATTTTTTCAAATACCCTCACCAATTAGCTGATTGTAGGTTCATTTAGTTATCTGGAGTTGCACTAGTGATCTCTAGTGTTGATTTTTATCACATAGAGTTAGCGCATGAGCCAGTTTGAGTTGGTGAATTCGAATCCACCCGAGGGTATTCAAAATTTTCCTAATGTATTTCTATTGTATTACATACACATTAATGATAATCAATGTAATGATATTTTGACCAATTCTTGTATGATTTGTGTGAAATTTCTGTCATGAATCCATTGATCAGTTTTACATTGAATTGTTGATTCTACTGCATCCTTTCTTTTCATATTTCTTTCATTCAATATTGAATATCCATGTTTCACTAAATTTAATAGTCTAAGAGCCATTGTTTAGGCCAGTAGAAAACCTCACAAACTTCCATGCTTGCGCCATAAGCCATTTAGTTTCCACATAATTCCTGGAATAATTGCATTGCTCCCTCTGGATTTGTCTAGATAAGTCTATCCAGGTGTGATGGACTCAGAGAAAGTGTACATGTCTAGGTGGAGATTGTTTAATCTGACATGTTAGTGAATTGAATTGTTTTGTAGTATTTTTGTGGGTACATTCAAATATTTATTAAATAATTGTTGATCAGTATAGTAGTGGAATGGAGAATTCAACAACTCTATCTCCCCGAATCATCACAACCTTCAATTACCTTCATTGGAGAGAAAATATGCATATTTCCTTGCGTAATAAGGGACTGTATAGGATGAAAATTGGAATAGAAGTTGAAACCAAACGTCATATTTAAAATAAAAGTACCTGGATAGGATTAATGAAGACTTTGGCTACATGTGCATCCACATCTCTAGGGAGTTGTTGTTCCATCTTGATGGAATCAGGACTTCGAAAGAAGTATGGGACAAGATCGAATCCTTATTTGGAAAAAAGGATGATATAAGGGGACATATCCTAGAGAATGAGATGATATCACTAGATCCCAATAAATTTGACACAATTCAACTATTCTTCACTAAATTCAAATCCCTATTCATGCAATGCAAGTAGTGCGGGATTGAGAAGAAGGAAGAGTAATTGGTGCTCTTGATTTCTGAGCAATGTTGGCTCATAGTTTTCATTTTGTGTCTCAAATTTCCACTCTAGGATACTAACCACTCTTAATTGGAAAATGTCATCCCCAGATGCCTTCTCCGAATCAATAATCCAAGAGCAAGACAATATGATTCAGATGGGAGTGCTCAAAGCTTCCAAGAGTAAGGCCCTCCTAGATGGAGACTCTAAGAATGTGCAATAAAAATGGAAATTTTATAGTATAATCCACCTTAGTACCATAGTATTATACCTTATGTAGATTTAATTTTCATTCATGTAGTGATTCCATGGTTTAGACTTAGGGAAATTGGCCATTTACTCATAGTTGAGGCGTTTCTGATTGATCATTCTACATAGTTGAGGCACTATATGTTGATCATTCTGAAAAACTAGGAACCTGCATTTATTATAGTCAACCAACATGTGCACTGCATCCCCAATTTCAATTATTTCTTTTTACTTGAGGCACTAGTGCATGTTCTAGGTGGTTTTTGTCCTTTCTTAGGAATTTATTGCTCTCCTAGAACCACTCCCACTCAACCATGTGCTCAAAAATTCCTATCATACCTCCATTTATGTTCCAACATTCCTTTCCCTCTTTCACACATGCATTTGTGACTGTTTGGGAGGATTAGGAAGCTTATTGATCCACCTAGGGGGGTTTGACAGTCAAATCTTGAGCTGACACTTGTATGCATCCAGACGGAATCCAATGCCTCATGCTTTTCCCTATTATACTATATAACCAATCCATACATATTTACATGTTGGGTAGTCACACTAATATTTGTTATTGACCTCATGTGTGTATGCATTTTTCACTCCTTTAGTTATTTTGTGCATGTTTTGTAAACAATATTGAATTATAAGATTTTCTTTGGATCCTAGATCCAGTTGTGAATCAATTATTACATGGTACCAGATATATTTTGAGATTCAAATCAAATCCATAGTGCTTGACTTGATATTTGAGGGATTCTCCAGACAAATTCGAGCGTTTTTCATTGCAGGTACATTCAGCAATTTGTCACCAAGAGTGCAAGCAGAAATGGAGCAGACCTATGTTTTGTTGACCCCATTCAACTATTTTGAATGGAAGGCCAAAATGTTGATGTTGAAAGGCCTATACAGGGTCACCATGGGGATAGAGGTCGAAGCAAACTCTGTTGTTGATAAATCGATGTTCTTCAATATGCTTGATGAAGCATTTCAAATGCTTTGGCTTAGCATTTCGAGAGACTTTCTCTTCCATGTAAACAATATATCTACTCGCAATGAAGTATGCCCAAATATTGAATATTTTTTTGGGAATAATGATGAGATGAGAGATCACTAGCTCAAAAATGAGCTCATCTCCTTGAGCCCAACTCATTTTGAGACAATCCAGGATTTCTTCAGCAAATTCAATTCATTGGTGCTTCAGCTCGAGAAATGTGGAATAGAGAAGAAGGATGATCAGCTCATATTTTCCATACTTTCAAATCTAGGGATAGAGTACTCTATTTTTGTAATCACATTTCACTCTAGCAAGCTCACAGCTTGAAACTAGTGCATTTCTGCATTGGATGAGTTTATGGAATCATTGACCCAAGAGAAATACAAGGTAGTGCATTTGGGTACCATAAAATCCAGTAAATACCAAGCTCTTGATGCAGGGGTTTTGAATCCATACAAAGTCAAGAAGAAACATAAATATTCAAGGTAGTAACAAAAGAATAAGCAAGAAAAACCCAAATATTTAGATGGGGGTTCGAATCCTTGCGAGGAAAAGAACAAGAATAAGAAAGAGAATACCAAATGCACCTACTGTCAAAAAGGGTGGAATCCAAATAGTGCATGTATGAATAATACCATATACATGATGGCACGTCTGCTTTAGAAGAAAAACATTTCAGTACATGAGGGCACATCTGCTTTAGAAGAAAAACATTCCAGTACATGAGGACGCAAGGAAGAAGGATGGAGGTTCAAGCTCAGATAACAAGGAGAGGTGCCATACATTGGTTGCTGGTTCTTTAGAATATTCTTCCTTAATTATAGATTTAGGAGCTTCAAGGCACATGGACTATGTAAAATATTGCTTCACATCCATGTATTATGATGGTGGCCCAAGTGTTCGAATGGGTGATGATTCAGATATACAATCCAAATGGATTGGGAAGATCGATATTGAAGATGGGTATTTCCATAATTTTATGTTTGTACCAAATTTGGTAGAGAATGTAATATTAGTGTACCAAATGGCACACATTGGTGAAGAAAAGAGAGTAACATTTACTCCAAACACAGTGGATATAGTTGAAATCTCTACCAACAAGGTGGTGGCATTGGGGTTTTCTAATCATTAAGCTAGGATGTACAAGTTCTCTCATTTTCTTCCCTAAGATAGAGGGAATGCGATCCTAAATCATGCAAATGAGACAAGAAAGTTGTGGCATGATAGGTTTGACCATCTAAAATACATATACCTCTATGTATTGAGAAAATAAGGCATGGTGGAAGGGCTTCCTTTGTTGTTAGGAATATTACACCTTCTGCGAACAGAATTTGTTCCTCTGGTCTGAATGGTTTAGATCCAGAACAAATAAGTGAACGAAAAAGGATGAAAACCTTCCTTGAATGTTGTAAACACCTGGAATAATGATTTGATGATGAACCTGTGTACCTGTAGAACATGTCAAACAAACAAGAACATCAAATCTACCAGAACATTATTCACACATCCATACTAGTGACTAAGGAATCCAGTAACATATACATGCGAGATCAGTACAACAGATATGTGGGATGAAAATAAGCATTGCATTAAGAAATTAATGAAAAATCTTACAACCATTTCCTTAGTGTTGACAAACTCCTCCACAAGAGAAACACCTCACCCCCGATAGCTCCAACTTGCTCTCTTGTGCTCTCCAATGGATTGGACTAGATAGTGATTTCAACAACATAACATTACCATTCAGTTCTCTCCCTCAACTATGGGATGTGAGCTTGTATTTATAGGGATCAATGGATAGGTATAGTTGAGAGAATTGTGGGTGAGGTGGCCATAATATCCTACCAAGAGGGATCTCAACTCCAGCAAACCTAGGTTGATAGGGATAAGGGAGGAGATGAGGCTCATGTTCTAGAAGCCTCAAGAATCCACCTTTTTTCCATTTTTACCAAGGGTACCGCTTTTATTCCTTTATGACAGAGTGGTGAAGGGTAATAACCACTTCAAGAACAAAGCATATATGTGGTGGCACCACTTTTCTATAACAGGTCTCAGGCGGTGTTGAACAAGGTACTGCTCATCAGCTAAAGGGAAAAGGTGGTGATAGGTTTTTTCATGTAGAATTGACATCCAGAGCATGTTTTCCACTCCAAGCTTGGGATTTATTGAAAAAATAGGTGTCAAGGATCTCATCACATGTTGGTGACAAGATTTGGGTATAACATCCTTCTATCAATATCTCCAATGGCCCATGCATTGGTTGTGTGGTGGGAAAGCATCCAAAGCACAACTATGAGAAAGGGAAAGCAATGAGAGATACTCAAGTGCTTAGATTAGTGAATTCATATCTTATTGGGACTCTTCCTACACCCTCATATGGGGGATCAAGGTATGTGTTGACCTTCATAGATGATTTCTCAATTTTTTTATGGGTTTACTTTCTCAAACTCAATTTTGAAGTCTTTGAGATCTTAAGGTATGGAAAGCCCTAGTTGAAAATCAATGTGGGAACAAGATCAAAGTCCTTAGGACTGATAATGGAAAGAAGTATGTGAACAATATTTTGCATCATCTCTATGAATAATTTGTCATCCAAATGCATCATTCAGTCCCCTACACACCACAACAAAATGGTATGGCGAAGCGGAAGAGCAAGGCTCTTAAGGATATGGAAACCTATATGATTGAAGCAAAGGATTTGAATCTTAAGATATGGGATGGAGCAAAAAATTGTGTTTCATACATACAAAATATATATCCTCACAAATCAGTGGATGGAAAAACACCATATGAAGCTTGGTTTGGTCACAAGACAAATGTTTCTCATTTCGGGATTTTTGGCTCAAGGGCTTGCGAAAGGATTCCTTCAGAGAAGAGAAAGGCCTTGAAGTCTCGAAAAAAGGAGTGAATCATGATGGGATATGTTGAATATGAAAATGGATATAATATATTTTATCCCTCATCTCAAAATTCCTTCATTGAAGTGAGTGTTCAATTCAAAGAAGAACTCAAGCCAGAGCTCTAACTAGCACTAGGAAAATGCTCACATCCTCCACACCAAGATGATGTAATTGATGAATTTTTCATTTATATTCATGATATTTATTATTTTTATATTTCTGAATATGATTATGAATATCATGTCTCACCCATTCAGTCCAAATGGGCTGATAAAACCATTGAAGCAGCTGAGGATTTGGCTGGAAATCCACTAGATCCTAGAAAGACTAGATCACAATTTCACATTGCTTTCTCTGCAAGTGAAGTGGGTATTGATGAGAAATGATTCATGATGGTTGTATATTATAATAAATCATATAAGGAAGCATAACCTGACCCAATATTGAAAACATCCATGCAAGAAGAGTTCAACTCATTACGGGAAAATGAGACTTGGGAATTGGTTCCCTTTCCCTCCAAGAGGAAGCTAGTGCAATGAAAATGGGTCTATAGGACCAAGGTTTATACTGATGGGTATGATATAAATTATAATTCCATTTTTTTTTCAGAATTATTCTCTCAATTCCAAGGAGTGGACTATACAGATACATTTGCACCGATTGCAAAGATGGACTCTATCATACTAGTTTTAGCCATTGTTGCATTTTGCACATTATTGACCATATTTGGATTATAATATAGGTTATGCAACAAGGTATATGTAGTAGAATCATGAGATCCATTGGAATCCATCCAAGAGGATCCTTCACTATGTGCAAGGAACCAAACACTTTGGGGTACATTATGTTGTTGTTTCTTCGCTAGAACTAGTTGGATTTAATGATTCTAATTGGGATGGAGATACCATTGACAATAAATAAACTTTGGGTTATTTATTCATGATTTGAAATGGTCCCATATGATTATCAAGAAATAAAAAAAACACCATCTCCCTGTATTTAGCTGAGGGCGAGTACAGAGGAGCAATGAGTGCAACTACACAATGTGTTTGGTTGCAAGGTATTCTTCAAGAACATGGAGTGGTGTTTGATTCACCCACAGTAATTTGGTGTGAAAATAAAATTGAAATCAATATTTACACTGATATAGTGCAAATACATAGGACCAAACACATTGAGATACACATGCACTACATCCGGAGCTTGGTGCATGATTAGGTGATAGCCTTGTAGTATTTCCCATTTGTAGAGAAAACTAACGACATTTTCACCAAGTATTTCACAGAGAAGACCTTGACCTATCTGAGATCCCTTCTTGTATTGGGTGATACATGGTGATGGATACCATTCAGTTTCATAATTTTGGCTCCATGTCCATTTTTGAGGGGATTTTTTGTTCCCATGTGGTTTTCCTCCTTACCTTGTTTTTATGGGAAAATAATTTTTTATGTTGTATGCGGTGACTTGAGCCTTTGTTTCCAAGGCCTCCATGATATTTTTGGTTAATATTTACTAATTAAGGATTAAGGGGAGGTGTTAGTGCATAATCCACTTAATTACCACACTCTTATACCTTAGGAACATTTCATTTGCATTCATGCAGTGATTCCATGGTTTAGACTTAGGGAAATTGGTCATTTACTCATAGTTGAGGCACTCCTGGTTGATCATTATGCACAGTTAAGGCACTCCAAGTTGATCATTCTGATAACTTAGGATCCCACATTGATTACATTCAACCAACATATGCCTCCCAATTTTATGGATTTTGTTTGACTTGAGGTGCTAGTGCATGTTCTAGGTGGTTTTTTCCTTTCTTGGGCATTTATTGCTCTCCTAGAGCCACTCCCACCCACGCATGTCCTAATGCATGCCTAGAATACCTCCATTTATGTTCCAACATGAATTTACCATGTTCACACATGTATTCATGACTGTTTGGGATGATGAGGAAGCTCATTGGTCCACCTAGGGGGGGGTTTGAGGGTCAAATCTTGAGCTGACACTTTTATGCATCTAGATGGATTCCAAGGCCTCATGATTTTTCCCTAGTATACTATATACCTAATAAATACATAGTTGCATTTTTTACAATCATAATAATATATGTTATTAACGTCATGTGTGTATGCATTTTTCACTCTTTTAACTATTTTGTGCATGTTTCATAAACAATATCGAATTGTGAGAGTTTATTTGGCTCCTAGATACAATTGTGAATCAATAATGATAGGAAACAAAGAGGGAAAGATAAGAATAATGTTGATTTAAATCCCAAGGAGAATCCAAATCCTTCATATGGATCCTCTGGTTCCAAGAAAAATAAAAACAAAAAGTCTGAAAAAGCTAAATGATCTTACTACATGAGAGGATTTCAACCAGAAAGTCAGTGTATGAAGAATACCATTGATCAAATGAAAAATATCATTGAACAAAAAAAAAATTGCACCTTCCTCAAGGTGCAAATAAGTTTGAATTTGGAAACCATACTGAAGAACATGAAAGGGGCCATGATTTGAAGGAAGGCTTCACTCAATCAAAGGCCTGTCCTATTGATTGACCAGCTTCCAATCATATGGATTCCTCCAAAGAATCCTTCACTCATCTAGATCTCTCTAGAGGACTAAGCATTCATATGGGATATTATTAACAAATCCTAGTTTTTGGGAAATTTTCCATTAAAATTGAGCATGGAGAGTTCCAAAATGTGCTCTATGTTCCCTCCATGGCATAAAACTTGTTGTCTGTTTACCATATGAAACATAATGGCTCTCCCAATAGAGTTACATTCAATTCTGACACAGTGGATATCTTTGAGGCCTCCACTAGAATATTGATAGAGAAAGGAGTTGTTAATCATGCCTTCAAGGCATATGAGTTTTCCCATTTCCTTCCTACTTCATATACGAGTTCCTTATTGACACATGCCAATAACACAAGCAAGTTGTGACATGAAAGATTTGGCCACCTGAAATTCAAGTATCTCCAGCAAGTGCACAAATATAAGTTGGTTGAGGGATTTCCTCTCATCAAATATTTTGAAGGAGTTTGCATTGGTTTCTTGGTAGGGAAGCATCCAAAGAAATATATGAGGTGGGGAAGGTGACAAAAGATGCCTCCACATTAGATCTAATACATAGTGATGTCTCCGGACCAATGCCTACAACATATTTGAATGGATCCAGATATTTTCTAACCTTCATTGATGATTGTTCAAGGTATTGTTGGGTATATTTTCTTAAGTATAAGTCTAAGGTATTTGAGACCTTCAAAGTCTTCAAAGCCTTAGCTGAGAACTCCTTCAGAAAGATGATCAAGTCACTTAGATCTGAAAATGGAGGTGAGTATTTCAAAGGAGAGTTCCAATAGCCATTTGCATCAATAGGAATTTGAATGCATCATTCAGTTCCATACACCCCATAATAGAATGGGGTAGCTGAGAGGAAGAATAGATCCTTAAAAGAGATGGAAACAATCCTTCTAGAAGCAAAGAACCTTCATTATTATATATTGGATGAGGAATTCAATTGTGCTTCATATATTTAGAACAAGGCTCCTCACAAATCAGTGATTGGTACCACTCCTTTCGAAGAACTAGTGGGACATAAGCCCAATGTCTTGCATCTGAGAGTTTTTGGCTCCAACACATGGGCTAGAATCCCTACATAGAAGAGAAAATCCTTCCAATACCAAATTATCAAATGCATACTGTTGGGATATTTTGATGATGCTAAGGAATACAAATTGTTGGACCGTGTAACCAAGAAGTGCTTCATAGAGCACAGTGTGCAATTTGAAGAAGATCAGGTGCATGATCCATAACAAGCTGAAGCAGAACAAGGTATAAACTCTCTTTCATTTCCATTTGAATATGATGATATTATGACTAATGTTTTAGATTTAGAATATGAGAGTCATGATAGTCATGAACATGATATTAATATTTAATCCCAAGAATATCTATATCCAAATCTAGCAATTGTTCCAAATTAGAGACCTAATGGTCCCAAAAGTTCATTGAAGTAGCCAGGGATATTGCTGGGGATCCAAACAACAGAAGAAGAACAAGGTCCGAGTATGAGAATGAACATCTTTCACTTTCCCATTAATATCCACTTCTCCCATATAAGTATTTCATGATGATGGGATCATATACTCAATCATTCAAAGAGGCTTTCCATTATCTAACTTGAAAGGAATCTATGGATGATGAGTATGGTTTTGTACAAGAAAACAAGATATGGGAGCTTGTCACCTTGCCTCCTGGGAGGAATTTAGTTTAGTGAAAATGGATCTATAAGAAAAAAATAGTAGGTAATGGAACCATAACCAAGTACAAGGTTTGGTTGGTAGCAAAGGGATACTTACAAGTCCATCGGTAGGACAACAATGAGACATTCGCTATTGTTGCAAGAATGGACTCTATAAGACTAGTTATGGCATTTCCAGCTTCGAAGAAGTGGGAGGTACATCACATGGATGTGAATAGTGAATTGGAAGAGGAGATATACATGAGACTACCTGAGGGGTACATTGTGTTGAAATATTGTAACTTTGAAGAATATTCTATATGTATCTTTTTGTGGTCCCTGATGGTCCTACCGGGAGAACCACTTGTATTAAATTGTACCTTGATGCTCATAATCGGAAGAACTAATAAGAGTCATGAGGTAGTCCCCACTAATTGTAAAGTTGGGTCATCAGCACCCCAGTGTGGTTACTTGAGCCTACATGTGTAACTCGAGCCTACATGATTTAACTCGAGCCTACATGTCAAATGAGTTAACTTAAGTGAACGGATGAATATAAATAGAGGTGTAGTGCTCCTCATTTGGAACACACACACACACTCTCACTTGTGTAGTGCATTATTAGAGAAGAGAAGTAACTGGAGAAGGAGGAGGATCAGGCTTTGATCTCCTTGCTGGTTTTATCTTTTATCTTTTTGGGACATCTATATTGAGGAAGCTTTTGCTGGGTTTTTCCCTTTAGGGTTTCCCCAGGATAAATTTGTGTTGTTCTTGTGATACTGTTTCTTTCAATGATCCTATTTATATTCTTTAGTTATGAAAATGAAATGAAATACTGATGTTCTAGCTTAGCATATAAAAATTTAACATGGAATCAGAGCCACCCTGAATAGGACACCTTTCACAAGGCAAAATAACCCTCTCTCTCTTCCCGGAAGAAATTAGGGCTTCTTGCTGAAGAGGAATTTTTGAGTGAGCCTGGCATAGGATTTATATCCTAATCAAAATCAAATTTTAGAGACCTGGATCAATATTTTTGGTTGGGTGAAACTCCAAGAAAGTCAAACCCTAGTTTGACCCCGAGCTAGAAAAACTCTAAATACTAAAACTGCTAAGTTTTGGTACATCCGCTATATCCTGAGATTGGCGAAGGTTCAGGAGATAAAACTTTCAAAGGCTGACTATAAAATCCTGATGTACACTGTATCCAAAATTCAGCCTCATATTCTTTATATTCTGGGATATATGATCCCTCCTAGTTAGGGTTCCATCCTCTTCAAGAATTCATCCCTAAACAGGACACCTAAGGAACATTTCTATAGCTTGGGATACAAAGGTCCAAATGGAATTCATGAAGATGTTCCAGAAATAGCACAGAATGTAATTTATTTGGTCCTAATTTTAGAACCAAAATATGAAACAGTGACACGTGGCATGCCGTACAACTTCGCTGTTCTGAACAGTCCTGTAATAGGTCACCTTGGGAAAAGGATCATAAATCCCAATTGGTGAAAGAAATTCTGATGAAACCTATGGTGTTGGATCCAATACATGTGATTTTACCTCAAGGAGAAATTTCAGACATAGAGGAGCAGCAATTACAGAGATATAATATAAATAGTAACAAGAATTTCTGCAGAAGAAATCAGAAAACTAGGGCTTCCTGTTCCGGGAGCTTCCCTCCACTGTTTTCAGAAAAGGATTACATTGGAAAGATCCATTTGAAGATATATATCTTTCTATACAATCAGATCTAAAAGATTCCAAGTTTTGAAAATTATGGTTTCTCTGACAAACCCTAAATTAGCCAACTCCAGAAGCAGGACAGACACCTCAAATCGGTAAGATCTAATCTTTTTCTATTTGCATTTGAGGTTCTCATTTCAAAGTGATCTATCACATCAGCTTGATGATAAGCTTGTTAAAGTTGACAACTTCCAATTATGGAAGTATTTGATCTCTCTGAAGAAAATGAATTGGACACCTACATGAGTAGAGAGGTTCCAGTTCCATACGGAGATGAGGCTCAAAGCCTTACACAAGAAGAACTTGATCAAGGCCAAGAAGATCATTGTTGTTTCAATCATGAATCAAATTGTACCACAAGTGTCTTCCCTAAAGACACCGAAGATGTTTGAAGATAAGAACTTAAATTAGAATATGGCTTTGAGAAAACAGTTGAAGAATGTGAAGATCCAGAATGCAGAACAACTTGAAGCGGTAGAAGAAGAAGTGGTGGTAGACACCTTGAATGGCCTCCCAGGATCATGGGATTCATTCATGTGAGGAATGTGTGCTAGAAGGAAGTGATTACTTTCAGCTAATTCTAAGAAGAAGAAGATGGGAGCAATTGAAGATCAAGCTCTCTCCATTCAAAGAAGATCCCTCAAGTGACGAGGAATGTGAAGAACTCAATTCTTGAAGAACCTCTTATCCATATTATCATTTGGATAAGAAATGATGATGTCATGAATGAAGAAGATGATGAAGTAGAAGGATCAAGAAGGAGTCTACCCATGAAACGAATAAAAGATAAGTATTCAATTGTCATTGCATGATATTGTTTTGTTATGCATTTGATTATATTTAGTTGATGTGTTGTTTTCATTAATGACAGTATACTACTAATATGCATGTGATGGGTAAGTAGCTCATGGTGCTATACATCTCTCCATTGCTACTTATCTAGAATGAAACCTCTTTGCTGACATACTAGATTAGTCCACAATCTCAATGATGTCATGGTAGAAATGGAAGGCATCTAGAAATTTTATGTGAGATATGGATGAATGTTGTATTGACTAAACAGTTGCATGATGCATAAGAATTTGTCGTTATGCATATGTTTTATGAAATAGTTATAACCATGCAACTGGTGCATTTGAATTGTAGGAAAGGTCCTGTACAACCTCCTACAAGAAAAGAAGGATGAGACTTGTTCCGAAGAACAAGTGATGACAATTCAAGATTCACTCCAATAAACATGAATCTGAAGCTGCCAGGGTCAGAGACACCATGACGAAAGAAAGAGCTTCAGAGAGCAGTAGACCCACCTTGAAGGATGAAGACCACCATGGGTATGAGAGATAACTCAAGATGAAGAAAAGAATGATGTGAAAGAAGCTATGATCAATGAATAACCGTTGATCATGGGGAATGATGTATACGATATGATTTCGAGACATAAAGAGAAGTACGTAGTATCTATGGATCTACAAGAACAAATGTACAAAGCAAGGTTCATGATTTTCCTCTAAAAGAATAGACTATGAAATAACATACTCTATTGACCAGACCTACTAGAAGTATATATCAAGCATAGAACTACCTATACATAATGAAGAGGGAAGATGATACTCCACTTCAGGGGGAGTGACTATAGAAGATATATGAGTTCAACATGGTACGACATGATGGACAGATTCCTGATGGATCAAGACTTTACCAAGAGTAAAGTAGGTTCCCACCTTCAAGGTTGAATGCAGAAGACTAGGATATGTTGATGACCTGACAAGACAAACTCATGGAAGATGTTATGATGAAAGAATACTAGAATGATGTTTGGGATATAGTACTCAAACCAGAAAGCAAGAATGTGGTATCTTACAAATAGATTTGCAAGATAAAATATGTTGTTGATAGAAGAAAGGAAAGACTTATGGCTAGAGGTTTCTATAAGAAAGAGGGAATTAATTCTGAAGAGACACTTACTCCAGGAAGCAAGGTACACTTCCTTTATAACCATGATGGTAGTTGCTTCCATGATGAAGTACAAACAAGCCTTCCTTAATGGTATGATTAGGGAAGAGTTTTACATTGAATAGTCAAAAGTATTTGAAGTTGAAGATAGATGGACTCACATATGCAAGATGAAGAAGGTCCTCTATGGCCTGAAGCAAGCTCCCAGAGCTTGGTATGGAAGAATAGATAGTTTCTTGATGAGCATGGGATTTTCCAAGAGTAAATTCAATCCTAACCTTTACTACAAGGTTGTAGAAAATGAACCTGTCATACTATATGGGGATGACTTATTCTTTACAGGGAATGAGAAACAGATTGTAGAAAGCAAGAAGAAACTAGCAAAAGAATTTGAGATTGTTTCATAGGTCTGGAAGTATGGCAAAGTTCAGAAGGAATATTTCTCAACCAGGGAAAGTATGTGGTAGAGATATTGAAGAGATTCAATATGTTGAAATGCAAAGCCATGGCTACTCCTATGGATTCCAACCTGAAGCTGTTAGCCGATGACTCATCAGAGTTAGTGGATGTGACTCATTACAGACAGATCATTGGGTCATTGATGTACTTAACAAATACCAAACCAGACATTTGTTTTGTTGTGAACACATTGAGTCAATTTCTTCTTCAACCAATACGGGTTCACTTAGTAGCTGCAGAACATGTGATGAGATATCTGAAAGGGACTATAGACTTTGTTCTATACTATGATGGTAGCCATGAGTATAGATTATATGGATACATAGATGCGGATTGGGCTAGAAGTATCTCAGACAGAAAAAGCAGTTCAGGTGGATGTTACAGTCTAGGATGTGCTATGAGTTCATGGTTTAGCATGAAATAGTCCATTGTTTCTCTTAGCACGACTGAAGAAGAATACATAGCATATTACTTTTCTAAGTTGTGAATCCATATGGCTTCGGAAGATGATATCAGGTCTCTTTGACCTGAATATGGATACTACAATGATTCTATGTGATAACTAGAGTCGTGATGATAGAGAACCCCATGTTCCGTCGTAACACATAGAAATCTGGTATTTCTACATACGGGATAAGATGCAGATGATGATGTTTCAGTATTTACATACTATAGATGCAAATGATGGTGATTACGTATTTCTATACTGAATATAGAGATGATGATGCTTTCAGTATTTCTATACTGAACATATAGATGATGATGCTTTCACTCTTCACATACTGGAGATACGGATGGTGATAGTTCAATATTCACATACTGAATATGTAGATGATGATGGTTTGGATGATGATGTACTGATGAAGCCTCTATCTCAAGTAAAGTTTGAACACCTTCAGGACAAGCTTGGTTGTTCAAAAGGACCTTCCTCGAAAGAGGGAGTAGTAATGATTGTAGTGGGATTGTATCATCCCTGGGAACTTTCCCTAAAGTGACCTGGAGACCTCAGTCTTCGAGAATGAAGAGGGATTGTATCATCCCAGGACATCTGTCCATAATAGATCCGGTGACCTCGGTCCTTGAGAACATGATGGGATTGTATCATCCTTGGGAACTTTCCCTAAAGTGATCCAGAGACCTCGGTCTTCGAGAATGAAGAGGGATTGTATCATCCCAGGACATCTATCCATAATAGATCCGGTGACCTCAGTCCTCGAGAACATGATGGGATTGTATCATCCTTGGGAACTTTCCCTAAAGTGATCCAGAGACCTCGGTCTTCAAGAATGAAGAGGGATTGTATCATCCTGGGACATATATCCATAATAGATTCAGTGACCTCAATCCTCAAGAATGTGATGGGATTGTATCATCCTTGGGAACTTGCCCCAAAGTGATCCAGAGACCTCGGTCTTCGATAATGAAGAGGGATTGTATCATCCTGGGACATCTATCCATAATAGATCCGGTGACCTTGGTCCTCAAGAACGTCATGGGATTGTATCATCCTTGGGCACTTGCCCTAAAGTGATCCGAAGACCTCAGTCTTCGAGACTGAAGAGGGATTGTATCATCCTGGGACATCTATCCATAATAGATCCAGTGACCTGGGTCCTCGAGAAAGTGATGGGATTGTATCATCCTTGGGAACTTTCCCTAAAGTGATCTAGAGACCTCGGTCTTCGAGAATGAAGAGGGATTGTATCATCCCGGGACATCTGTCCATAATAGATCCAGTGGCCTCGGTCCTCAAGAATGCGGTAGGATTGCATCATCCTTAGACATCGTCCTAAAGTGATAGGGACTGATTCTCCCATAATCAATCCGGTGGCTTTGGTACTCGAGAATGTGGTAGGATTACATCATCCTTAGACATAGTCCTAAAGTGATAGGGACTGATTCTCCCGTAATCAATCTGGTGGCTTCAGTCCTCGAGAATGTGGTAGGATTGCATCATCCTTGGACATAGTCCTAAAGTGATAGGGGCTGATTCTCCCGTAATCAATCCGGTGGCTTCGGTCGTCGAGAATGTGGTAGGATTGCATCATCCTTAGACATCGTCCTAAAGTGATAGGGACTGATTCTCCCGTAATCAATCCGGTGGCTTTGGTCCTCGAGAATGTGGTAGGATTGCATCATCCTTGGACTTTGTCCTAAAGTGATACGGATTGATTCTCCCGTAATCAATCCGGTAACTTTGGTTGTCAAGAATGCGGTTGGATTGTATCATCCTTGGACTTTAAGTCCAAAAGTGATCCAAAGTCTTTTTGTCTTTGAGTTGTGGTTTGCAGGTTGTTGCTGATGATGATGATGTCGTACTGATCGAAAGATCAGAATATGATGATGAGGACGTACTGATCGAGAGATCAGAGTATGATGATGACGTACTGATCAAAAGATCAAAGTATGATGATGATGACATACTGATTGAAATATCAAAGTATGATGATGTTGACGTACTGATCTAAAGATCAGAGTATGATGATGACGCACTATGATTATGATGTTTCTGATCGAAAGGTCAGAGTATGTTGATGATGTTTCTGATCGAAAGATCAAAATATGATGATGATGTTTTTGATCGAAAGATTAGAATGTGATGATGATTATTATCGACAGATCAGAGTATGATGATGATGATGTTGCTGCTGATCGAAAGGTCAAAGTGTTGATGATGATATTGCTGATCGAGAGGTCAAAGTGATGAAGATGTTGCTGCTGATTGAAAGATCAAAGTGTTGATGATGATATTGCTAATCGAAAGGTCAAAAGTGCTGAAGATGTTGCTGCTGATCGAAAGGTCAAGGTGCTGAAGATGTTTTTGCTGATCGAAAAGTCAAAGTGCTGAATATGTTGCTGATCGAAATGACAAAATGCTGAAGATGTTGTTGCTGATAAAAAATTCAAAGTGGTGAAGATGTTGCTGATCGAAAGGTCAAAATGCTGAAGATGTCATTGATGATCGAACAATCAAAGTGCTGAAGATGTTGCTGATCGAAAGCTCCAAGTGCTGAAGATGTCATTACTAATTGAAAGATCAAAATGCTGAAGATGTTGCTAATCGAAGCAGTCAAAGAATTAATGATGATGAAGACTAAAGATTGAAGATGAAGACCAAATGATGTTGAAAAGCTTCCAATGATTTATAGATGTGTTACCCTGCTGATGTTGATGATGTCTCCTATCTCTACTCTTGTTGTTGTTGATGTTGTTGTAGAATACCCTTCTCGTTAAGGGGGAGTGTTGAAATATTGTAAATTCAAATAATATTCTATATGTATCTTTTTGTGGTCCCCAATGGTCCTACCAGGAGAACTACTTGTATTACATTGTACCCCGATGCTCCTAATCAAAAGAACTAATAAGAGTCATGAGGTAGTCCCCTCTAATTGTAAAGGTGGGTCATCAGCACCCCAGTGTGGTTACTTGAGCCTACATGTGTAACTCGAGCCTACACGATTTAACTCAAGCCTACATGTCAAATGAGTTAACTTAAGTGAACAGATGAATATAAATAGAGGTGTAGTGCTCCTCATTTGGAACACACACACACACTCTCACTTGTGTAGTGCATTATTGGAGAAGAGAAGTAGCTGAAGAAGGAGGAGGATCAGGCTTTGATCTCCTTGCTAGTTTTATCTTTTATCTTTTTGGGACATCTATATTGAGGAAGCTTTTGCTGGGTTTTTCCCTTTAGGGTTTTCCCAAGATAAATTTGTGTTGTTCTTGTGATACTGTTTCTTTTAGTGATCCTATTTATATGCTTTAGTTATGAAAATGAAATGAAATACTGATGTTCTAGCTTAGCATATAAAAATTTAACACATTGAAGATTCATCCTTAGTTTCCAAACTAAGGAAATCTTTCAATGGGATCAAGCAAGATCCAAGGGCTTGGTATGCCAAGATGGATTCCTTCCTCATGTCACAAAACTTTGAGAGATGCAGATCTGACTACAATGTCTACATGCACAAGAGAAAGGGCTCATTATTTTTTATTGTCCTATATGTGGATGACTTGCTCATTACTAGTAGCTCTATTGCTAGATTGAGAGGCATCAAGACATCTTTGAGTGAAGCATTCACCATGACACATCTAGGACTAATGATATAGTTCATTGGTCTTGAATTAAATCAAAATATTTCAAGAATCATGATCACACACTCCAGATATTATAGAGACTTTCTTAAAAGATTCCACATGGAAGACTGTAAAGAAACACGCTTTCTCTTTCTTTATGGGATCAGGTTAGAAGAAGGTGGTTCCACACCATTGGTTTACGATAAACTCTATACAAATGTCATTGGGATCCTAATATACCTCACTCATTCGAGACCATATTTTTCCTATGCTATGAGTGTTGCTTCCAGATACATGCAGGAGCCACATGACCTATAATGGAAGGAAGTAAAGTGCATCTTGCACTATGTGTAGGGTACGAGAGACTTTGGGATCCATTATTCAGTTGATGCTTAGTTATATTTAACTAGATATACATATTCAGAATGGGTTGGATATGGAAATGATAGGGAATCTACATCATGTTTTGTGTTTATGTTTGGATCTGTAATAATATATTAGTCAATAAAGAAGAAAGAAAATCTTTCACTCTCTTTAGTAGAAGCGAGGTATAGGGGGGATGTAAATGAAGCTATTCAAGTAGTTTGGTTGCATGGGTTTTGACAGAATTTGGTATTCACACTTTTACTTTAGTAGACATCTATTGTGACAACCAAAGTACCATCAAGATATCCAGTGATTGATTTTAGAAGCAACAGACAAAGCATATTCAAGTACATGTGCACTACAATCAGGAACTATTGCATAAGACTATCACACTACATTACTGTCCTATAGAGGAGTGAATTGCATATATGTTTACCTCATATACATTCTTGGTGTAAAGGATTTAATCATCTATTGTTCCATATTTTCCTGCTTAATTTGAGGAGGGGTTTTTCCCATGAGGTTTTCCGCATTTCCTTGTTTATTAAGCAGCCATTTTATTTCATTTAGATTGTATGGGTGAAGTTTTTCCTAGTTATCATGGCCCATATTTTCCAAATATAGGATTAAGGGAGGTGTTAGGATTATTTAATCCTCCCTTTTCCCACATAGTCTATTTGGTCTATTTCACTAACTTAGGATTTCATCATCACTTCATTAGTGCATGGGAGACACACCTAGAAGACACCTACCACTTACTCCACCTTCATGCATGATTTTAGGTATCCTAGGGACCAATCCCTATAATTTAGGAACCCACTCTAAGTTCCACTAGAAGTCTCCTTTAGTATACCTTGGTAGGTAAGAAATTATGTTCAGTTATACTTCAATAACGATAATTTAGACCACAACCAGTTATCATAGAGCAATTTTTCATTATTTAAGGGATTGTGTGCACCTTTGTTCACCTACCCTCATTAGTTAACTAATTGTAGACTGATTTAGTTATCCGGAGTTGAACTAGTGAGCTGCAGTGTTGATTTTTCTCACACGGAATTAGCACATGAGCCAGTTTGAATTGTTGAATTCGAATCCATCCAAGGGTATTCAAGTTTTTCCTAATGTATGCCTATTTTATTATAGAAACATTAATGATAATCAATGTAATGATATTCTTACCAACTCTTGTCTGATTTGTGTGAAATTTTCGTCATAAATCCATTGCTCAGTCTTACATTGAATTGGTTATTCTACTGCATCCTTTCTTTTCATATTGCTTTCATTCATGCTTGAAGATCCATGGTTCACTAAATTCAACATATTATTGGCTAATTGGTCCATATTCTTTATCAAATTTTATGATTTGGCTTACAAAGTTTCATGTATTCCATACATGTATAATATTATTATTACTTTTAATAATAGTAATAATATTTATTGAACAAAAAAATGATATTGACAAAAATTTCAAAAAAATTAAGAATGTGGATTTTAATGTTGAAAAGAAGGAAACTTTTCCTATAACCTTAAATATAAAGGTTGCAATACTATTTAGAATTAAAGGGACACTTGCAAGGAAGGATATCACCATTTCTATTGCAGCTATTGAAAGTGATAATTATATTTTCGCTAACTATTTAATCATTCTTGATAAGTAATATATATGATAATCACTATGTCTAGAATAATTCTTCTAAGTATGATATGATAAGATGGATAAATGTTACACATATGGAAGCTTCAGTAAAATATGAATGCCTCAATCAATGCCTTACTAAAAGCATCAGTTGAACTATTAATGAATGTAACTAATTAAGTAAATAAGAGCTCAATATTAATTAATTAGCATGCATCATTTAACTAAATATATCCATGCAAAACTTAAGAATAGAAATTGTGCATGGACGACACTAAATGTGAAAGAACCAAAGAATTTCATTTAGTATCCTAAATTTATGGTCATGCATTCAGTTGAATTTTGGCTTCAATTTAGTTAGTTAATATTTAGTTCAAGTCAATTAACATTCAATTCAAGTTAACATTCAGTTCAGTTTAGTTAACCTTTAGCTCAAGTAAGTTAACATTCAATACAAGTTAGTTAACATTCAGTTCAAGTAAGATAGCATTCAATTCAATTTAACATTTAGTTCAAGTTAGTCAACATTTAGTTCAAGTTAGTTAACATTCATTTCAAGTCCATTAATATAGAGTTCAACTCGGTTAACTTTCAGTTCAAGGCAGTGAACATCCAGTTAAAGATAATTGAGGAAAGGAAGGGTGCTAATGTTTGCATGGATGCAGTTCTAGTTAGCTCCACCCTATGAATGCACTATGTGGTGCTCACAGTGTGTTTATTGATCCTCATATGTGCTACCTTCTTCATGTTAGGGTTTTTGGATTTTTATTAATATGCTAGGAATATGGAAAGTTCAATACAGTTGTTTTTGCATGTTTACATTGGATCTCTCTTCTATACTACTATGGTGCTATCTCTTATGGATCAGTATGCTTATGTGTTGTAAACCATTCTCTACAAATATATCTATCATACCTAAATAATTTCTGGGTTTTTTCATCCTCCGTGTTTGGAGGGTTTTCCCATGGTATATCTTGTATTTCATGGTTGATTTATTTATATGGCTAATTTATGTGGATTATTTATTTAATAGATTCATATGTGAATGATATAATGATTCATATGTGGTAGATATAAATATTCATATGTGGGTGATATAAATATTCATATGTGGCTGATTTATGAAATTCATAAGTGCTGAAACAGTTTGATAAAAGTTTTAGAGTTCAAGCATCTCTGATTTTTCTCAAACATCAACATGGTATAAGAGCATAGGGAATGAAATAGCTTAGACTTATGCATCAAGATAATCCTACGTAGTTCTTGAATTGTTGAGTAAAATATTGCAGACATGAAATCAATTCCATTCGAGTGGAATACCGACTTAAAGGCACATCAAACTTCAACACATGAAAACAGAGGGCTTTGAATATTCTTAAAGAGCATGATCTTGATTCATTCATGACCACTAGGGTAGAGGAAACTACCACCAATTAAGGGATAATCAACTTCAATAATAATCAAGAAAATACCAAGCATATCATATTTTATTTAGGACAATCTCATTTCCATGCTCATTCCATTGAAGACCACAAGGGAGTGTTTTGATACACTCACCAATATTTTCAAGAAGAAGGCCTCAAGTGAAGAAAAGGGGAAATCCAAATAAATCTTGTGTACACTAAAGAGGATAATATTTTTCTCATGGAAACAATGAAGAAAGGGAGAAATTCTTTCACTACAAAGAATATCTTCTATTCAAGTGAATAAAGAAGGAGTCTAGTATTCTTCGCAAGGTTGCAGAGATCAAGAGGTATCCCACATAAATCAATAAAAGATAAGTAATTTATATGTCGATTGTTATATGTTGTTATAAATCATATCTAAAGGATTTTTAATATGTTTCATGACTAGCATGTAGATATCTCTATTCCTGGACTTTGGAATTGGTTTGAGCATATACATTGTTTTTTGTCTTTGTTGGCATGTTGTATATATCATGAATTGCATATTATGAGACATTATATAGGAACGATATAAGACTTATGTAGGAATTATATATAATTACGAAGGATTGATATAAAATTGAAAATTTCCTTCATAAGACATGAGATAGAGGGATGCATTCTTGCTTCACGAGTTGTGAACATAGGACTTCATGGTTGGTCATAATATATCAGATAGAGTGCTTCATACTTTCTTTATGATATATGAATATTGGGCTACATATCTACTTCATAAAATATGATTTTTTGAACTGATATAGGACTGATATAGTGTTGAAAAACATCACATAAGATATGAATGGGTTTATGTCAAAACATTGATTTAGTTTATCTCCATAACCGTCTGAACCATTACCAGTATGTTGAAAGTTTTCACGTGATTACATTTTTTGGTTATGTAATGTTATTAACCATTTTAATTAATTTTATTTTAGGGAAAAACCATATTCATTGACATACAAGAAGAGAATGGCATGGAGTCATTCATATGGATGAGCTTGAAAGAGAGAAGATCGGGAGGTTCCTATGTTTCTTATGAAGAAGACATAATAGAAACCTTAATTCTATTACGAGAAATGTAAACACTCTTGAAGGTAATGTATTTGTATTAATTATGCTCATATAAGTGTTATATATAGAGGAGTATGAGTCTCCATGATGGAGGAATCAAATTTATTATTCTCATATCCTAGATGTTGAAAGGGAGAAGCCATATTTGCTATCTCCTAGAAAAACCAGTGGAACTAGTTATATTAAAATCCTACTAAGAATATTTGATCATTCTTAAGTTTATAGGTGTAACAGTCATTAGATAATATTTTCTTATGTTGAGAAAAATGTTCAGTAGAGTTCTTGAAAGGATTCAATAACAATGGATTGTAAATCCATGAACACACACACAAAGATAAATATGCTTCTTGTTCATATTTGTAGGATCTCATGGATCTTAAATATATCTATACATATCCCCAGATCAGTTATATGATTTGAAGTTAGTACATAGACATGTACAACAAAGAATGTGTTTTGTTACCTACTTGGTACAAGAGTATGTGGATTGAGACATCTCTCAATAAGTGAAAGTATGTTTCACAGATATATGGATTCTGACTAGTGTGATTGAGAAACATCAAATAAAAGGTTTTTTTCTAGATAGAGCATATTGTAAATAAGTAAATATTTACAAAGTTCCTAGTTAGTTATAGTTAAGAGATGGTACAGAAAGGAGTTGTGTAACTCCTGTACATATCCACAAATGAGAAAAATTTCTAGCATATTTACTAAGCCTATGTCCAAAACAAGCTTGGTATAGTATCCTTTAGTTGAAGAGGGAGTATTGATGTATCTTTACAAGAAGCAATAGTTAAAAATCCCAAAACTAGTTAGTCATGGTACATTAATCAAGAAGCAATGGGTTGTGATATCTTTTGGAGAAAATCCATAAGAGAAGAGACATTGTCAAAGTCTCAGAGACTATTGGATACTAGAAAAGAGTTATAGTCTAGTCTATTAGAGAACAATAAAACCTATTAGAGAGGTGTTATTTTTTCAACATTTAAGATAGCATTATATGGATCTTTAACTGAGAGAACAATAAGCACAACAATCAAACACAAGAGACAATGAACACAGTGTTTTTCCTCGGGGAAAACATAAATGGAGAAAACCCCACAACTTCCTCAGAGATAGAATCAAAACAAAAGGTAAAACCCCAAAACAGTAAGATGCACTCCCGACAGCAGTAACCTTCTTCTTCTCTAGCCCCAGTGTCTTCTCCTTCCTCAACTATGCACTACACTTTAGTGTGTATGTGATTTGTGCTGAATAGAGATTCCAGCTCTCTATTTATACTAATCCTGAAATGACTAAAACCCTACTAGGGCTGAACTCTACTAGGAGAGTCTAATAACCCTAATGCCCCGAAACTGCGGGGACTTTAACCCTTAGACAATCGGAGGGTTACCCACAATGACTTGACATTACTTGTTTACATTATTGATTCTCCCGATTGAAACATCGGGGCATGAAATGGCATGATAACATCCTAGAATAAACATTGGATTACAATAGATAAGAAATACAAGTGAATACATTCCAAAGTTACAATTACATCAACACTCCCTCTTAACTAGGAAGCTATTCTCTCGACACAATTTTCATCACTGGTCTTCTTCTCTGGATCTACTTGTCATATTCATCTCCAAGTCATCTTGTCTTCAAGTCATATTTATCTTCATGCCATATTCATCTGGATCTAGATAATCACTCGATCTGGATCATCATCACTATATCATACTCGATTTAAAACATCACTGGATCATACTTGATTTGGAACATCACTGAATCATACTCGATCTGGAACATCTCTGGATCATACTCGATCTGGGACATCACTGGATCATACTCGATCTGGAACATCATCACTGGATCTGGATCATCACTCGATCTGGATCATCATCACTCGATTTGGATCATCAATGCAGGATCTGGATCATCACTCGATCTGGATCATCACTGCTGGATCTGGATCATCACTTAATCTACATCTCTCAGAGTCATCATAATTGGATCTGGATCATCACTTAATCTACATCTCTCAGAGTCATCATAATTGGATCTGGATCATAGCTCGATCTGGATCTCCTCTGGTCACCACCATATGTGCTATCTCATGATTCTTCTTGTCATAGGAAGTTCTATAGAGCTAGCCTTCTTTCATGCTGGTTGTATTCCTACCTCCTCGTAGGTATTTGGTATCCCTTATATCTGACCTACTCATCAGAAAGGTGGTAGCCCTTACATCTGACCTACTCGTCAGAATGGCCAACACTCTCATCTAACCTACTCGTCAGAAAGGTGGTAGCCCTTATATCTAATCATATAGGACCTAATCCTACAGTCACATCAGAATGGCCAGCACTCACATCTGACCTACTCATTAGAAAGGTGGTAGCCATTACATCTATGTAGGAGCTCATCCTACATCAGAATGGCCAACACTCACATTTGACCTACTTGTCAGAATGGAAGCAGCCCTTACATCTGACCTACTCGTCAGAATGGCCAGCACTCACATCTGACATGGGAGGAACCTAATCCTTTAGCCATGATAGAATGGCACAAACCTTACATCTAACCTACTCATCAGAATGGTGGTAGCCCTTACATCTGACCTACTCGTCAAAATGGTGGTAGCCCTTACATCCGACCTACTCGTCAGAATAGCTAGCACTCACATCTGACATGGGAGGAACTTAATCCCTTATCCATGATAGAATGGCTCATCCCTTACATCTAACCTGCTCGTCAAAATGGCAGTAGCCCTTACATCTGACCTACTTGTCATAATGGCCAGCACTCACATCTGACATGGGAACTTAATCCTTTATCCTTGATAGAATGGCTCAGCCCTTACATCTGACCTGCTCGTCAGAATGGCTTCTGGACTCATCACTTCCCCTTGGAAGGGACCTTGATCTGGAGAACACCAAGCTTCTCCTTGAAGTGCTTGAACTTCACTCTAGTTAGTGGCTTCATCAACACATCAGCTATTTGATCGGCTGTCGCAACATACTGGAGCTTCACTACTCCCCTCTGCACCATATCCCTAATATAGTGATACTTGATCTCAATATTATTTGACTTGTTATGGAACAATGGATTCTCTGACAACCTCACATAACTCTAGTTGTCACAATGTATACAAGTAGCATCCATCTGGAGATCGAATAAATCAGACAGTAGATTCCTTAGCCATACTACCTCATAACTAGCTGAACAGGCTGCAACATACTCTTCTTTAGCTATACTCAGTGCCACACAGGATTGCTTCCTGCTAAACCAAGAGATCACACCTGATCCCATACTGAAGCAACACCCTGAATTTCTCTTCCTATCGATGGCACTGCCTACCCAATCTGAATCAACATAACCCTTTAGGTTAATCTTCTAATTCGTATCATACTTGATCCCATAATCAACTGTACCCCTCAGGTACCTCAGAACATGCTTTGCAGCAATCAAGTGAACATTTCTCGGATCTGTCAAGAACTAGCTCAAGGTGTTCATAGAAAAGCAAATGTTTGGTATCGTGCTCATCAGGTACATCAAGGACCCAATCATCCGATGATACATTATAGCATCAACTGACCTTGATGAAGCATCACTCAATAGCTTCAGGTTTGATGCCATAGGTGTGGCCATAGCCTTACAATCCATCATCCCAAACCTCTTTAGGATCTCTACTGCATACTTCCCTTGTCCAAGAAATATTCCATCCACACACTGCCACACCTCCATACCTAGAAAATAATGCATCATTCCCAAGTCCTTCATCTCGAACTCGGCAGCAACTTTCTCTTCGTATCAACAATCAACCCATCCATACTTGTCACAAATAGATCATGTACATACAATAGAAGCATCATTGGGTTGTCATATTCAACTTTGTAGTAAAGGTTGGAATCTTCTTTACTTTTGGTAAATCCCAAACTGGATAGAAAGCTGTCAATTCTATCATACCATGTCCTAGGTGCCTGTTTCAAATCGTACAGGGCTTTCTTCAATCTGCACACATGAGACTCCCTATCATGTGTCTCAAAACCCAGTGGCTATTCTATGTAGACTTCCTCTTCCACTACACCATTCAACAAAGTAGCCTTGACATCCATCTGGTGTATCTTCCATTTCATCACTGTATCCAGAGCAAGTACTGATCTGATGGAAGTGTATCTAGCTACAGGTGAAAAGGTTTCTTCATAATCTATTCCTTATTTTTGAGAGAAACCTCGAGCCACAAATCTTGCCTTATATTTTTCTATGCTACCATCTACAACATGTTTGATCTTGTAGATCCATTTGGAAGTTACAACTGGCTTCCCTTTTGGTCTTGGGGCAACATCCCAAACATCATTCTTTATGATCGATTGGTATTCTTCGATCATAGCATCCTTCCATTCTTTCTGTTCGGCCACTTCTTCATAACTGGAAGTTTCTTTATCAATGAAATCACATAGTAATGCTACATACCTAGAGTAGGATCTAGTCCTCTTTCTTTCTCTGTGATTCTCTTCTGGAGCCCCATATCTTTCCGCACCTTGGATAAGTTCTTGTACCCAAGCAGGTTTCCTCTTATGAGGATTCTTCTCCAGAGGTGGATCTATAGGTCTTTGTGGTTCTTCAAATTCTTGATCTTCTTCTTGAGCTTCTTCATTCATGGTTGTATCATGAATTCTTGGTGCTTCTACTTCTTCAGATTCTTCAACAGGTTTCTTTCTGGATTTGTTGTAAGCTGTATCTTCATCAAATGTCACATCCCTGCTAATGTCAATCTTCTTGAATTCTGGGAAATATATTCTGTAAGCCTTCGATCTTTCAGAGTATCCCACAAATATACCCTTCTTTCCTGAAGGATCTAATTTAGTCCTCTTCTCTTTTGAAATGTGTATGTACATAGGACATCCGAATATTCTGAGATGGTTGACTTCTGCTTTCTTTCCAGAGAATACTTCTTCAAGAGTCTTGTTCTTGAGTACTCTATGTGGAGCATGGTTTTGTACATACACCGTTGTTCTGGCAGCTTCCGCTCAAAGATGCATAGGAAGGTCTTGATCATGAAGCATTGCTTTTGTAGCTTCCATGATAGTTATGTTCTTTTGTTCTGCAATCCCATTTTTGTTGTGCATAGTTATGTTCTTTTGTTCTGCAATCCCATTTTGTTGTGGATTCTTTGCATAGCTCTTTGAACTCATTTGAAGTGAATTCTCCGCCATTATCTGATCGAAAGGTATTGATCTTCTTTTCATTGTGGTTCTAGACCAAGGATTTGAATTCCTTGAACTTGTTGAATACTTCATCTTTGTTCTTCATGAAATAAACCCATGTCTTCCTAGAAAAATCATCAATAACCCGCTTAGTGAGTTTGATGACATAGGACTGCATACATCAGAGTGGATGATTTCCAAGATTCATTTTTCTTTGCTTTCGCTTATTGGAAATGTCTTCTTTGTAATCTTTCCTTTTTCACATCCTTTGTAGACCCCATCATGTTTTGCTTGGATTTCTGGAAGACCTTCAACAGCTTTGCTTGCAATAGGTAGTTCTCTATAATGCACATGTGCAAGCCTTCTATGCCAAAGTTCACTTGGCTATACTATGTCATGGACCAAGGATTGTTCTGGATGACCCTTTAGTTTGTACAATCCTCCTTCTTGTTCTCCAATCACCATCGCATCATCGATAGTTTTTTCTTTTGGCCACATGATGACTTGACCATCTATGAATGCAACAGTCATTCCTTTTGCATCTAATGCCGATATGGAGAGGAGGTTCTTTTTGAGTCCTAGCACAAACAATACTTCTTTCATTGTTAGAGACTTTCCAGAGTCTAGCTTATAGGAAGATTCCCCACTACCTTTTATTGGATATTGGTAGTCATCTCCTAGCTTCACCTTGTGAGGTGATTCATGTTCTGACAGTCTCACAAAGGATTCCTTGAATCCTGTCATATGTTTGGAGGCCCCATTGTCTATAAGACAATCATCACTTCCATGAGTAATGTTACCTGTGAGAGTGGAAATCAAAACATATTCATCCTCGCTTGAAGAATCTTCACTTTCATATCTGGTTCTCTTCTTGGATGGTTCATCATCCTCTACAACATGAGCATGATGTCTTCTTTTGTTGTTCCTCTTTGATAGCTTTGGTTTCTTAGGAAAATTCTTTGCATAATGTCTTACTTCATCACATGTATAACATATGACCCTAGGAAAATCTTTTCTAGTGTTATCTTTGTGATAGTGCTTACCTCTAGGGTGACGAGATCTTCTTTTGGTTGACTTGGAGTGTACCATGAGAGCTTGATCTTCACTTCCCATATTTTCTTCTTGAGCTGCTATCCATGCTTCTTCTTGAGAACACTCTTCCCATAGTTTGCTGAACTTGACTAACTTCTTTCTAGCACAGATTCCTTGGATGAAAGAATCCCATGACCTAGTAAGGCCATTCAAGGTAGTCATCACAATATCTGCATTTTCCACTTCTTCATCTACTGCTTCTAGTTGTTCCTTGATATGAGAGACTCTTGTGAAGTAATACTGGATTGTTTCTGCATTCTGAATCTTCACATTCTTCAGTTGGTTTCTTAGAGTCATCTTTCGGTTTATGTTCTTCCCTTCAAACAGTTTGGTTAGGGAATCAAACATAGCTTTAGGTGTCTTGAGAGAGGACACCTAAGGGATAAGGTGATCCTTGATAGAATCAACAATGATCCTGTTTTCCATAACCAACTTCTTCTTATGCAAGGCCTTAGCCTCATCTCCCTCTGGAACTGGAACCTCCTCATGGATGTAGGAGTCTAACTCATTTTCTTTCGGGACCAGGGAGATCCTACTTCCAAGCTCAGAAGTTATCAGGTCCCTCAAGTTTTTCATCAAGCGTGGTATGATGAGACATCTTAACTGAGAACCTCAAATGGAAATAAAAAATATTTTAGATCTTACCAGGTCAAGATGTCAGATCTAAGTTTTGAGCTGAAATCCTGCAGAGCTAGTTCAGGAGCAAATTAGGGTTTTTATTTTCCGGAGTTCTATCCACCCAAATGCTTTGAAATTTATCCCTAACTTCGAGTTTGGGGAGGAGATAAATCTAGGCCCAGGCTCACTGAAAAATTCCTCTTCTATGAAAATACCTAATTTCTGGCAGTAGTGTCGGGTCCAAAACTGAAAAACCTCATAATTGGATTCTGCTTCGAGAGAAAGATGCTCCCTAATGAGGAGAGTTATTCCACCTTAATTTTGCTGAAAATATGTGGAGAGAGATCCACAAAGTAGGAATCCCTAGTTCCCACAGCTGTACTGTGTCTTGTTCTCAGGTTAGCTCTGATACCATGTTAGTTTTTCAACATTTAAGCTAGAATTATATGGATCTTTAACTAAGAAAACAACAAGCACAAAAATCAAACACAAGAGACAATGAACACAATGTTTTTCCTCGGGGAAACCATAAATGGAGAAAACCCTGCAACTTCCTCAGATATAGAATCAACACAAAAGGTAAAACCCCAAAACAGTAAGATGCACTCCCGACAGCAGTAACCTTCTTCTTCTCTAGCCCTAGTGTCTTCTCCTTCCTCAACTATGCACTACACTTGAGTGTGTATGTGATGTGTGCTAAATAGAGAGTCCAACTCTCTATTTATACTAATCCCGACATGACTACAACCCTACTAGGGCCAACCTCTACTAGAAGAGTCTAATAACCCTATTGCCCCAGAACTGTGGGGACTTTAACCCTTAGACAATCGGAGGGTTACCCACAATAATTTGACATGAGTTGTTTATATTATTAATTCTCTCAATCGGAACATCAGGGCATGACATGACATGATAACATCCCGAAATAAACATCGGGTTACAATAGATAAGAAATACAAGTGAATTCATTCCGAAGTTACAATTACATCAACAAGAGGTTATATATCCATATAATTGGATATGTGGGGTACCGTGATATGAAAACACTATGAATGTGATCAGACCTTGAAGAACATGATAGAGAATGACAAGCTCACTAAAGAAATTCTTCAGATGGTAGAAGATTCTTGGAGTCAACAAATGATGAAGCTTAAAAGAAAAGATAAGACTTTATTTCTACATGATCTTACATAAGTAATGTGTTGTATATGATGTATATGAAATCCATAGTTTCTATTTTAGATAAACTACTTTTTGGATGAAATCCAGATGATGCTACTTTTAATAAGTATTTGTTCATATCTTAAATTACCTAATAGACCTGTTGTATTTTTTATTCTTGTGGATAAGCATGTGTTTGAGTACCTTTGAGGTACATTAGAATAGATTATTTATTTTATTTTAATACATAGTATACCTATTATATAACTTGGGATTAGCTATGGGTATTTCGGTTAGTACTGCACAAGCCAAATGTATTATGTGGATAGTACTACCCGTTGAGGAGTAGTATAGCTTGGGATGCTACCAACTAAGGTGAAAGACTTGAACCCTATAGTTATTAGGTTTTAATTGTCAATATTTATGACCCTGTGTTATGATAGAACACATTGAGATGAATTTTTACTTCATCGAAGTCATGGTCATGTAAAAATAAAATTTCAGTACATAGATACTAATGAGAAGATTGAAATTTTTTGAACAAGACGATGTCAGTAATGAAGTTGAGATACTTCATAGATAAGCTTCACATGGCAAGAAATTCTTGGTAAAGAAGAGAATGTCTCCCTTACTGAGAGGGAGTGTTGTTTATACAACATCAAGATTCATTCTCTAAGACTTATGTTGTATCAAGTTAGGGACTTGCATGGTATCAAGTCAGGACATTGTGTTGTATCAATTCCTATCTATGTCCTCATGTATTGAGGTGGGATTCATGTACTATGATCTTGTGTTGTATCAATATTGGAATCTTGTGTTGTATAAATATTGGAATCTTGTGTTGTATAAATAATTTTCTTATATTGTATCAAGAATGTGGACTTGTGTTGTATCAATACCAGACTTGTTTTGTATCAAGTCAATGATTCTAATAGACGATACCCTATGAGAATGGATCTCCAATTATGGAGATGGAATTGTGTTGTATAAATTCATGTGGTTATACTATGCTATATATTTATAGTCACGGTCACTAAGTTCTATAAGTTGGATTTAGGGCTTAGCTACCCCTAGAGTGAATTACTTTTGCTTATGAATATATGGGCCGAGGTAGTATATATGATCATCAGTATGTATTGAATAATTTTTCTAAGTATGATATGATATGATCGATAAAAAAGACACATATGGACCATGCATTAATTATTTGATGATAATGGGATAAAGCATAGAGAAAGAGAATTCAAATTTCCCATGCAAATGTCTGAGTGAACTCAATTTATAAATCTTCAGTAAAATATGAATTCCTAAATCAATTCCTTAGTTAAAGCATCAGTTGAACTATTAACAAATGTAATTAGTTAACTTAATAAAATCTCAAATTTCATTAATAAACATGCATCATTTAACTAAATAGCATGCAAAAGTTAATAATAGAGTTTGTGCATGGACAACATTAAGTTTGAAAGCACCAAAGACATTCAGTTAGTCTCCTAAATTTATGGTCATGCATTCAATTGAAGTTTGAGTTCAATTTCGTTAGTTATCATTCAATTCAATTAAGTTAACATTCAATTCAAATTAACATTCAATTCAAGTTAACATTCAATTCAAGTCAGTTAACACTCAATTCGAGTCAGTTAACAATAAGTTCAAGTTAAGTAACAATTAGTTCAAGAAAGTTAACATTCATTACAAGTCAGTTAATGTTCAGTTCAAGTAAATTAAAATTCAATTTAATTAAGTTAACATTCAGTTCAAGTTACGTAACATTCATTTCAAGTCAGTTAACATTTAGTTCAAGTTAGTTAACATTCAGTTCAATTCAGTTCACTTTCAGTTCAAGAAAGTGAACATTCAGTCAAAGATAATTGAGGAAAGGAAGGGTGCTAATGTTTGCATGGAGGGAGTTCTAGTTATCTCCTCCTTGTTAATGCACTATATGGTTCTCTCAGTGTATTTATTGAGCCTCCTATGCACTACCTTCTGCATGCTAGGGTTTTTGGCTTGCTATTAATATGCTATGGATATGAAAAGTTCATTACAATTGTATACAATTATTTTCGTAGGTTTACATTGGATCTCTCTTCTCTATTGTTGTGGTGAAATCTCTTATGGAGCAATATGTTGATGTGTTGCAAACCATTCTCTACAAATATATGTATTATACTCAAAGAATTGATGGGTTTTTCATCCTCAGTGTTTGGAGGGTTTTCCCAAGGTATATATTGTCTCTCATAGTTGATTGGTTTATATGGATGATTTATTTATGAGATTCATATGTGGCTGATATAAATATTTATATGTGGTTGATTTATGAAATTCATAAGTACTTAATTTTTTTGATAAAAGTTTTAAAGTTCAAGCATCTTTGATTTTTATCAAACATCAACATACCCTAGATGAGAACATTGGGGAGTTTCATCTTAAGTGTCGAAAATAAGTTTCTGACATTTTCCTACAAGAAGAAGAATATCGAATTCCAGGATGTTACAATGAATTCAAGCTTAGGAGTTATATCATATCAATAATTCAAAGACATCTCTGTTATAGCCCAAAATGACACATATCTTCCTGTGACCACTTTTCCATGATTTCGTCGCATGTCGGCACTTCATGAAAGTCACTGAAAAAACACCTATCTTGGAGGACCCATATCTTGAGTTCTATAACTCCGTTTGACCTCATATTTGTACTGTTGGAAAGGTATTTCAGTTAGCTAAAACTTTCTAGAAGACACCAAAGTCTGAAAATGCCCAGAAATACCCTAAAAATGCGTTTTTTATTCATTCACAATTTTCCTTAAGGCAAACCCACGAATGTGCCTCTTAGCATTTAAACATTAAAACGTGAGTTAATTGGAGATTATTTAAGTCATTTAACTTAATTTCCTTAACTGATGTAACTTCTCCAACCTTCAAAACTACCTTATCTCACCCATATAAATAGAGGTAGGGAGGTCCATGAAAGGGGACTTGAATTTCTGCATTGTTATGCTGGAGGAATCGAGACTCTCTTTGCCCACACCTTTGCCCTGGAGGTCTTCCCCTTGTGTTGCAGATCTTGGAGGCTGATTTCTTTGGAGAAGAGAAGCATCAGAACTAGATCGAGGTTTCGTGAGGTTCCAAACTTGAAGAGAAGGTATACTTGTACTTGTTTTCAAGATTAATAAAGATGTGATGTCCTTCTTCTTCCCAAATCATTGTTCAATGTGTGATTGAATCTCTGTTTATGATCATATGATGATGTTATTCAGATCATTAGTTCATGTTTATTTGATTATCATTGTCTTATATGTGGTCATAATGGTTTGAGGAAGGTATAACTTGTTTCGCAGGTCTCTTAAAGCGAGAGGAGCAAGAAGAGGATTGAAGAGAAAGCTTGGACCAGCCTTCAGTTAGTCAGGTGTGGACCTTTCTCATCTCTGAATCTTGCTTATATATGCTTTCTGAACATTGTGCATCTCTCTTTCAACCCCAGTACATTGATGGCCTCTTAAACCCTAGCCATAGGATACTTTCCTTTACAACAGAACTGGCGACTCCGCTGGGGATAGCCTTGTCTGTTTGGGGTTTTTCTCTTGATTTCTTTCAGCTTTTTGCATTGTTTCAGGTCCTTCTTGCCACTAGGAACACTTTATAAATCTGATAGCACACTTCCCCTACCTTCTTAAGGTGGTTTTTGACCTTTTAGGGAATTTTTCCACCCATTCGCGAGTTGTTGTTCTAGACAGTCGTGAATACAGTCTTGTATTCGCGGGTTGCTTCACTGAACAGTCGTGAGTCATTCGCGACCCGCCCTTATAGACAGTAGCGAATGCCCCTTTAAATAGTGTTTTTTCCTCTTTTGTGATTTTTATTTTGTTTGAAGGTGTTTTGGGTAGGTCTTTTAGGGTCCTCTGCAGGTGCATGATTCTAGGGAGTTAGTTTCATCCTTTTTGCTTGTTCTCTATCTATGTGGTAAGCCTTTTTATAGCATTAGGGTTTGTTCTTTGATCTTTCCCCCATCTCCTTTGCTTGGTTTGATGTTTGGCTTATGTTTTTGGTTAGCCTCTGTTAGTGATCTTTGGTTGATTTCAGAATCTTGTTGGTGCTGGTTTCCTTCTTGTTTTGTTGGTTAACTTCACCATGCCCAAATAGTTGTCTTGTCTCTTATGCAAGCCTTTCTTCCAAGTAGGGGTTTATGCTGAATTTAGTTCAGTCTAGAGTTTGTTTGGTGGTTGTGTAGCAGAGTTCCTTTTTGCTTTGTTCTTGTTATCTGCATGCTTTTAGTTTGTAGGTAGTTTTTCTTTTGCTTTTATAAAAGAAAATTAAAAAGAACGTATACTAGTTTTTACTGCTTGCCCCCTTACCTCCTTCTTTGGTTTGACCTTGTTGGACAAGGTATTGAGCAGCCTTTGTTTGTAGGTTTAGATTGATACTTAGGACTTCTTGACCTTTTTTTATGTTAGTATTTTTTGCTCAGTCTTTTCATTCCAAAGTTGTTGGCTTGTTTTCCTTTGTGAGCCTTCCTTGTAAGAGAGGTTGATATCTAACTTTAGGGAAACCTAGGGTTTGTTTTTGGGGTGTAGAATAGTTGTCTATTTTCTTTGCTTTCAGTACTTTCTTGCATTAGTTGATAGGCTGATTTTTCTTTTGGCATTTATAAAAGAAAAATACAAAAACACATGTTTGCTTTATATGCATGTAGATTAGGTTTTTAGTCTAGATTGCATAGCATATCATTGTTTTTGGAAAAATATAAAAAGATTTGATCTTTTTTGGCTTTCAAGTTTTCTATTTGAAAATATAAAGAGAATAGCTATTTGCTTTTTTGCATTTCATTTCTCTTTGCTTAGTCATTTTGTTTTCATTTTTTGAGTCAAAACACCACATCAATTTCATGCCATTTACCCTCTGAGTAAGAAATAGCCCTTAAAATAAACGATATAATTTAAAATTTACTAGTAAGTTTTATTTTATAGGGTCATACACCAACTAGATTAGGCTAGACTTGTGGGATAGGGAGTTTAAACTCCCCACAAGTGTTAAATTTCAGACGTAGTTGGCCAATCACTAGGTAAATCCTTTTCTACATTGATTGTATCTGGGAAGCTCCTCTCAAACGAGAGTTAAGCACTAGGCCACGTGGAGGCTTGGACAGAGGAGATAACCCTTCGAATCCTTGTCAAAATGTAACCCAGGACTTTTACGCATCTGGGGATTCTATCCTAGACAGAGTTTCGGGCTTAGCTACCCTGCCCATGCGTACGAGTTTGGCTGACGACTATCCCCCCAGACTGTCAATTTAGTTAAGGTAGCCTCTAGTCTCTTTGACATCTAGGGTTCATACACAGGTACACCGGAAGGTTATTTCTGGTTGACCTTGGACGGGCTTGGAGGGTAACCCTTGTGGAAAGTGCAAGAGGGTGGTGGGTGATTCCTCCGCTTGTGCCTGAGAACCACCTCAAGGACGCCAAGTAATTGTTCATCATATTTCTTCTGGAAAGTACATCTTATACCTGTTTGTCTATTTGGGCTTTAGGAATTTTTTTAGTGAGTGCTGTGTGGTTTGTCTGTACTTAGTGGGCCTTTAGGTTTTTGCTTTGTAATTCTGGTTGACCATCAACCTCAGACTTTGTCTCTTGTTTTGAAACTATGGCTAGCACCCCTTTGAACACCAACCAAGAGATCCCCATGATGGGAGCTCCTTGTCCTATTCCTCTCACAGGGAATGTTGGTGTTCCCTTGATGGCCACCTTGAATCTTTCGGGATTCACCCTAGGGCTACCAGTGTGGTTGTTTTCCACTCCAACTGTCATGAATGCTCCTGATGCTTCTCAAGTAAGCTCCTTATATCAAGGGCATCAAAATACTACTTCCCATTCACCTGTAGTTAATTCTCCTCCTCCTTCTACCTCATGTGGTGAAAGTACTGATACTAGTAACCGACAGTCTAAAAGGAGTAAAAGAAGGAGGAACAGGAAGAAAGCACATAAGCAAGGGGGCACCCATTCAACCTCTGCAAGTCAAGTTGAGCTTCACCACCCAGCCTCTGTTGTTCAGGCTGGGGGCACCCATCCAACCTCTGCAGGTCATGTTGGATCTAGTCACTCAACCTCTGGTGTTCACGTTGAGTGCACCCGTTCAACCTCTAGTGTTCAAGTTGAACCTTCCTATCCAACCTCTATTGTTCACGTTGGAGCTATCCATCTAGCCTCTGGTGATCAAGCTGGTGGGATCCTTCCAACCTTTTCAGGTCATGTTGGATCCGGTCACTTAGCCTCTGGTGTTCATGTTGAGTGCACTTGTTCAACCTCTGGTTTTCAAGTTGAACCTCCCCATCCAACCTCTGTTGTTCAAGTTGGACCTATCCACCCAGCCTCTGTTGTTCACGCTGGGGGCACACACTCAACTGCTGCAAAGCATGTTGATCCTAACCACTCAACCTCTATTGTTCATGTTGGTGGTGCCCGTCCAACCTCTGCAAGTCATGTCGGACCTAGTCTCTTAGCCTCTGCAAGTCATGCTGGGGGAAGTCTTTCAGCCTCTGTGGTTCAAGCTGAAGACAACTCGTCAACCACTGCGAGTCATGTTGACACTATTGACAAGTCTACCCATTCAAAACACAAGCCCAAGTTTCCTTGTAAGCTTTGTGAGGGAGACCACCTTACTTATAAATTCCCTTCTATTGCGGAGGTGCGAAGAGTTTGGATTCATGGTCATCCCGTTTTTGAATATTCTGAAGTCTCTCAACAACCAACCTCTCTTAGCGAGGTTGGACCCAGTCACCCAGCCTCTGTTGTTCACGCTTGGGGCAAACTCTCATCCTCTGCTAGTCATGTTGAGAGCAAACAGTCATCCACTGCTAGTCATGTTGACTCAATTGAGAAAACTGGTTGTTCAAAGCATCATCTTAAGTTCCCTTGTGTGCTATACAAGGGAGATCACCTTACTCATCTGTGCCCTGCTATCCCAGAGGTGCAAAGAGTGTGGTCCAAGAATCATGGATTTCAGTCTTCTGAACACCCTATAGTTTCTCAACAACCTATTCAACCTTTGGTTGATCAAGTGGTCAAACAAATCTCAGATTTGGTCGATCCCACTCTTCTTTCAGAGAGTGTTCCTCATGTGATTGAACCAATGTCATCTTTGGTCAATCCCACTCTCCCTTCGGAGAGTGACTTTCATGAAGCGGTTGAATCGATTCCAGTATCGATCAATCCCACTCTTCCTCTGGAGAGTGATGTGTCTACTAGTCACATTTTCTTCACTGCCAGTTCAGATCTTACTGAACAAGGGGGAACTGAACTTGCTTTGGATCAACCCCACCAAGCTCTCGGATTGCTTCATTTGATTGGGATAGCCTAGTTGAGCCACGCCTTCCTTCTGTTGCACCTTTTCAGATAAAGGTCAAAGTTGAACCCTATACGATTGCTCGTTGTATTGTTGATGAAGGGACCTCAGTTAGTATTTTGTTTGCTCGTGCTTGGCGAGGTATGGGATCTCCCAGCCTTGTGTCAACTGATAGTTAGTTACTGGAATTTGATAGAAGAACTTGTTTAGCCTTGGGAATTCTTGCTCAAACACCTGTTACTTTGGGTGGGAAGACCGTCTTAGTTGAATTCATGGTGATAGAAGAACCCTTGGACTTTAATATGCTCCTTGGACGTGATTATGTCTATGCCATGCAAGCTGTGGTGTCAACATTCTTTCGTTTGATGTACTTTAATCATGGCGAAGAAATTGTCACTATCGATCAGTTGGATTTTCTCTATCCCTCTCCTGACCCAACTAGAGATCAGGTTTTTCCTTTATTGGTTCCCAGTGTTTCTATAGACACCACCCCACCACAGGTGAACTATGTGGCCTCTTGTCTTTTGTGTTCAATTGCTACTGAGAAGGAGCCTCTGTTTTCATGCTTACCTTCTCGGGACTTGGTCCCAGCAGTTGAACATGTGAGTCATCCTATACAAACTGTAGAGCCTTCTCTCCACTCTATTGATCCATTTGAAAGTTTAGATATGTGTCCTATCTCGGATGATTTCCTTCCTTCGGATGAAGTTTTCCTAGAGTCTTTGATACAGTCTGACCTTATTTTGGATGTTGGTTCACTTGTGACTAAGTCTAACCCTGATTTGCCTAGTAAACCTGACCTTTCTTCTTATGTTGGTCTTGTTGAGTCTCTTGACTCTTCCTTTGAATAGCAAGTCAGTGATCCTGATGAGTTTGATTTTTCTTATGAATTTTTCGACTCCTTGGATATTGCATTTGTTCCTGCAGACTCTATCTCCCTTGTTGATTTTTGCTCTCCTTCTAATGTCGATCTTACTGATTATAAACCCTCGAGCCTTGGTTCTATAGAATATTCTTCGGTTGATTCTGCCTTGACTTTACCTTTTGTAGAAGATAGCAAAGTCACATGTGTTTCTTCTAAAGTGACCCACATCGGATCGTTTCTTCTGAATATGATCCTGATGTTGTTGTTTCTTAGAGATGGGATTCTTAGTTGGATTCACAACTGTTTACCAGCCTCACCTTGTTGTTCAAGCTGTAACTGCATTTGCATGTGCCCTGCTCGCGCTTATGAGCTTGATGTCGGCTTCCACGCTTTTAGCTTGTTGTATAAGCCCCCATCTTTGTTCTCATCACCGCTTAGTCTTGTATCATTTTGCCTTTGCAACTTGACACCCTTTACCCCTAGGAGACATTCCCCAAGTGTCCTTATCTTTCTCACTTTCCTTGCATTATGCATAGGTTTGTTCCTTGCGCTTGGAACTAGTTTCGCCTGTCTATGACACTTGTCTCCTCGCATTTAGAGCATTCTTTCTGCTCTCCTTCGAGCTCATTAAAAACAGTAAGGAGGCCGCGAGTTGACTTTTTCGTACTTGTTAAAACTTCACGGGAAATATTATGAGTTTTTTTAGGCCCATGTATGACTCCTCAAAATAGACTTGACTGCCGAGTAAACTTGTCCGTTCAGGCTCATTAAGAATACGTGAATGGGCATCCACATTGGTGGTAGGTTATCTCTTTCTCGGACCATGTGGAATAATACGAGAAATGATCCCTCTCTTTTCTACTGAATCGAGAAGAGTATTCTCATGCATAGGTTTATCACTTTTCCGGACCTGAGGGACTAAACTTACGGAAAAGGAACCCCTGGTATGAGCTTAGTTTTCTCTTTTTCGTGCTCTGGACCAAAACATGAAAAAGATTCCGAGTGTACTTTATGTCTTTGTCATGCTCGTTAAACCCTAAAGAACAAAGCATCGAGTTTATTGTTGTAATCTCCATTTCTCGTAATCAAATGGATCTTTCCAAGTGGTCTTGCCTTCCTTCACACTCGTAAAACTCAGGCTATATGCTGCTTTTGAAGGAGTGTTGGGTAGGTGGTAATTTAACCTTTTTCAGACCTTCCTGACTAAGTACGAAAAATGTGCGCCTTTTCTTCTTCGGAAGTTAAGATAGTTCTTCTTTGGTTTGTTTTATACTTTTTCGGCCTCAGGAGACTAAATTGTACGAAAAAGGACCCCACTGGAGTTTTCTTTGGAGTTTTCATACTCTCTAAACTATGAAAACACCATCGAGCATGTACTAGTTCGGGCTCGTAAAATCCACGAATCAGTGCCTTATCAAGCATTCTTCTTTCTTTTCTTCGAGCTTGCCAAAATTGAACATGGTCCCGAGTTTGCTTTCTTGGACTCGTTAAACCTTTACAAGAAAGAGGGGAAGGGGAAGGTTTATTTCCATGTCTTTTTATATCATGGCAGCAAGTCTTGTTTCCTTGAACAAAGCACCAGTTTTGAGTTTATTAATAGTTGGGTCCTAGTCTTTTGACCTTATCCTGATTCAGAGTTTCTTACTCCTCCAGTTGGTTTCTTTTCCAATTATATGGGGAATTTTTCAATGTCTCCTACATTGCAGATTTGTTTCGTTGGTCCTTTTGTGTCAAAAGCTGCCTAAGTCACTTTTGTGTCGTGCTCCCTGTTCAAGGATTAAACCTTTGTCGGCCATTCTGCAGTTGCCTTGACCTTTTGTGTCGGCCATTCCCTGGTATCAGTTCATTACATCATGTCTTCAGTGGTCCTTTTTGTGAAATTCAGTACCAATTCCAGATCCAATTAGTCTTTGATTTACCTTGTGTTGGATGATGAAGGATGCCTTAATGCCTTCCTTCCAATGGATCTCTTCCTATCGACTGCAACACATCTTGCTCTGGGGACGAGATTTAGAGTTTTATGACAGTACCTTGGGAATTGTTGTCATCAATGGCAATTTGCCTCGCTATCGGGTAGTGGGAATACCTTAATGTCTCCTACTCGATGGATTCTTCAAGTGTTCGACTTCAAGTCCTTGTAATCACACTTGTTAAAATGTACTAGGTACCTTGGGGACCATTTTCATTAATGGTGGTTTCCCTCGCATTTTTTAATGGTTTTCATTATTGACCGGTAATCAAACGGCTTCCTCCATGTTCAACTTCAACTCCTTTATTCACATGGTTCAGATTCGTACCTTTTTTGGGCGGTTTGGATTGAAGACCTTGGGGCTGACAGTAGCATTGTCATTTTTTCTATTGCCCGAGTTGCGCAAGACCTTGTTATCTTAATATGACATTTTGCTGAGACATAGATCCACCTTGTATTTTTGTGGCTATGATCGATTGTTGAGTATGGATCCACCTTGTTCATTTGTGGCCATGACTCCTTTAGATTTGATATGGCGCCTTTTTGCATATTGAGCGACCATGATAGTTTCATCAGTTATACATATGTTGGATCTACCTATATATTTATGGCGATGTTTTGTATATGGACGTGTATGTGCTAGAGATCAATTTTTTTGACATTTATCTCTCTTACAGGTACCTTCACTCGAGCCTTTCGATCTTGGATTCTCTGCTCTCTCTATACTCAGTTGTTTCCTTTATAATGTATTTCGGATATCATATTCCCCTCTAACCTCACACATTAGGGGGCATCTGTTATAGCCCAAAATGACACATCTCTGCCTGTGACCACTTTTCCATGATTTCGTCGCATGTCGGCACTTCATGAAAGTCACTAAAAAAACACCTATTTTGGAGGACCCATATCTTGAGTTCTGTAACTCCATTTGACCTCATCTCTACACCGTTGGAAAGGTATTTCAGTTAGATAAAACTTTCTAGAAGACACCAAAGTCTTAAAATGCCCACAAATACCCTAAAAATGCGTTTTTTTGTTCATTCACGATTTTCCTTAAGGCAAACCCACGAATGTGCCTCTTAGCATTTAAACATTAAAACATGAGTTAATTGGAGATTAGTTAAGTCATTTAACTTAATTTACTTAACTTCTATAAATTCTCCAACCTTCAAAACTACCTTATTTCACCCATATAAATAGAGGTAGGGAGGTCCATGAAAGGGGACTTGAATTTCCGCATTGTTATGCTGGAGGAATCGGGACTCTCTTTTCCCACACCTTTTCCTTGGAGGTCTTCCCCTTGTGTTGCAGAGCTTGGAGGCTGATTTCTTTG
>LPNX010493804.1:71506-174577 GCA_001517045.1 Pseudotsuga menziesii | reverse complement strand
GCTTGGACCAGCCTTCAGTTAGTCAGGTGTGGACCTTTCTCATCTCTGAATCTTGCTTATATATGCTTTCTGAACATTGTGCATCTCTCTTTCAACCCTAGTACGTTGATGGCCTCTTAAACCCTAGCCATAGGATACTTTCCTTTACAACAATCTCGAAGGTCATTTCATAAGAATATCAGGAAGCAATACAGAGTATGCTAAAAGAATTCGATAAAGTTTCCATGTACAAATAAGAATATATATCTTATCTAAGAGATCATAATCATAAATTGGTTCCTCAAATCACGAAGGAGAAGGATAAAGAACAATTCAGTCAAAAGATAGAAGAGGAGAATCAATATATTTAGAATAGTATATTATAAAATATCAAAGAAAATGGTCACCTTACGAAGCATAAACAAGGTCTAATGGATGATATTCAAAATGTTAAATATGATGATAAATATCATGAAGAAATGATCAGGAACCTTAATAATGATAAGGAATCATTGGAAAAATAAGCAAATACAAATCAAGTCCTTGTCACAGTTCAAAAAGAATCCAATCTAGTAAGAAAAACAACAACAAGAACTCCTTATCGACACCCAATTTATAAAAATCATTTTGGCCAATGACAGAGTCAACATGAACATACACAGAGGAGTTATTATTTAAAAAAACAAACAACACAAAATCAACAAGCTAACCAGGTGTCGCTACCGCAACTGCCTCCTTCACATTTTTTTCCCTTCCTTAGAATTTTTAGTTTTTTATCCTTTCTTAGACTACTTCTGCTCCTTGAATTCTCATTCCATGACATAGTTTTTATTTTGAACAAGTCAAGAATTTTTTTTTTCATTAAGACAAAAATCATCTTTTTTCTTCGAGGTGTCAAAAGAACTCAACTTTCCCATCTGGTATTTTGTCTGCTTTATTTGGTCCAAAATCTTAAGTCTTTCGGAAGAATTTGTTGAGTTTTTACCGACTACGTCAGTGAAACTTAGATTTTCAAGATGACATTATCGACGGTGCTTTCATTTCCTTGCTGAAACGTTTGGTAAGAGAGTTTTTGAAATATCGTCGAAAGATATTGCCAAGTGGAGCCGGCAGTATCAGCTAGACTCAACATTTGAAGCCGACACTATCGGCAAGAACTTATCTTTTCTATCTGACAGCTTTTCTTCATAATATTTTTATGAGTTTGCTGATGACCTTTTTATGGAAGTTCCCAGTGATTTTTGTTGATGGTGTCAGCAAAACTTAGGGTTTTCAATTGACGAGTGTGAAAAAAATAGAAGTTTGCAGCCGATGTTTGTCATCGTATCCTTTTTGCAAGTTGTGCCAGCGAAGAGTTTCGGGAGAAGTTGTTGAGTGTCTGCCGAGACTATCATGGATAACTTGTTTTTCATGCCAATTCATTAAAGGTTGTTGATGCAGTTCTAAGTTTCGAGTGCCAAAACGAAATTTTCACCCATGTGATGTTTATTACCCTAGAGACCGCATTTATTGCTAGTTCAACTATTTGTTTATATAATCACGGTGAGGTTTTTTATGGGCTGTTACCATTAATTCATTTTATACGCATCCAGTCATCTTTCTCCATTTTGATCCTACAGATTGTTTTTCCCAACACCATACCCACACCAACATTTTCTAGGTAGAACTAAACTTATCTTCATTCTTTGTTGTTTTAAAAGGATTAATAGAACTATGTTTGAGCGTTTTAGAATTGCGTTGTTAGGTTTTCTACAGTGTGGGAAAAATGTTTGACGGTGTCAAAAAAATTTAGATTGTGGAGCCGACACTATTGTGGATAACTTGCTTTTCATGCCAATTCATTAAAGGTTGTTGATGCAGTTCTAAGTTTCAAGCGCCAAAACGAAATTTTCACCTGCGTGATGTTTATTACCCTAGAGACCGCATTTATTGCTAGTTCAACTATTTGTTTATATAATCACAGTGAGTTTTTTTATGGGCTGTTACCATTAATTCATTTTAGATGCATCCAGTCAGCTTTCTCCATTTGGATCCTATAGATTGTTTTGCCCGGCACCATACCCACACCAACATTTTCTAGGTAGACCTAAACTTATCTTCGTTCTTTGTTGTTTTAAAAGGATTAATAGAAATATGTTTGAGGGTTTTAGAATTGTGTTGTTAGGTTTTTTACCATCGATATCCGTGGTCGCGTTTTAAAAATCCAACTACAGCCCCATAGGGTTTTCATTTTGACTTACCGACCAGTATAATTTTTCCCAAGTCGGGTTACGTTAGAACCCTTGGCATCGCTGAGTTTTGTTTAGCTTGCTAGCCTAGCCATGATTCTTTTATCTACACCTTTGTTGTGAAGTTTATTTTGATGTTTCAAGACGTAGATATGGTAGTATTGAACCTATAGGGTTTTGTTGATTAAGTTACGTTAGCTCAAGTGTTTCACTGACTGCGCCTTATCTGGTTTACTTTCATATGTGGTGATAGGGGAAAAATTGATGGTTTCACATAGTGGGGACTGCCGCATTTTGAAGTTTGGCCTAGGGTTTCTTTGTAGGAATCATACTTTTTTCCTTGTGGTCGACACTATGGTTTAAGATGTTTTCACGGGTTGTTGGGTCAAGCCGGGGTTTCGATTTTCCCTCGCCTTTGAAGTTACAAATACTTCGTCATGTTTTTTTTTCTTACCTCTGAAGAAAGAGAAAATCACCTCATCCTAATGTTTAAATCCAAATGAATAATGAACAACCTTGTAAGCAAAATCATAGGATAGTTAGTGTGTAGGTTTTTAAAGATAGATCTTGACTTGAAGCACAAAATGAATTATTTAATGAATTAGAGACCTAAATCCCAAAACAACATTTTCACCTGCACAGGTACTAGTGAGTTTCATTTTGACCTAACATACACCCTGCCACAAGTTTAAAATGTCTAAAAAACCTATGGGAATGATTTTTCTACCTCACAGAGTCACCTTTTGGCCAATGATGAATTGGTAAATACATCTTTGATTTGTTATCTTAATATTTTCATTGATATCTTGCAATATTAACATTGATATCTTGGTTTTTCATTTTATTTATTTCATGTTGATAAGATTGTATGTTTCTCTAAGTAAGACACTTCTTGCCATATTCATGCTATAGTTTTAGTCCTCATGTCACAACATGCCAAAGAGGGGAGGAAAGAAGAAGGCCAAGGCAACCAAATATGATTCAGACATAGAAGTTCTTCCTAGAATGGAGACCATTTATGAATATGCAAAGGTTGTCACAGGGGTTGAGCCAGAATTTTAGTGGGGTCAAATATATCATATGATTAAAGACCAAAATGTCTTGGATGCAAGCCTGGAAGATATACATTTATACGAAAACATAAGAATATTAGGTATCATAAAAGAATCCACGCTCCAAGAGATTTTTTCGTGTCTTGAGGTAATTGGATAGATTTTAACTTGAGCATATGCAACCACCATGATTATTTATAACATGGAAGGGATGGACTTTGCTTCCTTCACTCCTGCATATATAATGAAGGCCTACAACCTACCCACTCCAGATACTATGATGACAGATGGATGGGTGAAAATTTTGATTTTAGACTTCTTCAAATGTGCTAAGTGGATGATGATAACAGGAAAGCAACTATGCTAGAAACCAAATGGCGAGTATGACACTACAAGTTTATGCACCCCATACAGGGTCGTAGCTCTAATGCTAAACATAATCTTTGGTCGAGTGAATGGGAAATTCTAAAAGATGATTTGGATCCCATTGATATATTATTTATCCATGGAGGGAACCATTTTTAACTGGGATTATATTGTAGAAAATAGTTTGTCATCATGTATAGCTGCTGCACTAGGAGGCCTAACTCAAAGAAAGTCAGAATTTTACATGGGGTCCTATTTGATTTATGTATCCTATTCCTACACTAATTCCCAAAGATCAATTTTACTTGGAATGAAACCAAGATTCCCATCTATGCTTCCTATCAAATTCTTTGGGCACACAAGTACTCTAGCTTCTACATGCTCACATGCGAAGAATTTGTAATGCCTCTACACCAGCTGATTTTTCTTGAAGAATGCAATTTTATGTTTGAAGGTGTGATGGAATTCATAGGTGAGTACGAGAAATTTCTTATTCTATATGAATAATGTTTTTTTTCCACCACTACCTTTCCTCATAGGTAGTTATAAATTCACAAAGGTAAAAAATTCCCCATAATTTGTAAAATATATAGAGAAATTCCACTTTGGGGAAAGAAGTTTCCATAAAAATGACTCATATGACAAGGTTGCAAGACATTGTGCCACTGTAGGAGTTCATTTTTAATACTCTCATCATTTTGATAAAGATGAGGAGATATACAAGAATGCCTGCAACATGACTCCTTGAGTAAGCGGTCTAAAAAGAAGATCATTACCAGTGGAGGAAAAGGGAGTAGTAGCACAGTAGAATAGTAGAAGCAACAAGAAGAGGCTACAAGGAAATGAAAAGAAGATGCCCAAAATCTAGTGGAAGAAGATAAGAAGCAACTATATGAAGAGGCTCAAAGGAAAAAAGCAGAAGAAGAGAAATTACAAAAGAAAGAAGAAGAAATATCCCACAAGGAATCAGAAGAAAGAGCGCAAAGAGAGGCTGAACAAGAAGTTGAAGAATTGAGAAAGAAGGAATAAGAATACAAGGACAGAGAGATTCTGGACCAAGACACTACTCAATATAATCCAATGGAACCTCCTACTTCAACAAGTGACACAATCACAGGAGGTCACGTTTCTCTTTATGAAATTGGATTAGTGCCTTTCACTCCATCCAAATATCATGGAATGGCCTACCTAGACACTGTATTCTTCAACAAGGACAAGAAAACCATTGTGAGAAGTTATGAAAAAAAATTAAATATCGATACACAACCTGATATAATCATAGTGACCGAGAAAATAGTGGTTGAAAAAACTATCAAGATCCCAAATTACTGGCATCGGTCAACGTAGTAGGTGCTCAAGTGAATGCCAATAATATTGACAAATTGATGGAAAATGTGGACAATTACAAGGAAAAGATGATGAAAATGAAATACACTCTAATACAATAAAGAGGAGAAGGATAAGAACTTAAAATGAAACATGAGGAAACTCTTTTAGAATTTGGAAGACTCCAAAAGGCATATCAAGATTTAGAGCTGGAAAAGGAAGCATTGGATATTTTCAGTTGCAATCATGGAAGGGGAGAGAAAATACATTGAAGAAAATATTTCTGAAATAGAATCGCAGCAGAAAAACAAATGGGAGAACTAAGGACCCAATTAGGACAATTGTAGGTACATAATAGCTCACTAGAAGCTCAACTTAAGACAACCAATGAAAGACAACTTGATATTGCTCCCTTTCATGAGAAATCCTGCCTAATGCGGAGAAAGATTCATCAAGTCCAGTTAAACTGGTAGAAGAGGTATATAAGATAAAGCAGGAAGAGACAAGGTTAAATGAGATAGAAAATATATCACTTTGTTTTTGGGAAGGATTACTAGTAGTTGGAAAGAAATTTCAAAGCCAGCTAACGTGGGTAGAAACAAACTCAATTTTTCTCGAACATTTTCTAGAAAAGATAGTAGGAGGATTAAAGAGAGAATTGACACTCTTGGAAATCCAGAGGAAATATTTGGTAAGGTTGAGCAATGCAGTTACAAAAACTCCAGAAAAATGTGTAGACTTCTATAGGAAAATGTGCTTGACGCATAATAAATGTTAGATTCCTTTAGCAGAGAAAATAAAATACTTTTCTGATAAAGAACAACATCTGAAGTTCTTACAAGATAGTTTACTTGAATATGAGCAATACATTTAGACTATGGAAATCATAAAGGAAGAGGATGTTAAAAGCTAGATCGCTCAAGCCTCTGTCAACAACCATCTACTGGAGGATCTATACAATTTGACTCCACCATGTTAGTGATTGAGAAAAATATGAAGAAACTTGAACTTTAAAACTTTAATCCATAATAAAAATGCATATAAATCTCATCAATAATCCAAAGACATAGATCAGTCCATAGAACACGGGATATATTCTGAGAAAACCCTCTACTGATTAAGAGGATAAAAAACCCAGCAAATGATCTTAGATTATGATTTATAAGTAGAAGAGAATGATTACAGCACAATAGCATATTTCTTTCACCAAGAGCATCGAAGAGTGGAGATCAAATGGAACACAGTATCTAACTTGCCAAGTGCATATCACTTTAATAACAAGTCAAATTAGGTTTTACAACAAAAATATAATGGTTGCATGTAGTAGCTACTTGTTAACACTTAGAACAAAGATCCATCTTTAATCATGTACCCCACACTGATCTGGTGTCAAGCTGACACTCCATAACTATCTCCCATAAGAATATATGTGCATTCCATTAATTAACTAACTCTAACTAAGTAGTTAACTGAGTTGAAATGAATGTAACTGAGTTGAACTAAATGTAACCGAGCTGAAATGAATGTAATTGAATAGAAATGAATGTAACTAAACAGAACTGAATATAACTGAACATAACTAGTGCATCTCCATCAGTATTTATTTCCAATAACCACTTGCATAAATTAAGGGTTTGATTCCTTAATTAACTAAACTTGTTTACCATAATTGCGCCGAGAGGCGCTCTACAACCCAATATGGGGGAGATCTTGTAATGTTATTTTTATTAATAAAAAATAAAATTTTAATTATAGGCCCAAATAAATGTCGGCTAGAAAAACATCCTAATATGGGGGAGATGTTGTAATCTTCCTATCTAAAAAAACAATAAAAAAGTAAAAATTTAATTATCCGTAAAAAAAATGTGCGTTGGGAAAGAAACACAATATGGGGGAGATATTGTAATGTTCCTACATAACAAAATAATATAAAATAAAAAATGGAATTATCGGCAAAAAAATGTTGGCCTTGCACATGGTTTTAAAACCATGTGCAAGGCCTTCTAAAAAACCCATGGTTTTATTCTACATGGTTTAGGAGGGCCTTGCACATGGTTTTAAAACCATGTGCAAGGCCTCCTAAACAACCCATGCTTTTATTGTACATGGTAGGAGGGCCTTGTAAATGGTTTTAAGATCATGTGGGCCATAAATAACAAAATAATAAAATAAAAATAATAAAATAATAATAAATATAATATGTGGGCCATAAATAATATTAAATATTAATAATAATAAAGATTATATGTGGACCTTAAATAAAAAAATGTGTCTTTTGGTTTGAATCAAATCAATGGCTATATATAGGACACACCAAAGTTGATAGTTCATTGAGTTCAATACCTAAGAAGAGGTTTGCACCTATAGATATTTGATCCCTCTTGGCGCTTGATAGAGCTTAGGATCTTGATCTACGCTGGTTAATACTCAACTGATATCTAATCAATTTTGAGTTTACTTGGTGGCAAAATACGCAATTCAAATTCTCTCTCTTTCTCTGTGCTTCTATTAAATATATTTTCATGGTCCATATGTGTTTTCATTAAATAATCATCTTTATCAAATCATACTCATAAGATCGTTTCCAAACCTATGATCATATGTATTTCCCCAGGTCATATAGTCACATGCTAAAGTAAATCACTCTAGGGGTAGCTAATCCCTAAAGGATACTTCTAGCACATGTTGACCATGACTAGCCATACACCACATAGTATATCTAATTTGCATATTAAATCACACCACATCACAACATGAGTATATTTGTAGAACTTGACATTACTCACAATTCTATTCTCTTGATATTACTCACAAGACTCAGCTTTATATTACTCACAAGATTTACTGCATCACCACCTCAATAATATGAGGATATTTGTAGGACTTCACAAGTATACTGCATTACCACCTCAATCATATGAGGAATGATGATACTTGTAGGACTACACAAGTCTATCATCTTAATATTAATCACAAGAATAGAGAATGACTCTTGATTTTGTAATCTCAACACTCCCTTTCAGCGAGGGAGACATTCTCTACCATACAAATATTATCTCAGAAGTTTTTAAACTTAGTCACAAATAGAGGCTTGTCACAAATTTGTAATCTTCTCATCAGTACCTATGTACTATAACTCATGACCATGACTTCAATGAAGTAAAAATTCATCTTGAATGTGTTTTATCATAAAACACATATATGGTTTTCAAGAAATCTTGACTATTAAAACCTAATGACTGTAGGCTCAAGTGTTTCACTCTACTAGGTATCCTCCTAAGCTACACTACTCCTTAGTATGTGGTACTATCCACAAAACACATTTTGCTTATCTAGTACTCTCAGACATACATCTTGCTTTTGTAGTACTAGCCTCAAATTCCATTGCTTATCTCAGGATAAAACAATAGTTGGATAACACAATCAAATAATAGGTCCTCCATGAACCAAATAGAATAAATATCCTATTCTAATGTACCTCAATGGTACTTAAACATATTCTTATTAGTAAGCATAAAACACAATAGGTCTGCTCAAATACCAACCAACTACATACACAAAGTAGCATCATCTGGATCCAATCTAGAATAAAGTTTCTCTAAACTAGAAACCATGGATTTTTAAATCCATCACATACAACATTATAAAACAAATGTGTAATAACATGCAGATAGAAAGACTTATATTTTCTTTCACTCTTCTACATTTGTTGAATTCTTGAATCTTCTGTTACCTAGAGAAGTTCTTTGTGATCGTGCCATTCTCTGTGATTTTATTCAAGCCGTGATCACTTTCTCAGTGATCATTTTCTTTATATTTGCAGCACCCCAAGTATCTCTCCAAGAGGTTTTAATTGTTCTATAACATTCCATATTATAAATAGTCTCTAATACTTTTAACCATGTCTCTTCTCATGTGGATTCTCTCCACAAGCTATCACATCCCTCGACTGCCTAAGTCATGCACAATGACTAACTGGTGGGGACTTTATTTACTATCACCTATGAATACACATCAATACTCCCTCTTCAACTAGAGGAGTTATCATGTACTATACCAAGCTTGTCCCGGACAGAATCTTAGTAAGAATGTTGGTAATGCTACTCATCTATGGATATGTACCATGTCTGAACTATAATTGACTAGAACCCTCAAAAGCTTTACTGCTTTTCAACATGCTATATCTAGAGTAACACATGTGATCTTCCTCGATAACTATATTAGTCAGATTTTATATATATTTAAAATTCTCTTTTACTGATCAAGACATATATGAGTTCACATACACTTGTACCAAGTATGTACCACAACACATGCTTTGTAGATGTCTATATACAAAATGAAAAGCACATAACAGATCCTAGGACCTGTGACTAACCAAATACATCTTGAATGGCTTGAGATCCTCCAAATATGAAATAAGAATTATAAAATTTCATATTTACCTTCATATGTGTGGCCATGGATTTGTAGTCCATCATCCTGAAACTCTTCAGGCTCTTTTACTACACATTTTTCCTTAACTAGGGAAAATAATTGTTTGGTGACTACCACACCCCTAATCATAAGAATCATAACAATATCTTGAATACAGTTATCATCTTCCTTCGGAATATGAGCATCATACATATCTCATTTTTAATAGGAGGTACATCAACCAGTTACAATGGTTCTTTAGGAGCTAGTGAGACTAGAAACTCCCTCTCACCATGTAAATGTGAGAATCATAATGTGGGTCCTCCATCACAAAGACTTATGCTCATCTATATATGAAGCTCTTATTTGACACATGAATCTAAATAAGTTAGAATATCTCCAGGAGTCTTCACATCTATCATAATATAGTTAATCCATCTATTTTGTCTACTTTCCAAGAGACATAGGAACTTCTCGAACTGTTCTCTTCCAAGCTCAGCCATCAGAATGACTCCACATTCATGTCATTCTTAACTTGTAGGTAATGGAATATTAATTTTCCCTACCAGAAAAATTATTCACATGGTTAGAACTATTTCATATTCATGAATTTTATTCACATGAAATAATTTCAATATATTGATAAAGATTTACTTATTTATGTACATATATTGATCAACCGATTTATAATAACCCATTATAATCTTATGTACTGATATGCAGCCCTATATCATTCCAAAAATTCATTTTATGAAAGAAATAATATATATCCCCATGTTCATATCTCATGAGGTAAGCATGAAACCCTCTATCTAACCAATCATGTAGTCTTATGTTCACAATTTGTGAAAAAATCATGCTACCATAAATCTCATGTCTTATGAATGATTTTTTCAACCTTATATCAGTCCAAGATAAGTCTTATATAAGTATTTATATTATCTTTCAAAATTTGGACTCATGAGATTGATAGCATTCCAATAAATGTAGGAACAACAATGTATATTCTAAACACAATTCCAAGTCCAGGAATACATATTGTAATAAAACAAAATATGATTTTATAAAATCATATTATAATTAAATAATCATGCAGCCCAACATTCATATCTCCTAAATCAATCATGCATCTCTATATTCATATCTTTATGAAACAATCATGCATCCTTTATATTCATAACCATGCATGCTCTGTATTCATATTTTATAAAATAATCATACATACTCTATATTCATATCTTATGACAATAATGCATCATTTATATTCATATTTTATAAAATAATCATGCATGCTCTATATTCATATCTTATGAACAATCATGCATCCTCTATATGACTGTAATGAAAATATTCAAAATCATATAGATCTAAATAGCACATAATAAAAAAATTGGGTACTTATTTTTATTTTATTTTGCATGCTCCCTCTTAAGGTTTGCTTCCTTGTAGAGATTACTGTAGTCCCTCACTCTTGATATCTTTGCGAATTTGAGTGCATGCAGGAGGTAGCAAATCTCTTCATGGAGAAACTGGATCCCATGCAACCCAAATCGAATGTTCTTGTTTCAAAGAAAAATTCTTTCAATGACAATCCTCTTCTTTGGATGATATCTCAACTCTATGAGGCTCTCATTATACACAAGATCCATTCAATAATGATAATATCCAACTTACAACTCTTGGGGTTGTTCCATCAATTGGTCCACTTTGGGAAAATGGCCATAACATGAATTCTGAGAATTTCATCTTCAAATATCTGATTGTATCTCTCAGAATGTTGTGGATTTTTTAAATATTCTTCCATGTAAGCTAAATCAGCCAATTTTGGAAGTGGGTTTTCAACTGTTTTGTCTGATTCCTCATGGATTGATCAAAACATATCCATGAAATTTGTCTCCTGAAAAGTGACATAAATGGTGCATATTGACTTGCTATTTAATTTTCCCTACATAAAGAGTCCTCGCTCACTGAGGTCAAGTAAACATCTAGATAATTCTCCTCAAGAATGATTCATACTCTTGCCTTCAATTTGGAAGTATATTCAAATTGGTCTTTCAGTTGGATGGATATCAATGACATGGATCCAAGATCTTTGCTCAATACTTCTCAAGATCACATAGGCTTTAGTTGCTTGAGAAAACTAAGCTCTTGCATGCCCTTGCTCTGATACCATGTTAGTGATTGAGAAAAATATGAATAAAATTGAACTTTAAAACTTTAATCCATAATAAAAATGCATATAAATCTCATCAATAATCCAAAGACATAAATCAAACCATAGAACACAAGATATACCCGGGGGAAACCCTCTATTGATTCAGAAGATAAATAACCCAACAAACGATCTTAGAGTATGATTGATAAGTAGTAGAGAATGATTACAACACAATAGTATATTTATTTAACCAAGAGTACCAAAGAGTGGAGATCGAATGGAACACCGTATATAACTTGCCAAGTGCATAACACTTGAACAACAAGTCAAATTAGGTTTTACAAAAAAAATAGAATGGTTGCATGTAGAAGCAACTTGTTAACACTTAGAACAAATATCAATATTTAATCATGCACCCCACACTGATTTGGTGTCAAGCTGACACTCCATAATTATCTCCCACAAGAAGATATTCTCCTTCCATTAATTAACTAACTCTAACTGAGTAGTTAATTGAGTTGAACTGAATGTAACTGAGCTTAACTGAATGTAGCTAAACTGAACTGAATGTAATTGAACATAACTGAATGTAACTGAAAAAAACTAGTGCATATCCTTTGGTGTTTATTTCCAATAACCAGTTGCATAAATTAAGGAGTTGATTCCTTAATTAACTGAACTTGTTTACCATAACTAATACTCAATTGATATTTAATCAACTTCGAGTTTACTTGGTGGTAACATATGCAATTCTAATTCGCTCTCTTTCTCTTTGCTTATATTAAATATCTCTTCATGGTCCATATGTGTTTTCATCAAATAATCATCTTTATCAAATCATACTCATAAGATCATTTCCAAATCTATGATCATATGTATTTCCCTGGGTCATATAGTCACATGGTAAAGTAAATCACTCTAGGGGTAGTTAATCCCTAAAGGAGACTTCTGGCACCTGTTGACCATGACTAGCCATACAACACATAGTATATCTACTTTACATAGTAAAGCACACCACCTCACGACATGAGGATATTTGTAGAACTTGACATTACTCACAAGTCTACTGTCTTGATATTACTCACACACTTTACTGCATCACCACCTCAATCATATGAGGATATTTGTAGGACTTCACAAGTCTACTGCATCACCACCTCAATCATATGAGGATATTTGTAGGACTACACAAGTCTACTGCATCACCACCTCAATCATATGAGGATACTTGTAGGACTACACAAGTCTACTGCATCACCACCTCAATTATACGAGGATATTTGTAGGACTACACAAGTTTGTTGTCTTGATATTAATCACAAGACTGGACAATGACTCTTGATGTTGTAATCTCAACACACCAAAATTCACAGAAGTGGAGTCACGACTAGTTGTACATGAAGTGACTGTGAGGTTGCTGGAACCAAAATATTATCAAGCCATTTCAAAATAAGCCAATGCGTGGGATGCGTGCATCTCCAAACCAGTTGTGACCACTTGAATTTTGTATTTTCTCTATTTCAGCACTTTATGTATTTTATTTTATTTTATTTTCCTAGTGCAAGGCACTAGAAGACAAACATTGAAGTCAAAAGGTCAAGGTAGTCTAAAGATAATTTGTAGTAGTATTATAAATATGAGTAGAGGATAGATCAAAAGGACTTTTACTAGAGAAAGTATGTTGGGTTATTTGTATGAAGAACTACTTTTTCTATGAATAAAGGGGAAAAAATTTTGGTGGGGAAGGACTATACAATATTTCATGTGGATTGTGTGGAGTGCCAATATTGAATTACTTCTTATTTAGCTTCCATTACAACTGTGAGATAATTCTAACCTAATGAATTATTTCTTCAATTATGAATGATTTTGCTTTCCATTTTATGTCTTGTGCATATCTGGAGTAATAAATGTTTTAACATTGCAAATCTATCTTTGTTTAATTTTCTGTCGTAACTATGCATGTGTGATTTAAATAGTTGTTTGTAGAATTCATATGTAGCATTACAGTACATTACTATTTTACATTTAAAACTTTTCTCCCCTTGGGGATAGGATAGATTAGCTTAGAATAGACTATATTTGCTTAATCAGAGTGATTGAGGAGCAAGATTCAGGTAAGGCAAGAGGTAAGAACCTACGTAGCTCTTTGAAGGTTCTTGTTTATCAGTCACTTGCATTTAGCTTAGCCACTTGCATTTCAACCCTAAAACATAAAATAATATAAATGTTGGACCAGGACGCAACCGGTAAAAGAATTAAACATTTTAATGATACGGTAGTTGGGCCACTAACCAGACGGGTTCCACACACCAAACAATAAACAATCTAGTTGGGATCTATTATTGGGGAGAATCCCTATTGTTGGTACCTAGAATTTTTCCTGGCATTAACATCAGAAAAAATAAATTCCATCCAATAAAGAAATATGTTAATATTTCAATGGTTATACAAGATCTAAAAATATCATAACATCATAACCATATGCAAAAGGATCAATGAAAGAAATACAAGCACAACCACACGAAAGAACATAAATATTTATATTGGGAAACCCTCATGGGAAATAAAACACAACAAAATTTCCTCGATATAAGACCCCAAGAATAATATTGGACTAGCTCCTCTCTCCCAGATGGACTAATCTTTCTCTCTATAGCGCAATTGTTGAGCTATGTTGCTTGTCCAAATGAGGAAGGTGCCTCTCCTATATATATTGATCAGCTAAGAGGCCTAATAACCCAACTGGGCGAACTTCTCCTTGCTACCAAGGCCAACTTTCCTTGGAAGACTCAAAAATACATTTTAATATTACTTTTGTGGGTACTACTGACCTGACTTACAATGAAGGTTTTACCTCAATACTTTACATGACCAATTACATCAATGAAATCCCTAATTGGAGGAACAACATCTCCAGAAAGGGTAATAAAAATAATAATATAAAATAGAATATCTTCCATAGCTACATTTCTTTAACACTCCCTCTTAAAAAGGAGGGTATTTTATAACACAACAATACATCTATACAACTGACTAGTAAGTCTATACGTCATACCAAGTTTTCACAACTATATCAACATTATCATTATCCATGGAATATTGCCATCAAGGAACATCGCATATCGATCATTACATCACAATCATTGCATCACATCTCATTGCATCACATATCGTCACATCCTCATGAGCATCGCATCTTATCTCATCTCGTCACATCATCATGAGTATCGAATCTCATAACATTATCATAAGCATCACATCACATCTCATCGCATCATCAAGAGCATCACATCTCATCACATCATCACAAGCATCATATCTCATCTCATAATATTGAGCATGACATCTCATCACATCACATCTCATTGTAGGTATCATTATCTAAACATCACCTAAAAATAAACACAACATCGTAACTTAATAAAAAATCACCCATAGCATCAAAAGACGTTGGACCATACACTAATGAATGCATGACCATAACGTCCACAAATGAATGTAGGACCACAACGTCTGCAAATGAATTCCATACTACAATGTTCACAAATGAATTCCATACCACAACGTTCACAAATGAATGTTGAAACACAATGTATGCAAATTAATTCCATACCACAATGTCCATAAATGAATGCTGGACTAGAACGCCTGCAAATTAATTCTCGACCACAACATCTACAAATTAATGCCAGGCCACAACGTCTACAAATGAATGTTGGACCACATTGTGTGAAAATGAATGTCATACCACAACTCCTACAAAGTAATTTCAAACCACAATGTTTTCAAATGAATGGAAGACCAAAATTTATGCAAATGAATTCCAAACTACAAAATCCACAAATAAATTCCAAACCACAACGTCTACAAATGAATGACAGAACACAATGTCCAAAAATGAATGCTGGAACACAATGTCTACAAATGAATGCAAGACCACATCTTGTAGGGATATTCCTATTTGAATATATGACCAACCTTCCTGGGATCTTCCTTGTGAGGATACCACAAAACATGTTGGGAACTACCCTTACTGATACACCCAGTCATACTAGGGTCAACCCTCAATGATTTTAGAAACCATATTGGGATCTACCCGGAAGATACGACTAGGCTCTCTAAACATTGACCAAATTATTGGGGCTCATTACCCTTTTCTTATACATCCACAACTTGTTCCTCTGTACGAACATGTTGGAGCTTCACGACTCCTCTATGCACCATATCCCATATCTTATGAAACAACGGGTTCTTTTCAACTCTGGTTGTCACAATAAATATTAGTTGCATATATCTTGGCAATAAACAATCCCACCAATAGTTTGTAAATCCATATTGCTTCGCTACAAGATGAACATGTTGTAATGTACTTGGCCTCTTTCTACTAATCCATGAGATCACACCTGATCCCAAACATCACTACAACAAGTTTTTCTTTTAGGGGAGGTTGTATTCCGCCTCCAAAACTCACTTTTGGGGGCTTTTTTGGATTTGGAGGTGGTCTTTACTAAACTGACCCTAATAGCACCGACGCTAATTTTTTGAATTTTAGAGGTAGTTCTCAAAGAGATCAAAACCACCCCTAAAAGTGACTTTTCGGGGCAGTTCTAAGAACCCCCCAAAAGTGAATTTTGGGGGTGGTTCTAACACCCCCCAAAAGTTAACTTTTGGGGGCAGTTATACCCCCCCAAAAGTTAACTTTTGGGGGCAGTTCTACCCCCCCAAAAAAAGTGAATTTTAAGGGCAGTTATAAACCCCCTTCATAGACACCTATGGGGGTGGTTTCATACCTCCCCAAAATTCCTTATTACAAACCTTTGGGGGAGGTTATAAAATCCCCTCATATGTACCTACAGGGGCGGTTTCAAACCCCCCTCATAGGTACCTACGGGGGCAGTTTCAAACCCACCTCATAGGCACCTATGGGAAAATTCCAAAATCCCCCCTAAAAGTATTTATTACAAAACTTTGGGGGTGGTTATAAACCCCCCTCATATGTACCTATGGAGGTTATTATAAACCCCCCTAAAAATCTTTACAAAACTTTAGGGGTAGTTATAAACCCCCTCCGTAGGTACCTATGGGGGTGCTTCAAAAACCCCCTTAAAAGTAATTATTACAAAACTTTGGGGGGCTTTTATAAACACCCCTCATAGGTACCTACGGAGGTAGTTCAAAACCTCCCCTAAAACTCCTTACAAACATTTGGGTGTGGTTTTAAACCCGCCTCATAGGTACCTACAGAGACGATTTGAAACTCTCCCTAAAACTATTTACAAACCTTTGGGGGCGGTTATAAACCCCCCTCGTAGTTACCTACGGAGGAGGTTTTAAAAAAACCCCATAAAACTCTTTAAAACCCTTTGGGGTCGGTTATGAACCCCCCTTATATAAACTTACAATGGGGGGTTTTGAACCCCCCTTGTTGTAACATACAAGGGAAGTTGTGAACACCCTCGTAGTGACATATGAAGTCAATTTAGAAACCCCCTCGTATCCATAATAAATCATAAGAAAATATATTTTATTTAAAATATCAATATTGCAATATCATTAGGGAACAAAGGAATCGAACCTTCAACCTCCCTCTTGTAAATAAGATGCTCTTCCATTGAGCTAGAACCCTTTAAGAATTGGGGAAAGGGGTAATACTAACACCAAGATTGCATCATTTGTAATTCTAAGAAAATACTAATAATCCCAACATTTTTTCTAACTAAAGAGACCTAAGAAAGTAGTTTGAATGGCTCTGACCTTATTTAGATATTTGGATATTAACATATTTTTAAAACATTAAAAAACATAAAATTCTTAGTCTATAATAAACAATAGAAACATAAATAACCATTTGATTATGGCATTTCTTAATTTTTCCAACTGCATATTCATAATTCTACTATACCCTTGTGTATAATGCATACGTTCCTATTACCACTTTAGGCAAGGTAACTCCATGTTTACATAGGTAAGGGAACTCCATGTTTACATAGGCAAGGGAACTCCATGTTTGCATAGCATAAGGTTTCTCATTTTCTACTAATTCTTGTGTATATTTTAATTTTTTCTACTTCATATTTCTACTATCCCTACCACATAATGCAAGGGAACACCATGTTTGCATAACACAATACTTCTTGTTTCTTCTAATTCTTTGTATTTTTTATGCCCCAACTCTAAACATGTCAGCTTAAAAAGGTGTTCACACAGTTAAACCATAATTCATGGACAAAATATGTAACATTGGCTCTATGATATTAATATATATTTAGAATTCACTTGCTAGATGTGGAGAGATGGTAAAAGACAATGAAAAGATCGATTTTTAACATCGACAAGATCAGTAAAGGAACCGTAGTAAATAAAAAGTTAATTACAAAAATTTCTCATGGATAACTTTTCATAAACATTTTACGAGTGTGCAGATGTTGGAATGTTTCAGATATGGTATGATGCATGTGATGTGTATTATGATTAAGATACGTGTAACAACAATACATGGATGTAAATTTGCATAGATTATATCATTTCTCTTCTATCAACTATAATATACCTACTCTAATATAATGTGTATGTGTATGTGTCTCCTACATGTAGAAGGAAGCCATCAATTTAAAGTTGTTAAAACAATATTGTTGGTGTTCTACCAACTATAATATACCTACTCTAACCTTCTTCCAAGGTTTTTCCATCAAACTTCAAAAATTAAAAGATACCCTTAAAGAGAAACATAGAGTAAATGCCTTGGGAAAGCATAACTAGCATCTCCTACATATTGTAACTTGTCTATTTTTGTATGACACAAACACTATTAAAATGCTACAAGGTATGAGAGAGAAATTTAAAGCATCCCTTAATTAGTCAACAAAGATAACAATTCAGAAGAATACATACCACTAATTACACCATCGCTTGCTGATAAACCCCTAGCAAAGTGGACATGATTCCTTTTCATGTAGTTAAGACCATTCTTCTTTATTGACTCTAGATTCTCCAAATAAGTTCCATGTACAAACAATGCATTTTGTTGGAAAATAATTGTTATTCCAGGTATGAAGTAGAACATGTAAAATAAAAATTAAAGATACAATTAGTGTTATCTTGGTTGGAAGGACTGCTAGCTGCATCCCAGCATGTCACAAAATCCATTTATGTTGTCGCATCTAGGGCAGGGAAGGAAGGGGAATCATCCCAATCCTTACTAATTAAAAAGTATGGAAGCTTCTTTTATAGAAAAAGAAATCTGAATAAGTTCACAATACTATATTTTGACAAAAATCATCTAGACATGTGTTTAGTTTAAACTTTATATAGTTGAATCATCTACAATTTTAGCTAAAACAGTTCCAGACACTCTAAATAATCCCAACAGTTGAATCCCGTGAGTAGAGAAGATGACTCAATGCATCTGTTCTTAACAAGTACTCTTTTATGCATGATTATAGAAGACAATTCATTGCTAGATTTGCTTAAAATGCCAAAATGGTTACTACCTTTGCACTAACCTAACTTTTTCCAACAACAAGAAAAATATCAATATTTATAGACCTTAGGCAACAAATCTTGCAATAATCTAAATATTATAAGTTCATAATCCATGTATTTTTAACACGTAAGATTTTCATTTTTCATTAAAATAAAACACTTATTCTATCAAGCAATACATTAGTAAAAACAAAAGGTAGAACTCTAACTAAACTAGTCTTGATGTTTGTCATATAAAAATGGAATTCCATGGTCAATTTGTAAACACATAGAGATTAAACCATGCATACATATTTTATATAGATTTCATGCAGCGGGGACTAATAAAAAAAAAAGCAGAACATAACTTAGGTGGAACAAACAGTTTCATCCATTCTTCCAAAAGAAGCGATTTAAAATTAAACAATTGATAATAAAAAAAACAATATTTCTACAATATTACTCAACAGGACTGACATGAAAATGACCATTATTCAAGACATATATTGATCATGGAAAATATTTGTGAGAATTCAAATGCAAATCATCCACTGATAAAAATTCAGGAAATGAAAATATCATAAACACAAATACTAAACCCACTCAATTATTGTTATTTCAATAATAAAAATAGAACACAACAAAGGGGGAACAAACAACTTCATCCTTTCTTCCAAAAGAAGTCATTTAAGATTAAACAGTTGATATTCATTGATCTAAACACAATATTTCTACAATATTACACAACAGGACAACATGAAAACGACCACTATTCAAGACATATATTGACCATGGAAAAGCTTTGAGAGAATTCAACTGCAAAGCATCCGCTGATAAAGATTCAGGAAATGAAAATATCATAAACAAAAATATTAAACCTAATCAATTGTTTTTATTGCAATATAATGAGATAATATTGATGTAAGAGTAGTTCCAGATACAATTTCTCACCTGGAACTTCTTCAGAGGATAGGATAGGTTTTAACAACCCTTTTGAGTCTATCAATTTCCAAGAATAACATGGACCAGTCTTATCTCTTCCTCTCCAAGTTCTCTCATCAATATGGCTCTCCCATAATGCCTCCATATTTCAAGATAAAAATCTCACCCCACAATATGTTTCCCACATGCTAAAATACTTCCCAAAAAATTGGATTGTACAAAAAACAATGTAAGGGTTTGAAAACAAACCTTTTCACCTAGTGTCGCAAAATTTGCAGAAAGAATAGAAGGAGAGACAACGATGTCATTTTTGGAGAACTCGAGAATATTCCTTTAATATAGAAAGAAATTTCCTGTAGAAAATTACCAAAATCAATTCAACTAATTTTAGTTTTTGATAGCCAAATGGCCCCATGATATACATAAACACATACTAGTACAAAGAGCAAGAAATAAAGTACTATATTGAGATCTATTTCAATTTTCAAGGAACTGAAATTTAACAATTTAATGTGAAATTTTCAAAAACTATAGAACACTTCTAAAAAGTAGAAATGGTGATTCCCAAGGCTATCCATTAAAAGTTAAACCATGTTCTCTAATTTACAATGGGATAAGTTATCTTGACAAACAAGAGACTTATATATAATTGCATTATTGTATGGTATGGTATTTCTTCTCTATATTTCAGTTATTTTCAATTAGATCAGTAATATGTATATTGTTTAGAATGATACCCTATGTTACTGGATCCACCTATGAAGTCTTCAAGATCCATGTTTCTGTATATCCAAATTCATACCTACTTAGAATTCATTTCTCGTTTCAAAAGCACCAGCAGCTTGTCAGAAACATACACCCTGCAGATCCTCCAAGTGAAAAAAATATATCTTAAAAACACAAAATAAAAAATAAAAGGAATGAGTGTGGGTTTGGAAACCCTAACTTTTTCCTACAAAATATCCTTTCCCCAATCCCATTACACACAAATATAAGTCTTTCATAACAATATGCATTTTTTACTTTGTGTGAGCAATTTGGAGTGAAAATCCATATCCATTTCCATATATTAGATGATACCATACAAGAATCGTTGTCTTTGAACTTTCTTGTTGTTTTCTATTTTGATATATGATTTTTCCATTTTTGTGTACCTCGGTACATATCTGGTTTGGACATGGGGTTAATCAACATTAAAAACTATTGGGATAATTAATTTCCACTTTTGTTGAGTAATTTAAAAATAGAAAATCATCAATGAGGACATGGTCTAGCAATGAAAATGGTCGCATATCATGCCACCAATCAAGATTCAATTACCCCCAAGACCCAAATAAGTGGTTGGGTCTAGCTACAAGTCCTGGTTGGCTGACAGAGTAGTACCCCCCTGTCATTGAATCTTAGACGAAAGGAAGTGCTTGGTTAATAGTTCACGCCTTAAGGTCCATTTCTCCTGCATAAGTAGTTATCTTTCAGTTCCCAAACTCTTTCATCCATTTGTAAGATTCTATTAAATAAATAGGAATACATTTTAAGAAAAGAAAAGGAAAGAAAGAAACAAAAAGTGGTAGAAAGATTAAAAAAGCATGAAAAGAAAATTCATACAGAAGCAGCGTCGAAAGAAAATATATAAAATGTTATTTTAAGATAGGACAGTCTTTCCAATTACTTGAGTTTTGCTTAGACTAATAGTGCTTGTAGAGGCTGCATGTGCAACCTTTATTTTGTATAAAATATCTATACATATGGTTTAATTTATAGTAATAAAAATATTTTTGTGAGGAAAAATAGTAGGATGGTCTATTTTAGGAAAAGATGAACACTATTTTATCACTGGTAATGAATTTTGCATCATAAATATGTATCTTGTTAATACAAGGTCATGCAAGTGAGTAAGTTCCAATTGTTCTATATTATGTTATTTATGAGTTTTTAATCCATCCTCACAAATGATGAATTCCAATAAAATCTATCTCGATGATAGTATTGGATGCAAAAGGATGGCCTCCAGGGGTATCACAGAGTGGCATCAAATCCCATCTTATCGCATTGGGATATTAAAGGAAAAAAATGTGACTGATGAATAATTACATGGTTGCATTAGCATGGCATCTGTAGAACATAAGTCTCAGTGAAAATGGATTATTTTTTCATTTGCATGGTCATGGTGATGAATTGCCCCTATTCTCTAGAGAAGAGGGATATATTAATTCAATTTGTCTCTATATTTTCATAATGGATAACGGATCATTTGATGTCACTGTTTCTGGAACAACATATGCCCTTGCTCTTAGATGGATGAATACAAACAATATTTCTTGGTGTCATGTCTGGGAGGATTTCGAACTGTTTTTCCAAATGAATTGTACTGGCATGAAATTTATCACTATGCCTTTGTATTCCTACACAAAGATGTGGTCACCATGTATCAAAAATATGTCATCATTGAATATGAAAGGGAAGGGTGCAACAAAATGTTTTAGCCAAGTGTGATGGTTTATGAAAAACAGCTAATTCAGGACATTCACAACATGGACGAATTGAGGGGGCATGGAAACTATATGGTAGGGAATTCAAAAGCTTATTTGGTGTGATTATAAAACTTATTTGGATGTGAAAGATAATTCTTTTCACATCATTTTCCTTTCAAGACATTTATATGGACATTAGGCCCTTTCATAGTAACTCACATGCCATCAATTTCCAACCAAATAATTACCTTACAAACTATAACTTTTCAGAAGCATATCTCTTGCCATTTATTCTAGTTTTTTTTACCTAGATATTCATGTCGGTGGTATTTTGGAATTTCCATATCTTCCTCAGTAACATATTAGCTGACATACTAGCCATCATGATGCAAGTGGCTTACTGCAAAGTCGTCAACTTGTTAATACCAATGCAGTGGATATGTTATATACATGCAATAAAGAACACCTCTTTCCTTTTTTATATTGATTGTAAACAATCTAATTGATTTAATACTAGCCTAGATCCATCTTCAACCTGAGTCTATTACGCACCAAGATGATTTAAACAAATCTAGGTGCAAATATCTCCCTGCTTAAAAGGTTCAGGGTCAATGCCACAGAGATATTCATGGAGTTTGAGCCTAAATGAGACAGTATATGTTGTACAAGGAGATAAAAATTTGCAGTCAATTTGACCTTAAACATCAAGTCTACATGTTGTAAATAGTTCAACTATCTCCTTGAAACTACACTCCATAGTCTAAACTGTGTAATTGGTTTTTCTTCACACACCTGTCTTCTTGTTGCTATTAATAAAAAATTGAAAGAATGGAATTTTGGGTTACTTGCAGTAATCCTAAGAAATCCAATGAAAAACAATGATTATCATCTCCCTTACGTATATCTAAATCCCTTGCAGACAACATAAATCACAATTTACCTATGGCTCTCTCTATACAGAACTTTTGAAATTGTCAAGAAACATTCATGTCATTAGCACCAAATATAAACATTCAGCTAAATGAGGAAACTAAGATATTATGAATAGGAACTAATGTATTCAACCAATAAAAAAGGGAACACTCCAAGCAATAAACACTGATTTATTTGAGTCTACTATTTTCCAAATCAAATACATCATTAAACCAAGGGGTTGAGGCATGTTGTATGAAAGTATACTGATACATACTAAATTGCTTACCAGAGTCCAGATTTAGAACTCTGAGCCTAGACCCACTTTGGCTGAAGTTGATAATTTGTTGCACCTGATCATCCAAGTTTCATCCCTCTTAAGGTAGACCATTTTACTTTCAAATTTCATTTATCAGCTGATGATTTTATTTTTTTTATCTAATCATAATGCTTTTAGGTTTACAGGATGATAGCTGACATCAATGAAGCACATCTTTGACTGGCTAAAAAATGTAAGGCAAGTACAATTTTTTCAATAAATGTTATTTTGCAGGAGAGGAGTGGGTTCCATCTAATGGTTATTTGGTATCCTTTTTCAACCAATGATCAATAATCCATTCCCTATGGAGTGAAGCTAGTTAATGCATACAAGATATATATCCCCACAACAACAAAGGACTGACTACACCTAAACTCATATTTGGGCCTGCATTACTGAGATGGTTATCATACTGAATTTATAGAATCTACCTTGTCCTATTTAATTTAGGTCTATCACAAGACACATGCATAGGCAAAGAAACAAACAATATATCATTGGGAAATTAGATTCATTTAATGACAGATTCTCTCACAAACCGTTAGAACACCTTATTTGGTTCATCAATCTATCATTAAGAAATCATATGGATTTACTCTTATATTCTCTCATAAAGTGTTATAAAACCTTATTTGGTTCATCTGGGCTCCAATGAAAGCATGTATGACCAAGATCCTTCCATTAAATGTAACTCACATGCCACCAATTGCAGCCCAAATAATTACCTTACAAATTGTAACTTTTCAGAAGCATATCTCTTGTCATTTATTTGAGTTTTGTTTACCTAGATATTCATGTTGATGGTCTTGTGGCATTGGCATATCTTCCTCAATAACATATTAGCTAGCTTAGCTGGCATACTTGTTAATACCAATGCAGTGGATATGTTCTATACATGCAATAAACAACATCTCTTTCCTTTTTTCTATTGATTGTAAATAATCTAATTGAGTTAATACTAGCCTAAATCCATCTTGAACCTAAGTCTATTAAGAACCAATATGAATTAAACAAATCCAGGAGAAAATATCTCCTTGCTTAAAATATTTGGGGTTAAGATTGATCTATGATGGTTTATTTTTTCCATTTTTTTTTATGTTATGGTCCTCTCTGTTTTTTAACATTAGATGTCAGACATTAACTCCTTTTCATTTTAGTTTATTAGTGAATTACCCACTAATGTGACACACCTTTTCAACCTTGAGCTATAGCGTGCACCTTCCCTCTCTGGGCACAATGAGGTCCATGCATCTACCCAATATTTCTTTCCTTGTCTCTATCATATTTCATGCCCATCCTGCCCCATTGAGTAGCCTAATCTGACCCTAATTGAGTGTTGGATTTGGCACAAGGCCCATGCAGTATCATCACCGTAAACACAACCCAAAAATACCTTAATAACATAATAAATGGCAACAAAACATCATTGTTTTCAAAGAAAAGGAGGATTTGCAAGGAACTATAGATTTATATTTCAATCTAAAACTCTAATAATTCAAAGAAGATTACTTCATTTACCATAAAAAGGGTCTCTTACACACATTAGTAGCAATAACCAATTCAATAGTTATAGCATCAAGACTCAACAATGCACATTCCACCATAACCTATTTCAAATTTATCAAATTGAAGAGATTATCTAAAAAATTTGCAATTCCCAAATTATGAGATACACAAGCTAATAGATCTTAAATCAAATAGAAATTGAGTATTTACAACAATTCCTTAAAAATGCTCATTTTTTATATCTATTTATTCACAATCACAAGAATAAAATCTTGAGCATTGGCAAGCCTTGCTCCATAATGAAGAAAAAAAGTGTTCTTCAAGTCCAGAAGAATGGAATTTTACTAATATAAAAATAATTCTTTAATACCCTGTTTCCATGATCCATAAACTCACAAATTTTGACACTTTAAGACTTATTTTTAGTATAATCAGGCTCAAACGCATGCATCAAGCATACAACAACAACAAAGAGAATCCAAACTGCATAGAGGATTTAGATGAATCAGTTCATTATTTTGGTATTCGATGCCACACACATAATTTTCCATAATCCAGTAGATATTTTATTCTAACTTAAAATAGCATGGATCATACAACACACATTATATGCCAATTAATGCATCTTTACAAGACAACCAATCACGATTCCATGGCTAGGTTCAACCCTGTCATTGAAGCTACCAATATTGACGAGTAAGCGATGAAGGTCCAAACCATGATCTAGATCTATGTCTCAGCTATATGTTGTAACCTGTTTTTCTTATTTTTAAAAGAGTTGTCTATCAAGAACTTGAATCATATGCATATACATATTGTGGAAATATACATACACATAAAGCATTATATCTTATGCTATAAACCGAGTTAATGAATTACCTGAAAGTAGTTGGAATTTTTTTGCTTCTGATAATAGACCCTGAGTAACCCACGCCACCAAGAGAATCCCATTACTAAATCCCAATGAAGTTCAATGCATCCACATCCCAACAATTATTTTTATCTCAACATTCAAATTCCAGGCATATATTCTACACGATTCAAGAATTAAAGCCGCTTAAAGATTCAATCGATACACATACAGACCACCTGTGGCATTTGACCTATGCCAGAGCTCATCGAACTGTCATACCTGATCACGTTCATGTCTTGAACTGTACCATATTGTGCAATCCCATACCTCACTGAATAAGCTAGGTACAAGCCTATACCTTACTGTAACCAGGGTCTTAATCTTGTAATAAACTTAAAACATTTTCCCTTCACCTCTGAACAGAGAAAATTCCTTTATCCATTCAACCTCTAGCTAGAATCTAGGAAGGAATTTAACAACAAGCCAAGAATATTTCCACCTTGGAACCCTTGAACCCATAACCTTTTGCTAAGTCCACAAAGTCCACAATATTGAATCCAAGATCTTTTTTACCAGGGGCCTTAGCATATTTATTAGGAACCTTTTTCCAGAACCTTTGGACAAAACCCTTTCTCTAGTCACCACGGGCCCCATTTTTCCAGAACTCTTAAAACTTTAGCTGTCATCATGAGCCTCACCAAGTCCAATGGGAAGAGGTCGTATCTAATAGTCAATGTTTTTATTGGTATTGACAAGGTAAGAAAATAAAACAACCTACACAATGGCACTTTAGTTGCACCTATATGAATTGCCACAACATAGAAAATCCCATAGAAAATCACTGAAAATCAACATTGATGGGAACTTTAGCTTCACTTGTAGGAACTAGGTTCTATTATAACACAAAAAATCCCATAGAAAACCCTACTAAAAAATTGAAAATCAACACTCATAGATCGGTGCACAAATCTTCCCTTCAAAATAGAACATTCCCAAAGCTTATTAAAAACCTACACAACATGAAATCCCACCACACAATTCCAGTGCAAAACCATGAAACCCTCACAACTCCAATACCACCATTAGAAGGAAGACACAACATAACCCAAAATTTGGCTGCAATTCATTCAATTTTCTCATTTTCTCAGACTCAAGGATAGCACAAACACCACAACTACAAGAATATGATTATGGAAATGGATACATGTTATTTGGTTCTAACACCTTCTCCAATCAAGCTCTTCCTTGAATATTAGAGCACCCCTAAAAAAAACACACAGTAACCTAAAAAAAATGTCACCATTTGATACCTTTTGTTTTTTAAAATATTTTTTATATATGTATTTACTTATTTTATATGTTTTTTTCTTATTTTTGTTTTTTTACTATACATTCCCAAAAACATACCTTAAATTATTATCACCTTAATTTCCTATTCTAATTAATCTAAAAATCATGTTGTGAAAAACAATCTTCTTCTATAGTAAAAATATTAGCTTATTTCCCCTTTTTCCATCTTATTACCATGAATATAAAACTACTTTACTTAATTTTCATGTTTTTCCAATATTACATGTAGCATTTTACAAATGACTTTGTTGTGATCAACAAGTCACTCATTGGCAGATCACTCCATATGTTTCCCATACAAGTCATGAATCATGCTACTAGTGGAAGTTTGTGATTCAACCACGAAGACATTCTTCTTAAGGATTTTTACCAAAAATATATATACGAAGCATGCTTCACCAAGGAACTTACCACTAACTAACTTTTCTTCAAAAAATATTTTCACTATTGCACTTCACTAAGCTGGCCTTCATTACTACAACAAGTATGCACAACATCACACCCTTATCATCTAAAATTGTCGCCATGACAAATTCACCTAGACTTGACTATGTCCATGTGTTGGTTACTTAGGGAATCTTCCTCTTGGATAAGGCATGCCTTTAAACATCAATTTCCACCACAAGAAACCAAGGGAATTTTCACTTCATCATTCCAAATATTAGACTCCTTGTGGAGGGCCTGTGGTGGTAATTTTGGGCCCTACGTATGGAGCACTAGCTTTAGAGGAAAATGTTACAGCTTAAGACCATAGTTTTGACTATATTGTAAGTCACACATCAATAACCATCCCCTATGTGCATGTTTTCAAAATGATGAACATATCTCACATGTAGACTATGTATTTCCTATGTAGATTCATGTTATGTGATGGTCCATGACCCTGTAAACAAATGGTGTGAACCTAGGCCATAAATTTAAACCCTATACCATGGTGTGGCCCAAGAGATCCATTATTGATATTATAAATCTCAAATTACAAACATATCCCACTTGTATTTGAAAGAATATTCCTTACATAAATATTATACATTGTCTCATCCTTACGATACATCACTCTTGAGCCACATTGTTACATCTAGGCTAGAGATCCATATGTATTTCTTATGTGATAGTCTAGGTTAACATGCATGGACCATCAACCCCATAGAAAATTAATATGACATAATACCCTAAACCTATCCTAAGTAGATTCCACCTAGTTTGTATAAGAAAATGCAAGTCAAAACAAAAACTATTGTATTGTCATTCAAAAGATTTATTATTGTCATATTTTGAAAATATATCCTTTGAAGTGTATGTATTAATTGCAACGTCTATGAGAAAAACAAATGAATTATTTATTTTCTTTGATATGTGTCATTGTTTTCATAACTTGATAGGTACATAAATATATAATAATGTGTGAAATTGTTGTTTAGAATCCATGACAATTGAATCTATTAAGAGAACATACTACCATTCAAAAGTATTTATCTAATGTGCTCTTGGGTATTTATCAAATCAGTCCTTTATCCATCTTGAATTTGACACACATAACTACTAATGCTCCTACTTGGATATATGCAGATATGTTTTTTTCACCATTAAGGAGTTGACTAGTTGGTCAAGAGGGGGTGGTGATATTCCCCTTACTAGGATTCAATTCCACCCAAGAGTTTGGTATGTTTTATTCTATGATATAGAGAGAGATCTAGGTATGGAGTTTTCTTTGCAGTGCAATACAATTTCCCACCTCTTGATAAGTGGTTGGTGCCTAACACTTAAGTAGAGAGGACGCACAAAACTGACGTGTCATAGTTATGTGGTGCCACATGGTATGTGAGGGATGATGTCTCAATCTACAATGATGCTACACATCATTTGTGTGTCAAGTTGTTCATCCATTAATGTGTAAAAGGGTCCATGTGCATATGAAGGCCATGTGCATGGCTTGTTAAGGTGGCAATGCCATGGCATCTACACGAGGTCCCATATGGTAGGAGAAACACCCTTGGTGGTATTGTCTTTGAGTTTGAGAGAAAGAAGTTTCATTTCTTCAAGATAAGCAGTGACACAAGCATGTGGTGTGGTTTGGGATACTATCAAAGGATAGAGGTCAAAGAAGTACAACCACCTATCCTACATGCACAATGAAGAGAGAAAGTTAATGCATATAACAACATTGGTGATGGCGGTGACCAGATTTTATTATGTGGGTAGAAGCACATAGGTGACAATGAAAACTACAAGAGGAGGGACTTGCACAATTTTCTACACCCACAAGTAAGACAATGCTCCCATAAACAAGACACGAAAAAAGTGTCCAAAAAATAAAATCTTATGTAAAAACAGAGAGTGCCAACAACCAAAATGAGCATTTAGCCAAATCTAAGGAGCACAAGGTTTGGGCATTGAAAGTCACAAAAAAGATGGACCACTACACAAATATTGAAAATAAGAGAGGATATGAGGCCAAAATCCTTAAAATGGGACGAATATGGGTCAAATCATTCCCCAAAAAATCACAAATGACTCTATTAGTAACCATAAGAAGGTACCCTAAAAAACAAGAGTGGACCTCCAATATCACATAACCAATGCACACAATCACATAAATAAATACACCACAAAAGTATCATAACACAACAAAATGATGGCCCAAAAAACAAAATAGAGTACATAATTTGAGAGAAAATTGTATCAACAAAGTTCATTTACCCATTTAAAATGGAATACCAAAACATAAACCTTTATATTTGATTCAAATGAAATCATCTTTCAACCAAATAAATGGGAAATCACAATGTGACAAACATTTGAAATGCCATGGAATTCTTGGTTTTTCTCCACAATGCACAAATATTGTTGAAATGAAAAATAAGCTTAGGTATTCAAAGGATAATAACAACTAATCCAATCTCCGAGTCCATAACTAAAACAAGGGTTCTATGAATCTCTTCAAATGGTCAATATCTCTACTAGGGTCATCCATACAAAATAATAATAAAAAAATTGCATGAAATTAAAAAATCCTCCATAGTTTCCATAGTATACTCAAAATTGTCGCTGACACCTTCCATGAGGTTTTGTACCCCTAATGGATTCATGACTTTCTTACAGGTTGATTAGATTTCTCCAAGACACCCCATAGCTCCACTAGTAGTTGTTCTCTTCTCCAGGATCGTGACTCTTGATTTGTTGTCGTGGATCCTTCCAAATCCCCTAATTATATTCCTTAAACCACAACCATCTTCCATGAATATGTCATGACCTTAATCCACCCTCGTGTGGCCTCTTCCAAGCCCCTGCATCCTTCCTCAATCTAATGGCTTTCCCTTAAGGGTTTCATGGCCTCCACGAAGCCTTAGGGATTTCCTAAGGCCCATGACTATATCCAATGTTCTAGACCTCTCTCGAAGGCCCAAAACCCTTCCCAAGAGTAATGGAGCCCCCCCTCAAAGGTATCATTGTTGATGTCCATATAAATATTTATGTGGGTGATCTCTCAAGCATGTGTGCCAATCCTTGAAGGTAAACCCTAGTCAAGTGTTAGTCCTCCAACAACTGTGTCAAGCCTCACCAACAAACCCTAGCCAAAATGCTAGTCCTCCAACAATTGTTTCAAGCCTCACCAACAAACCCTAGAAAGAATGATATCGCATAATCATGTTAACGTTTTAGGGTAATTATGGGTTTTCAAAGAATATGCCGATATTTGTTGATTTTCTGATGTCGGTGTGCATAGGTCAACCTAGAATTAGGTTATTACTGCTATGAACTCAAAAAATCTCAAGAATTGGAGTTATAGTTCCTTTTACCACTATTTTGATGCACAACATGTTTTTTAGGGCAAAGGTCTATCTATAAAGTGGCCAAAAATTGCTAATATTTGAGCTTTGTTTCTTTAAGCCTCGTATCAAGTGCGTCATCACCAAGGAGTAGTAGAGCCAAACCCTAGCTCATATGTTGCACTGAACAAGTGCATTATAAATGTAGATAGCCAGAGATACTACAAGGAGTAGTGCTCCATAACTGAAGAGACAAAGGAGTTATCACTACAAACCCTACAGATAAACTCTATCTCACCATAAGTGCCATGATAAAGGTGCATCATCATTAAGGAAAAAACCTAGAAAAGTTATAGATATCTTAAGCATGTGTACCAATCCTCTAAGGTAAAACCTAGTCAACTACTAGGTCTCCAACAAATGTGTCAATCCTCACTAACAAATTGTTGCAGCTGCAACCATTCTCCCCAAATTTCTTAAATTTTGGGCCCCTCCTCATGATTTAGCGTTGTTTTTAATCGTTGGACCCTTGAACCTTTTGGTCGTGCTTTAAGTTTGATAGGTTTGATGATTATAATAATATAGCTTAATTTTCGCTCGTGTGTGGAATTGTTGTAAATCTCATTTTTTAAAGTTTGTTTTTGTTGAGTTTAATGTGGATAAGGTTTTTTGTAATTTGCAAAACACTGTTTCAGAGGTGAAACAGTTCAATCGCTGCCAGGTTTGAAGTTTTTGTCACTTAGATCGGAGGTTTCTATCCTGGTTTGCTTCCGTCGTTGCAGCTCTCAAAGTAGTTAAGCCTCCAAAGTATAAAGTACTCTGCCCTCCGATATGCATCACATGGCTATAACCTTTCTTCTTCCGCCATTGCGGCTCCCAAATTGACTAAGCGCCCGAAGTCTAAAACGCTCCGCCAGCTGACGCGTCAGTCTTTTAGTCGCTTGCCTGTAACTTTTTCTTCTTCCGCCATTGTGTCTCCCAAAGTTATTAAGTTGCCGAAGTGTAAAACCTTTCGACTTCTGATGGAGAGTTTTCTCGCCCGCGGGTCGCATATCCTTAACCTTTTCTCTTCCGCTGTTACGGCTAGGAAAGTCATTTGGCTTCTAATGTGATATCTTCTGACCTTCGATTGGAATTTCTCCCACCCACATTTTAGGTCATATATTTTCCTGTCGTTGTTGGTTTATTTAGAACCCGTAGGTGGACAGAGTAGTGGTGTCGACGTCCGTTAACCCTTCTAGTCGTAATGCAGTGCTTGGTCTCTCTTAATGCTTAGCCGTTTTAGTTTATACGTTTTGAATACGGTTCTGATGAATGATGCACGTCATTTGATTGCAGGTTGTTTTCAGAGCTTGGTCAAATCACTACATCGTGCATGCATAGCTGGGCAAGTTTTGGAAGAAGTCGAATTGTGGCCGTCCGAATCACTAGCAGGACAAACGAAGGAAAAGACAATTTGACTGGTGATAAAGGCATAGGCTAGAAAGATCTATCAGTTACTAATCAGATCATGAATGCATACAGAAAATAAAATGGGAAGATGAAACGTTTTAAGGGATGGGAAAATTCATACGTTTGGGGAACCCAAGCGATCTACTGTTTTTTTTTAATATTTGAAAGTTAATCGCTAGAGGGGATTTTTCCCTGAGAAAATTTGTAACTTAATGCTTGTAAGAGGAACTATTTCGTTTTACAATCAGAAACTGCAACTTTTACCTATTGGAGAAAGCGGAATGTGGAATATGTCAATGTGATTAATGAGCAATGTTGAATGTGAACTATTTTGTTTTCAGCTGTGTCTCATTAACTGTAAGAGCGTTCTAATTTCTTGAACCTATGTTCTCGTCTGAATGTTCTTCAGTACTTTTATGATGTCTTTTCCACTATGAGTAATGGTAGTTTTAACTGTTGATGAGCTATCTTATCATATATACTTTTATTCATGTTTATATGTTTGGTTATAAGAATAGCTATCTGTGATTTGCCATAACACATGAACAGGGGTGCATTACTCATGAATGAATACCTAGCTCTCTAGAGATAGTTTAGTTAGTATTTGTTTTCTTGCATGATTTGGATGCTTGTGAGTACTAAGATGAGAGGTAAGAACCTGCGCATCACATTGTGACTATTCTTTGCATCTTTATCACCCTGCATTTAGTTAGGCACGTGCATCTCATTCATTAAGTCAAAAAATACAAAAAATATACACGGTGGATCGGGCTACAACCGGTAAAACCTTTGTTTTTTTTTGTTACTTTGACCTACAGTAGCTGGACCACAAACCGGATGGATTCCCTACACCAAACAGTCACGGGATAGTTGGGAATGTTGACTGGGGAGAATCCCTTGCTGTTGTTGCCTACGAATTTCCAGGCCTCAACAATTCTGGTGCTAGAAGGAGGGCCGCCAGTGCATGGCTGGCCGAGGAGACCTATTTTCCCAAGATTATTCCACCGGTAACAGTTCTGAAAGCAGTGATCTTCATAATCCAATTCCGAAAGAAAGGAATAGAGAACATCTATATTCTGTTGGCAACGAAGTTGTTAATGACCTGAGAAGACACACCAGGGCATATGTAAAGAAGATTGGAGGATTGCTAATCATCCCTAAATTTCCTAGAAGAGAGCATAAAAGGAAAGATCATCCTATAGTAGAAGACTCAGTGTTAGTTGGAGATTGGGAAGAACTTGTAGAAACAGCCTTACAGGAAGTTGTGCTACCTTTGAATCAAGAAGGCCCAAATACCCCTCACAGTTCTCCTGCTCACACTCCTATTTTATCACCTCCTCACTCTCCACCCAGACTCATGGTAGGAGTAAATGCTAATCCACCACCCAACCCACCAAATCCACCACCTTCTTGGAGAGCCAGATCACCTTTAAATCTAACACCTCCGCTACATGATTTACCTCAATCCTTTGAAAAGATGCTGCCCAAATTCGACCCAAATGAGAAGATACTAGTAGATGATCACTTGCAAAGCTTTTACTTGGCGATAGAAGGGTTGAGGGATGGGGAGTATGAGGATGTAGTTTGCAGACTATTTCCGCATACCCTTAAAGGAGCTGCAACATCATGGTATTTTGGGTTGCCTGCTAACTCTATCCCTGATTGGGATAACTTCGAGAGAATTTTTAGAAGTAAGTATGCAGTTCAAAAGACTCATGCAGCCCTCATGAAAGGACTATGCACCTTGAAGAAAGAGAGAAAGGAGAAGGTGCATAGTTTTACTCAAAGATTTGCAGCATACCTCAAGAATTTTTCTGAAGCTAATAAACCTTCAGACAAGGTACTGATTGAGTATTATACTTCAGCTTTAGGCCCTGATTTGGCCATGTTTGCCAAAGGTAGGGCCAAGCCTAATTTGACGGAAACCTATGAATAGGCAGAAGTAGTGGAGGCTGAAAGAGAAAGTATCGAAGATTATCCAGAACAGTCAAGAGAGAAAGGTGCGGGAAGGAAATCCTTATTGTTTACTAAGCCTAAGGAAGAGAAATCGCCAGATTTTGAAAATATGGCAAAAATGATGCAGAAGCTTTCCAACAAAATCATAGATTTGGAGAAAGAAAAGGAAGCACAAAAGTTCAATAAGCCCTATTATAAGAAAAGAGAGGATAACAATCAGTCTCAACCTCCTCCACACAATTCTACATCTATGAATTTAACAGAGGTAGGCATGGACAATTTTTGCACTTTTCACCAACAACCACACTCTGAAAAGAATTGTCCTCAATGGATAAACTCGGTGACATTGGTCATGAATCAACTATTGGATTCTAGATTAACAGAAGAGGGATATGAAGAAAGAAAAGAGAATACTACTTCAACAAAAGAACAAGAAGAGGAAACCATGGTTTTGTGAAATTCTGTTTCATTATTTGACGCAGAAGAAGAAAAGAAGCAGGGCTACAAGGACGTCACGGAAACCAACGTGACAACAAGGAGCCAAGGGCCAATTAAAGAAAATAGTCTCATTCTCCCAAAGATTAAGAGGCTTCAGCGAAATGTTAAGAAATTTCAAAATAAATCCTTAGCTGATAAAATTCCAAAATTCACTATTACCAGCCAAGATCCTAAGCAGAATAATATGTTGGCCAAGCCAAATGAAGAAAAGATGAATGCTGATAAACCTCATCCCATTGAACAGCAGATGTAGTATGAAATCATGGAGGATTTAAAGAAAGTAAAATCGAATGTTTCACTATTCGAAATGTGTAAATTGCCACAGCAAAAAGAAATACTATTGAAAGCACTTGAAGCATCGGACGAGAAGCTGCCCACTGACAATTGACCTTAGGAAGAAGAAGAAATTGGAGAAACCAGCATTGGAGGTAAGTCTAAAAGCAAACATCCACCTTTCCTCCTCACATTTGAAATTTTCAATCACAACGTGCATAATTGCTTGGTAGACTCAGGGGCATCGGTTAATGTCATGCCAATATTAGTTTGTAAAAGGATAAATGGGCAGCCTAAGCCATCCACATGGAGGGTTGTTCAGTTGGATAGGACGGATGTAAAGGTAATTGATGAGATGGAAGATGTCCTAGTCCGTCTGGCATCAAATGATAAAGTGTGCCAAGTCATTAATATTGTGGTAGCTAATATACCAGATGCTTACGGTCTTGTCCTAAGCAGAGATTGGTCAGCCAAACTAAATGGATATTTTGCCTCGGATTGGTCGCATCTGTGGCTTCCATACAAAGGAAGTCCGAACCAGATTAAGATTTTAAGGGAGCCTCACATGAAATACAATGTTACTCAATTAGATGAGAAGAATGAACCAGTGGATTCTGTATTGGGAAACTATTTTATTGAGTTGGAACCAGGAAATTACCAAAGAAGAAGCCAACAACACAGCAGACACTCAGCCTGATCTCCTTCGATTCTCACAGGCTGATGAGATTGACTGTAACATAGTAAACTTAGCAGTAGGAGTAGATTCGCATTCAATAGTTAGTGATTTTTGGACTTTGTTTTTTGATGGCTCTAAGACATTAGAAGGGTCAGGGGCCGACTGTGTCCTGATCGACCCCCAAAAGAATAAACATTTTCTCTCATGTAGATTAGAGTTTGAGTGTACTAATAATACAGCTGAGTACGAAGCGCTAGTGCAGGGTTTGAGGAAAGCGATTGAATTAAAGGTAAGTAATCTAAAAGTTTTTGGAGATTCCGAAATTATTGTGAAACAAATCCGGAATCAAATACATTGTGTTTCCCCTCACTTGAAGGATTACCAAAATGAGGTATGGGACCTACTTAAATGTTTTAATGCATTCAATATTATTTCAATTCCAAGAATTAAAAATGCAGCAGCTGACATGTTGGCCACATCAGCCGCTAGGCTGGTACCTACCAATAATCGATGCTCTGTTGAATTGCTTTTCAGGCCCTCGGTACCTAATATGATCACCAACCTACGAGTGTTCGATGATGAGAAGTAGATTATAGAATTTTTAACAAATGACGAGGTATTTAAAGGAGCCATTATAGACGATGAAGAACATCAGGCCGAGCTAAAGTATGATAATTTCATTCCTAAAGGTGTCAGAACATTAGAAAAAATGTTTGATTTAAATGAAAAGTTCAGAAGACCAGCCAACGTGAAGACCCACAGCTCATCTCTACAATTCGAGCTTATAAATTTAGGGACTGAGACGAATCCTAAATTTTTGAATCTTGGCAAATGTTGTTCACCAGCAGAAAGAGATAAGTCAGACACTCTGAGTGGGTATCAAATCTGGTACTAGTAAGAAAAAAGTATGGAGAAATCATACTATGCGTGGATTTCAGAAATTTAAACCGTGCTTCAGATAAAGATAACTATCCTGTGCCACCCATGGAGAAATTGCTACAAATGGTCTCAGGTTCTGAACTATTTTCATTATTAGATGGTTTCTCTGGCTACAATCAAGTATTAGTAGCCGAAGAAGACACATTGAAAACAACATTCAGGACCAAATGGGGAACCTTTTCCTATAGAAGGATGCCCTTTGGGCTTATCAATGCTGGAGCAATGTTTCAGAGGGATATGGACATAGTTTTTCATGTATTGATTGGCCGTAGTGCTGTAGTGTACCATGATGATATTACGATATTCTCAAAGAAGAGAGAAGAGCACGCGTTTCATTTAAGGCATATTTTTGAACGCTGTCGAAAATACGACATCTCGCTCAATCCCAAAAAGTGTATGTTCGCTGTCACGGAGGGCAAATTGCTGGGTCATATAGTTTCAAAGAAAGGAATCTCTATAGATCCAGAAAGAATTAAGGCCATTGAACAGATCTGGTTACCCCATAATAAAAAAGGGATGCAATCATTTATGGGAACTATAAACTTCGTGCGAATATTTATGCCTGATTTCGCTCAGATTGTCAAGCCGCTGCAGCAGATGGTGAATCAAAATGCACAATTCAAATGGAATGAGATTGAGAAGAACGCATTCAACAAAATTAAAACGACGGTTGCACACGTACCCTCCTTGAAAAGCCCATATTTTGATAAAGACTTTATTATGTATACCTTTGCATCCTATGATTCACTAGCAGCTCAGATTATGCAAAAAGAAGATGGGGGGGATGAATTCCCAATATCTTTCATGAGCACTGGTCTGCAACGAGCCGAATTAAATTACCCAGCCATTCATAAACAAGCTTACGCAGTATTCAAAGCAGTGAAGCAATTCAGGCCTTGTATTTTAAAAAATAGAACCAAGGTAATCGTCCCCTACCCAGCTGTAAGGTCCCTTCTTGTACAGAAGGAGTTAGGAGAAAGAAGGGGAAACTGGGTAACAACTCTTCAAGAGTACGACCTTGAATTCAAGCCAGCCTCTATAGTTAAAGGACAAGGGTTGTGCAAACTGATGACTGAAAATGGAAAAAATGAAGAACACGCGTGGGAGGATGAAGCCGAATTACATGTAATGGAGGTATGTCCTTTGTTTACAGCTCCCGAGTCTTGGTATAGAGACCTCATGCATTACCTGCAGGAAAGGCTGTTGCCAGAACATTGGAATTCTAAGCAAAGAAGAGCGTTGCATCTTAAATCAGCTTCCTATCAAATTGTTGAAGGAGTATTATTTAGAAAAAATTATGACGGAGTTCTTCTCAGATGCTTAGAGAAAGAAGATGCAAAGAAAATAATGTCAGAATTGCATGATGGTCTTGCTGGGGGACATTATTCAGGGGATACTACAGCCCACAAAATCCTCAAAGCTGGTTACTATTGGCCTACTGTAATACCTCGGTTTTAATCCCCGCTTGCATTAAAATAAATAGGATACATATGTTGTAAATAATCTTGGTGCGGAGCTCAAGGCCAAGGCCCCACCATGGATTTGGTCATGTTGTGTTTTTTATTAGGAATGGTCACCGATGTTATATCGGGACATGCATCATATATTTAATTACGGCATCATGTAAACACACTTTTTAATTAAACAACTCAACCAGCTATGTTCGCAGCAACTAAATTGAGAAAGGGCATGATTCCAAAGGATAAGGAAAAAGGGCAGGGGATGTGGAACATTGAGTCACGAGGAAAAATTCTATGTGTCACCACCTCCCTTGGTTAATTTTCCATTTGTTAGTGGAGGCAGGGATTGGGTGGAAAGTAGACTACTACCACGCCACGCTTGTTCTCCTCTCCACGACGTGGGAACCATTTCTTCCCACTCCCTCGGATCTTGGCCGTTCATCTTCCTCATGCAGGACGGGGGAATAAAATGTTTTACCAACTGTTGTGTGGGGGTTCACCCTCTCTCTCTTGCACTGATTGCCGGTCTGTAATTCGTTTTCTTCCATCCACACAAAGAACCAACTTTTGCCTCCACGCATTGGACTATGTACTATTTTCTTTCACCATTCGGATCGCAGTGGAAATTATTGGGATTGCTTTTCCATGAATTGATGGAATCGGGGGTGATTCTTCCTGTGAATCTGCGTTGAACTATGTATGTTGGTCGTGACTTTTGATCATTTTCCGATCTGTGTAATTTTCCCAGCGATAGTATTGAAGGTTGGATAACTGTGGGTTCATCGGATTGGTCCTTGGACTATTTTTGGGTTGGTGAATGATGGCTTGATATGCTTGAAAAATCTGGTGGAATGAGAACCACACGGACATAGCTATTGAGCTGGATTTCTTCTCCACAACCCCTGAAGAGCACTGGAGGGAAGATCAGGGTCTAAGGGACTGTGTTGCAGAGAAGGCGATGACTTCCTTGTGTTGGGTGTGTGTGGGTGTTCTAGAATCCAAGCTGGTTCTGGTGTTGGTGTCTGCAGCTCTTCATTGAGCTCACCAGCTTAGCATTAGCCTTTCCCCAGCTCCTGTTCGCCTGATAAACTTAACTGTGTTGGCTTGGCTGAACTGTGTACCCTTGTTGTGTTGTTATTCCTTGCTATGTGTAAGCCAGTTAGTTCCTTATTCCTTGGGGAGTCATGCCTGGCTCGGGGGTGGCAGCATTGCTGAAAGATCCAAGGGCATGCTAGCCTATGGTTGGGTGGAACGTTGCAGCGACATAGCTGGTTGTGGAATGATTTCTTTATAAAGATAAGTAATCTTCTCTATTTTACTTCTGCAATCCTATTTACTGTTAATGATCATGATGAACATGTTGAATGCTTGTATGAATGTATGTTACTTCCACTGTGTATGATAAATAATCATGTATGCATGTTTTAGTTCAAGCATTTTATTTCAGCATTTCAACAATGATAATGAATGTACACGTTCATGGGGATAGATGCCCAAATTTTTTGGTGTGTAGTAGCGTCCTCTTCACCATTCGGAGGGTCGAGGACGTTACACCTATGCTCTTCAAAGATTCACACACACATGTCAGGAAGTGTGATATTTGCCAAAGGTGTAGTGGGAGACAACCTAAAGCAGCAGCACCCCTAAAGCCTGTGATGATCACGGAGCAATTCTAGCAATGGGGGTTGGATATCATTGGAGAAATAAAACCAAATTCCTCCCTACAACATAAGTACATTCTGACCGTGACCGATTATTTCAATCACTGGTTCGAAGTAGTCCCGCTGCACAAAATAAATCAAGACGAGGTCATCAGGTTCCTGCAGGACCACATCATGACCAGGTTTGGAGTTCTAGTTTTGTTAGTTTTTTATAATGCTACGTACTTTTCATCAATTAAATTAACTGGTTTTTCTCATGATAAAGGGATAAAATTGCATTATTCTACTAATTACTATCCACAAGGAAATGGCTTGGCTGAATCCACTAACAAAAATCTGATTAGAGTTTTAAAGAAAACTGTGATAGAAAACTAGAGGAGCTGGCACTCAGCGCTACCAAATGCCCTTTGGGCCGATAGAGTCACCCCCAAGTCTACCATAGGAGTGTCTCTGTAGACCTTGGTGTATGGTAAAGAAGCCATTCTTCCCCCCAACATCATGCTACCCTCTTCCATAATAGCTCAAGAGTCCAGAGGGTCGGAGAATGAAGGTTTGCAGATAAGGATATGCAATCTTCTGAAAGCAGAAGAGGCTAGATATCAAGCCAGAGAACGCTTTAAGCAACAACATGAGTTCGTAAAGAGATGGTTCGACAAACATAAAGCTAGAACAAAAGACTTTGAAGTGGGAGACTTAGTCCTCAAATGGGATCACCCCCGTGATGAGAAAGGAAAGCATACTAAATGCCAGCAGTTGTGGGTAGGCCCTTTTTAGATTGTGGCAAAGCTTGGCCCTTCTACTTATAAGTTGCAAGGTTTACAGGGGTGGGAGGAGAACTTACCAGTAAATGGTTTAGTTCTCAAGCCTTATTTTTCCTGAGTTTCTTTGAGTTCTTCTGTCTTGTATATAAATAATATGTTTGGCTGTCTTTTGAGTCATGTTTTTCAGTTGGTTTTAGTTTGAGTTTTCTTGATTTCAATAAAGGGAACGAGCCCGTGGTTGCATGGGGAACACCAAAATTTTTGGGAATGATAAACATTTTTGGGTATTAGACTGTGTGTTGCTGTTTGTCTAAAAGAAATTCTTCCATTTTAGTAGTTTTCTCGAATAGATCTGAGTGCATTGAATTCTTGCTTAACCCCTATAAAATAAACCAGATTCAAAGAGTCTGGAATACTATGTTGAGGCTCCATCCACGTCACACTTAAAATGTTCTAAGGGGCGACAGCAAAGGACCCATGGAAAGGAGCAAGGTGAACAGTATATTAAATATAAATGATCTCATGCCAAGAAACGAATGCCAAAAGGCAAATAAGAGTCAAAAAACTCATATGAAAGCATCATACATCAAAGCAAATGCTGAATCATAAGTACTAAATTGCCAAAAGTTCCTCTCCGTCCATGAGTTGAAACATGAAGTACATCGCTCACACAAAAGGACACTATGGGATAGAGGAGCCTAAATTAAAATTCAGAAAGAAAGGCATGCAGGAGGACTCATATGAAAAGGGACAAAAGTCCAAAAGCACAAAAAGTGCTAAAGTGGCATGCGAATGAGGAACAAACGAATATTTCTATTTACCATATGCTACAATCCTATAGTGTCCAAGCTATCAGCTACCTGAAGACAAAAGTAATAATGAAATTCATCCTCTAGCCTCAACAGAGTTATCTAGACTTGAAAATCTTGGTTTCCACTCTCCCAAATTGGACTAGCATCAATGATTAAAGGTACACACTTCCGTCATTTGAGAAATCCATATGGCTGGAAGAATTCAATAGATGCATTTGTTGTTAAACAGTCTGTCACTCAAAGAATAATCGCCCAGAGATCTAGGTTCACCAGGTAATCGCCAATTCTTGCAGCTGCAACCGTTCTCCCCAAATTTCTTAAATTTTGGGCCCCTCCTCATGATTTAGTGTTGCTTTTAATCGTTGGATCCTTGAGCCTTTTGGTCGTGCTTTAAGTTTGATAGGCTTGATGATTATAATAATCTGGCTTAATTTTCGCTTGTGTGTGGAATTGTTGTAAATATCAGTTTTTAAAGTTTGTTTTTGCTGAGTTTAACGTGGATCAGGTTTTTTGTAATTTGTAAAACATTGTTTCAGAGGCGAAACAGTTCAATCGCAGCCAGGTTTGAAGTTTTCGTCACTTAGATTGGAGGTTGTTGTCCTGGTTTGCTTCCTCCATTGCGGCTCTCAAAGTAGTTAAGCCTCCGAATTATAAAGCACTCCACCCTCCGATATGCGCCACATGGCTATAACCTTTCTTCTTCCGCCGTTGCGGCTCCCAAATCAACTAAGCGCCCGAAGTCTAAAACGCTCTGCCAGCCGACGCGTCAGTATTTTAGTCACTTTCCCGTAACTTTTTCTTCTTCCGCCATTGTGGCTCCCAAAGTGATTAAACTGCTGAAGTGTAAAACCTTCCGACTTCTGATGGAGAGATTTCCTGCCCGTGGGTCGCGTATCCTTAACCTTTTCTCTTCTGCTGTTATGGCTGGGAAAGTCATTTGGCTTCCAATGTGATCTCTTCCGACCTCCGATTGGAATTTCTCCTGCCTGCGTTTCAGGTCATATCTTTTCTTGTCATTGGTGGTTTCTTTAGAACCCGTAGGTGGACGGAGTAGTGGTGCTAGCATCCGTTAACCCTTGTGGCCGTAATGTAGTGCTTGGCCTCTCTTAATCCTTAGTCGTTTTAGTTGATACGTTTTGAATATGGTTCTGATGAATGATGCACGTTGTTTGATTGCAGGTGGTTTCTGGAGCTTGGTCAAATCACTACGGTGCACAGGCATAGCTGGGAAGGTTTTGGAAGAAGTCGAACCGTGGCCGTCCGGATCACTAGCAGGACAAACGAAGGAAAAGACAAATTGACTGGTGACAAAAGCATAGGCCAGAAAGATCTATCAGTTACTAATCAGATCATGAATGCATATAGAAAATAAAATGGGAAGATGAAACATTTTAAGGGATGGGAAAATTAATACGTTTGGGGAACCCAAGTGATCTACTGTTTTATTTAAATATTTGAAAGTTAATATCTAGAGGGGCTTTTTCCCTGAGAAAATTTGTAACTTAATGCTTGTAAGAGGAACTATTTCATTTTACAATCAGAAACTGCAACTTTTTCCTGTTGGAGAAAGCGTAATGTGGAATATGTCAATGTGATTAATGAGCAATGTTGAATGTGAACTATTTCATTTTCAGTTGTGTCTCATTAACTGTAAGAGTGTTCTAATTTCTTGAACCTATGTTCTCTTCTGAATGTTCTTCAGTACTTTTATGATGTATTTTCCACTATGAGTAATGGTAGTTTTAACTGTTGATGAGATATCTTATCATATATACTTTTATTCATGTTTATATGTTTGGTTATAAGAACAACTATCTGTGATTTTCCATAACACATGAACAGGGGTGCATTACTCATGAATGAATACCCAGCTCTCTAGAGATAGTTTAGTTAGTATTTGTTTTCTTACATGATTTGGATGCTTGTGAGTACTAAGACGAGAGGTAAGAACCTATGCATCACATTGTGACTACTCTTTGCATCTTTATCACCCTACATTTAGTTAGGCACGTGCATCTCATTCATTAAGTCAAAAAATACAAAAAATATACATGGTGGACCGGGCCGCAACTGGTAAAACCTTTGTTTTTTTTTTGTTACTTTGACCTATGGTAGCCGGACCGCAAACCGGACGGATTCCCTACACCAAACATTCACAGGCTAGTTGGGAACGTTGACTGGGGAGAATCCCTTGATGTTGTTGCCTACGAATTTCTAGGCCTCAACACAAACCCTAGCCAAAATTCTAGGTCTCCAACAAGTGCGTCAAGCCTCACCAACAAACCTAAGCCAAAATGGTAGGCTTCCAACAAGTTATTCAAGCATCACCAACAAACCCTAGAAAGAATACTAGGTATTAATCATGTTAAATTTTTGTGTGACCATTTAACCCTATGGGTTGGTCGTGACTAATTTTCCTCCTCTTTATCAAGTGGTGACTGTAATTTCCTCCTCCTAGTAGGTCATGACTGCTTTTGGAGCCCATGTGGGCTAGGTGTGACTGTGTTGACCTCCTACAAGCTGGTAGTGACTATTTTACCTCCTCTATGGTAGGTTGTGAATTTGATGTCCTCCTCTTTAGCAGGTCATGACTATTCCTTTTTCCCTATGGGATGGTGATGGTTGTTTTGCCTCCTCTTTAGGAGTTCGTGACTATTATGGAGTCCTTTTGGGTTGGGTGTGATTGTATTGGACTACACCTAGTAGGATGTGATTGTGTTTAAGTACTCTAGCGCTAGGCCGTGGGATGTATAATCCCTATAGGCTGGGCTATGGACTGTATAAGACCTCTAGGGATGACTGTGGACTATGGTGGCTCTTCCTATCTTATTTGTGAAATGTTTTCCCTTCGTTTTGCTGGGTTGTGATTTTTTTGTGACCACTAGAGTTGGAGTGCACTTTCCCACTACTGCAAGAATGTTACCATTTTCATCTTTAGGGTTTCCTATGTAAACCTTATCCTGTTTGAAACTTATAAGGCTGAGGGGTCTCCACTCTTGGTGACTGAGATATCTTGTTGTATTGCACAAGTTTTCCTAGAAATACGCAAAAAATATCCCATATCTGATATTTGTTCCTTTTAAGAGCCTGAAATATCACCATGTTTGATGATTGATTTTCTTGAAGCTTTTAAAGTGCCCAAAACTTCCCAAGAAGTGAGAAAATGTCTTTTGCTGACTTAGAATAATTTGCAATTGGGGTTGACCATGATCTTCAGAAAAATCACATCATTATCCATAGAGATAGACCACTCCCATGAATAAGGAACCAAATCTCGATCCCTTTTTTCACATTGCTAAAGTAAAATTTCATTCCACGTGATCATAAACTTTCTCAGAATTAATTTTGATGAAGATAGTTGTTGTTCATGATATATAGGAGAGTTATTATTTTGGCATTGATGTTCTACCCTATGTATGTTGAATTTTCCTTTTAATTTTGAAACTTGTTGGATCGATTGATCATTTAAACAAATTTCTATAGTTATGTACCTTCAATTAGCAATTGAGTGATGATAGACTTATTTGTTTGGTTATGCAGGCATTGTACAAGTGGATACATGGAGGTAAGGGATTTTTTTTTATTGAAGTATATCATTAGTTTTATGGATATTTAAATTGATAGAACATATTAATTTGTAATTAGTCCAAATGTTTGCAATCTTATGACGTTAGTCCAAATATTTGCAGTATTTTTACCTTTTAACATGTGATACCTCGTGGATTTGTTGTCTTCACCCCATTGGTCACTTTGGACTCCATATACCATTATGCTTGGTATTTTACTTCTTATGGGTATGCTTTAAGGGCCATGTAAGGTTGGAATATTTCAACCTAACTTAGGAGGAAGGGTATCACAAATATGGAAATGGACACCATAACCTTGTTGTAGGCCAATAATTACATATACAAAGGCCCATTTCATGGTAGGGGGACCACACATAGTCCATGAGTCCTAAAGGAAAAACACTATGTCTTAAAACTATCTATCTTGAACTTGGACCGTGTCTAAACTTATTATAACCATCCTTAAGGTACTAAACTCAAAATGGCTTATTGACACAAAACCAATCGACAGGGGTTCCCTTTCCGTAGACACCCAAACCACTATGATCTCCCTAAGCACTGGCCCAGATGGGTTTATCCCATCTGACAACACCTATAGAGAAGATGAAGTCTCACCTGAGATGTTCGAGGGAGAGATGATGGAACCGATTTTCCACAGAATGAAAGAGGACCATGTGGATCTACTTATCAACTCAATGCATCATTATTTACCAAATCTACTCATTCATATTTAACATAATCATTTTATTATGCAATAGATTGCATTATCATAACTAAATCACAGCACAACATCGATGTGAAAAAATATCTAGCAATAAAATATAATTGAAAGCAGAGAAACATCGCATCATTCATAGATCCATATCATAGATACACATTCCATTCATAATTGGATAGCAGAAAACATGAAAACAGTAAAATAGAAAAGGACAGTGATTATTCTCAACCTCTGTCATGTCATATTAACATTCACACAAAACAAAGATCCTCCAACAATAATGCCTCAGTAGATGTCCCAATCAAATTCAACTCTCTCATGATGTTTTAACACTTGCAATTCTACATCTACTTATAGGCTTGTGCCTTTACATCAAAGGCCCATGTAAGCAACTGTCTAACTACTTGGACTATAATCTACAAAAAAATGACTATTATCCACAAAATACGGTTCAAAATGACCAAAATACATAAAATAATATAACTCTGACTTGTGCATTGTTTTACACCTTGTGCAGTATCTTTGACCCTACGCAACATCCACAATGTTGTGTAGCTAACTTATCCCAAAACCGCCTACCAACACAGCCATCATATCTTGATCACATGAGAATGATTCCTTTTACAAGACCTTTTGTGGTGTCTAAGGGATACAATGATGTCTCATGAGCCCCATAGACAAACATTACGGTATAATACCCTACATTTTTTCATTGAACCACATCACAGGAACCAAGAACCATGTCTAGTGTTCAAATTAACTTCAAAACTAGCACCATATCCCACTTCCAAGCCAAAGATTCCCTATGGAGGACCAATATGGTGGTTTGGGACCACACACATGTAACATATCTCCATAGTAAAATTCTATGGTGTAAGGTCATATATTTTTCATTATACCATGGAATAGTCATCAAATTCTATCCCTAATGTACCCGTCCTCAACTTGTTGGCCATGTCTCACATGTAGGAAAAGGATTCCATACACATGCCCTATGCAATGATGTGGGCTACTATGCAAAGAATATGAGAACCATAGGCAAATGTTCTATCCCAACAACATGGGTTTTGTTATCAAATGAAGGATTACTGACAAAGAAGAATCCATAACGTGACGAATCTCAAAATAGCTACCATATCCCTATGACAGGAAAAAGGTGGACTAGGGCCTCATGGATGGCCTATGCAGAACCCAAAATCCGCATGTTATAGAATAAAACTATGGGTCTTCACCCTGTAACATGAATTGGGTCATGAGAACCATCCTTCATGTACCAAACCTTAAAATGTGATACCACATCTCAATCACATGCCAAATATTTCCTATGCATGGGATATTTTGTGGTATTTTCAAATGTGATATAACCACTTCCCCCAAAAGTACAAATTATTGTGATTTTAAGGGATTTTTTCTTTTAAATCAAATTTAAAATGACCTTTTGGGGGGTTTTGAGTCAATCACCCCCAAAAAAATTCATGATAGTTGGACTTTTGAGGGCGACTTTATCACAACCTCCCCCACAAGTCCAAATCCCCATAAATTTTGGGAACTACTTTAAAACAATTATTACAAATAAATATCATCATCAGCATGTGATGAGACCCCAAACATAGTATTTTTCACTCAATCCCAAGTCATGAACTAAAATCCTAGTCCAGATATCAATCATGCATATCAAAATCCAGCACTGCTCCTACCTTTTAGTCAATGAATGTTACCTTCTTCATCACCGCCCTAAATATTTTCACAGTAAGTGGTGGAATCGCCTTTAACTCTTCTACAAGGTGTGGTTTTTCCCAGTCACCACTCTGTCATAGTGGGGAAGAAGTTGTTCCCTTGGTAAAAATTTTAAAAGAGAGGTTTCCACGAAGCTTCTCGAAGGAAGGCTTCATAGCTCTCTTATCCCTACATCTAAGGACCACCTAGGCTCAATATCCATCCGTTTTGGATCTCTGATCCACCTCAACCACACTTTACTCAACCATCCCTATCCTCCCAAGGCCTATAAAAGTAGGCCTATATCCATGGTTGAGAGAGGGCAAGGTTATGTTGTTGCATTGACATTCTGGCCTAAATCAGTCGGGTGACCATAGGAGGAGCATGTTGGAGCTATTGGGGACAAGATATTGGCTTTTTGAAGGAGCTTATTGACACTAAGGCATAGGTTGTAAACTTCTTCTTCATCATTTAATGAAAAATTGGTTCCTTTCCCATAAAGTATATTGTGTTAATATCATGTATTTTATTGTTAGATTACTTAGTCACTAGCATAGAATAGAGGGACATTTTTTGGTGCTTTTTGATCTTGTTTGTTGGTTTCATGTGATCATGGAGGTATATCCATGAAGAGCTATCATTGCAAGAAAAAGCTACACTACCTCATCAAAGACACTTATTCTAGATCTCAACCCATAAGTTAGGGAAAGTATTCCAATTCCGTTGTGTACTATTTGTTCTAGATCTGAACCATTCTGACTAGAGGAACAACTCCTCTCTATAGGAGGTGCATTTTTCATAGCAAAAAATCTAGCGACATCAGCTGGGGAAGAGCTTTCAACACATATGATCTTCCTTGGTCTTCAACTCTTGTCCGAAATCCAAGCTCCAGTTTTCATAATAAGATCTACTACCTGATCTAGTGAGATCTTGGTTTGGGATCATTAGATATGCTTAGATCTGAGTTATTTCACCTTCTATACTTTTCATTCCTAGTAATTCATGATTTATATGCCAGTTTTACAGTGATTAACTTTTCTTTTTCGCCATTATTTTGTTTTTGACATCTACAAGACACCGCGCATGCACAGTGGGTAATAAGCGATGCCACCACCTGGATTCAGTGATCAGTAAGTGGTGCCACTTCCTGTGTTTAGTAATAAGGAAGTGGTGCTTCCCCAGAACTGCTCTGTCAGTGACCCTCGAGAAGCGGGGCCAGGTAGGTTTTTTCAGACCTTTGGCATTTCAATACTTGGTTGTTGTCTTTTGAGTTATGAGTGTTTTTTGGCTTACTATTGAGGAATTGTATATTCTGCAGTCACTTTGATTATTATATTCTCTTTGCATTCAAAGAAGATTTTATGTTTCTTGCATTGGATTTTACATTTTTTCTTTGCTTGAAAATTCTTTCTCTTTTCTATAGATATTATTCGTTGGAAATGAAAAATATACATTTCATTTTCATGTGTATGTTTTGGTTTCAGTTTGATTTCTTTGGAATTTGAGTCTCTTTTAAGTTGTGTGGATGCTTGTTTTTTTTCTTTTTTTATTTATGAATGAGTATGGTGTTGTAGACATTATCTTGCTTTCTATTCATATATCTAAGAAGTATTTACTTATCAAATTTCCATCCTGATACATAAATTTGAAAATCAAAGTGCTTCATTATTTTTTCTTTTGTGCATCATTAATATTAGTCATATCTTCGATTTCATTTTTCTTTTTGTCTTATTATTGTAGAAAGATAGAGTTATTTAACTCTAGGAAGGAATTTTTCTTTTCCTTACTGCTTGCATTCATGTTGGTTTGAAAAGAAAGGTCTTTCCCTACCTTACGTAGCTTTCATCGAAAGAGAAATGTGCATCGTCATGTAGCTAGGATTTGCATTCTTTTGACATTTCTTGTCTAGACCTCATGCATCCACTTAACCATTGAAGATAAAATTAATGCTATCTTAGGTTTAAAATCATTTAGTAATTGTGTGTAAGTTAGTGATGTGTTTCGTCATCATTAAGTGTGGAAGCTGTCATTTTATGCCTGCACTGCATTCTGGGGACTAAGTGGTTCCTCCACGTACCGTTGGTATATTGAATGAACTTTCACATACCCTTGAGGTATATAGAAATTTACTTCATGTACTCAATTGTATATCAGAGGTCCCCTTTCAAACGATTGTGCATTATACAGCATCACTATGGATTTGATCTCCCCCGTACCTAGTGTATATTGGGAGAGCCTCTTAGGATTCTTGTGACCAACTAATTTAACCTTTTGGTCATCTTGGCATCACAATACACTGAGAACAGCACTCAAGGAGATTACTACACACATATCATACAGGTAGTCGGGTATTCAAGTGAGGGACGGTTGATCCTTCTCACTATGTTTTACTATTGGACCCTACGGTATATAGAGAGTTGTGAAGCCTTGATAATCCTGTGAGGATCCTCACTTTTGAACCCTATCCATCACACAGTTTTCTTTTGGCTTTTAGAATTGAGTAGTGTTTGTTTTGTGTGGTACTTTAGAGATTCTTAGAGAGTTAAGATATGGGAGACTTTCATGGGACCACCAATTAAGATACCCCTTTTCAGAGTATGTCTTTTGTTTTTCCCCATTGTGGAGCTGTTGGTCCTCCCTTCATGGCCACTTTGAGTCTTCTCAGATTGACTATAGGATTACCTGTATGGTTATTCTCCAATGTCATTATACCAAATGCATCCTTTGTGTCAGATCATGGTCCTTTACTGCATGAGAATCAACCTCATGTTAATCCTTCTCCTTCTTCGTCTAATGTTGAATCAGCTTCCGTTTCTTCCTCTTCACCTGTTGAAAACTCTAATGTTAGTAAACGGGTGGGTAAGAAGAAAACAAAATGGAAAGCTACGAAGAAGAAAACTAAGCAGAAGGTGACAACTCCAACCTTTGATCATCATGTTGGGAGTCCACCAGCCACTGGTCATCATGCTGGGAGTATTGATGTACCTATTTCCGAAACACGTAAGCCCAAATTCCCTTGTAGGCTTTGTAAGGGTGATCACCTTCTCAAGGATTTCCTAGTTCTTTCCCTTGTGTAAGAAGTCTGGTCTAAACAACCTATGTCATCAGTCTCTGATCATCATGCTGATGATGCCTCATCAACCTGTGACTCTGTTCTTAAGAGTTGAAAAGGAAAAGTCAAGTATCCTTGCTTGTTATGTAAGGATATGCACTGCACTTACCTTTGTCCTTGTATGGATGAAGCTTCAAAGTTTGTTGGAATATGTTAATGTTCCCCAGGAATGGATTCCAACTGGTTATCCTAAGTTATCACTTAACATCCCATTGGTTGATAAAGTGGTTGATCTAGTTCCATCCTTGGTTGATCCCACTCTTCCTTAGGAGAGTGAATTTAAAGTGCTTGAGTCGATGTCATCTCCAACCAATCCCACTCCTTCATCAGAGAGTGTTAAGACTGGTAGTTTCTTTGACCAAATGTTCTTCTTGTTCTTATCTTCTAGTAAACAGTGAAATAAATCCTGCTAAAGTTTATATGCTTCATTCTCATTGTTCTCGACAAGAGGAAATTTTTTCCATTTCGACAAAACCCTCTCCAAGTACTAAGGTTATTTCCTTTGACTGAAGTAACCTAACATAATCTTGTCTTCATTCGAGTGTTCCTTTCCAAATAGTAGTGAACGTTTCCTCTAGGTGGATGCTTTGCACTATTATTGATGAAGGGGATTATGTTAGCATTCTATCCTCAACTTCTTGGAAAGATTTAGGTTCTCCTCAGCTTGTGCCAGCCAGCGATCAGATACAGGATTTTAATCGCAGGCCTACTGCACCTTTAGGGATCCTTCCTCATTTTCCTATTACATTAGGAGGAAAATTTGTTTGTATTGATGTTATGGTGGTCCAAGGTCCTTTAGATTTCAATCTGCTCCTTGGACAGGATTATGTTTATGCCATGAAGGCTGTAGTGTCCATAGTCTTTAGAGTTATGCATTTTCCCCATGATGGAAATATTGTGATCATTGATCCACTTTCCTTTGCTACACCTAACCATTGCATCACTCCTAGTAATAAGACTAACCTGAATGTTACTCATGTTCTTGTGATTCCTTCCCCTTCTTCTAGCTAGCTTCTTCCCATCATAGGTAAAATGGGGGGCATGTCTCTAGTCTATGGACATCATATTGGAGTTAAGCAGCTAGCTTTTATGTAATGGGGGAGACCTACCAACCTCTGGATATCATGTTGGGTAAGAACAGATGTCTATGAACATAGTTCGTTTTATCTGTGTCAATCTCGTTAAAAAATGAAATAGATGTTTATGATCATAGTTCCCTTTCTGTGTCAAGCTCGTTAAAAAATGAAATGGATGTCATGAAGCATAGTTACTTTCTGTTTCAATCTTGTGCAAAAATGAAACAGGTAACCTTGAGCAATGTTTATTTATGGTTTCAAGCTCGTTAAAAAATAAAACCACTCCTCAAGCAAANTAAAAATGAAACCATGTTTCAAGCATAGTTATTTTTTGTTTCAAGCTTGTGTAAAAATGAAACAGGTCATTTTGAGCATAGTTCTTTCTCTGTTACAAGCTCATTAAAAATTGAAGAAGATACCTTGAGCATTCTTTTAATCAATCTTTAAGCTCGTTAAAAACTGTAAGTTGGTGTTGAGCTTACTTTTCATTTTTTCGTGCTCTAGTGAAAACATGAAAAGTGGTTTGAGCTTACTTTATCGTTTTTTCATGCTCTAGATTCAAACATGAAAATGGTTCTGAGCGCTTTTTATACCTTCAGCGTGTTCGTTAAAAACTTAGTGAAGAGGTATCGATTGTACTTTTACTTTTTTTAGACTCATTAAAATTGGATTATGAAAAAATAAACCCCTTAATGGAGTCTTCTTTAATCTCTTTTCAGAATCATAAAATGTGAAAATATTTCCAAGTGAACTTGTCTTCTTCACGCTCATAAAAGGAACTGAAGAGTCATATTCCTGGTGATAGTTTACCCCTCTTTTTGGACTAGGGGGCACTGCTTACGAAAAAGGTATACTCCACCCAATCATGACTGGAAGAGTTCTCTAAGGTATTATTTTATACTTTTTTGGGCCTCGAGGACTAAATTTATGAAAATGTCCATTCTAGAGTCTTCTTTAGTCTTCGTTTAGAATATCTAAACATGAACGATACCGAGTTAAATTTCATTGGAATTGTTAAACTAAACACTGAGAGACCCTCTTTTGGGAACGAACCCATCCTTTCTCAGGTTCGTAAAACGTATGAGAATGGAATTGTCTTTGGACAAGCTACAAAGAGTGTTTGTTACCCTCTTTGAACTCGTGAAAATGAAAAGAGGCACTCATCAAACATTGTGGGGAAATTAAGGGAAGGGAATCAATTCATTTTGCAAATAGAAAAGGAGTTTGTATTCACCTTTGAGCACTTGTCTACATTTCATTCAGTCAATTGGGTAAATCAGCTTGTCTCTGAGTCAATCCACTTTCATGAGTCATTCCACTGCTTTGAGTCTTTCAAAGAATGCATTGTCCATTGTCGCACCATGTTCCACCTCGTCGATCCGATGCTGCCAAGTCTTTTTTCATGCTGCCCAATGTTCAAAGGGAAGTTGAAAGTTTACCTCTGCAATCAAAAAAACCTTTTGTGTTAGTGCCTTTTGAGTTAGTCCTATAGTTACATTATCTACAACATTCCAAAATTTTGTTCTGAGTTTTGTGTTGTCGATGTGGGATTCATCATGGCCCTCCTTCGATGAGACTATTCCTGTCGACATGAACTCATCATCCAGTAATTAGTCTTAGAAACAATTTTAGTACCTTGATATTTGTATGCCTCAATGATATATTCTCTTTCTCTCAACATAGGCTCACATCATTAACCTTTGATCGATAGACTCGACTGAGTGTTCGACATCATATCATCTATTCACAATTAGTAGATTGTACTAGGGTACCTTGGGAATCATTTAAATCAATGGCGATATCCCTTGCATTTGTTAATGATTCACATCATTGACCGATAATCAAGTGGCTTCTACCATGTTCAACTTCAGATAATTGTAATCACATGGATATATTTGCACTTTGTGGAAGACGAGACGAAGACCCTAGGTATCTGTTAAATAACTCATAGATTTCTTCCTAGGTTGTGATGGAGTATATTATATGAAGTCCTAGCATGGATCCACATATGTATGGTCATGGATGTGCTTTAATTTTTGTTCATTTAACATACATCTACAGTGTATTTCTAGTAGTTATGTCCCAAGTTTGAGTCCTCTATCACATGGATCTACATTGTATTCTAGTAGCCATGGTTTTTAATCTATCTCATGGATTTGCCTTGTATTGGTTAGTAGCCATGATGAGAAAACATTTTATCATGAGTTATAAGTATTGATGTATTACAGAGGCCTAGTTGTTGATATTTGACCAAGATGATTCTTTCCTTGAAGTGATAACTTGCTCTTTTAAATATCTTGCCTATCGTATCCCTCTCGACTCATGCTTTGGGGGGTATTCTGTTACGCATAAATCTCATCATCAGCATGTCCTAAGACCCCAAACATGGTATTTTTCCCTCAATCCCAAGTCATGAAGTAACATCTTGGTCCAGATATCAATCCTACACATCAAAATCCAGCACCGCTCCTACCTTTTAGTCAATGAGCATTACCTTCTTCATCACCGTCCTAAATATTTTGGTAATAAGCGGTGGCACCAACTCTAACTCTTGTACAAGGTGTGGTTTTTTCTTTTCATGGCTCTTTCATAGTGGGGAAGAAGTGGTGCCCTTGGTAAAATGTGAAAAAGAGAGGTTTCCACAAGCTTCTCGAAGGAAGGCTTCGTGGCTCCCTTATCCCTACATTTGGGGACCACCTTTGCTCGAGATCCATCCTTTTGGGATCTCCTATCCACCTCACCCACCATTTAAATAACCATGTGTATCCTCACAAGGCCTATAAAAGCAGACCCATATCCATGGTTGAGAGAGAGAAAGTTTATGTTGTTGCATTGAAATTTTGGCTTAAATAAGTAGGGTGAGCATGGGAGGAGCAAGTTGGAGCTATTGGGGATAAGATATTGGATTTGTGAAGGAGCTTATTAACACTAAGGCATAGTTTGTAAACTTCTTCTTCATATTTTAATTCAAAATTGGTCCCTTTCCCATAAATTATATTGTGTTAATATCATGTATTTTATTATTAGATTCCTTAGTCACTAGCATAGAATACTGGGACATTTTCTGGTGCTTTTTGATCTTTTGTGTTGGTTTCGTGTGATCATGCAAGTACATCCATGAAGAGCTATCATTCCAGGAAACAACTACACTATCTTATCAAAGACACTTATTTAATATCTCCACCCATTCTAGGGAAAGTCTTCCAATTTTGTTGTGTACTATTTGTTCTAGATCTAAACCATTCAGACTAGAGGAACAATTCATGTCCACAGGAGGTGCATTTTTCCTAGCAACAACAATTTCCTCCAAAATACCAATTATCATGCCATTTGGGGGTGGCTTTCAAACAAACGCCCCCAAAAGTCAAATTATTATGACTTTTGGGGGCGGCTTTAAAATAACCACCCCCAAAAAGTCTAATTCTCATGAATTTTGGGTGGGGTTCTAAAAACCACCCCCAAAAGTCTAATTATCATGATGTTTTGGGGGGGGTTTCTAAAAAATGCCCCTAAAATTCTAATTCTCATGACGTTTGGGGTGGGGGTTAAAACAACCGCCCCCCAAAGTCTAATTCTGATGAATTGTGGGGGCAGTTTTATAAAAACCACCCCAAAAATTCTAATTCTCATGACTTTTGGGGAAGGTTTTAAAACAACTGCCCCCAAAAGTCTAATTCTCATGACTTGTGGGGGCGGTTTTATAACAACCGCCCCCAAAAGTCTAATTCTCATGACTTTTTGGGCGGGGGGTTTAAAACAACCGCCCCCAAAATTCTTGTTCTCATGACTTTTGGAGAGGGGTTTCTATAAATCGTCTTCATAAAAACCTTTGGGGGGGTCTTTCTAAACCACCCCCACCCCCCACCCCCCCCAAAAAAGTCATGAGAATTGGACTTTTGGGGGGGGTTTAGAAACACTCCCCCCCTCCAAAATTCCAATTCTAGGGACTTTTTGTTTTGGGGGGGTTAAGAACCGTCCCCAAAGACATAAAAAAACATTTTTTTGGAGGGGGGATTAGCAAAAACACTGCAAGACAAAACCAACCCCAAAAGGGTATTTTATTGTAGTGCATCATGAAGTTCTCTTTTTGTCTTCAACACTTCCTCTTTGTATATACAATGAGCTCGTCCCATTAGGTCATTGACATATCTCATTATTCCACATTCAACCTTGAAGTAAAGGTTGGAACCCACTTTACTCTTGGTAAATCCTATGTCCATTAGGATGTTATCCATCCTGTCATACCATGTCGAACTTAGAGATATTCTACAATGACTCCCTCTAAAGCGGAGCATCATCATCCCTCTACATTTTGTACTCTATGTATCGAAACATTCTTTACTAGAGTCACAAGTATCATCCTCTTCTACTAATTTTCTATGTATCCATATTAGGTTACTGGATGCCAAAATCCTCTATCTTGAACTTTATTTGCAAGTTCCTCTTGCACCCATCTGTGAGTTTGTTTTCCTCTTTAGGATTCCATCTTCAACTTTGTAGCAAAGGTTAATATCTTCATCACTCTAGGTGATGTTCATGCTCCTCATGTAAGTGGATGTGTTTATCCATGGGTGCCTTCTGAGCTCACACAAATCCTTTTGTGCACATGTGGTTCTTTGCTCAATATACACGTGTGCTTTACTAGAGAAGTGTGTCTAGTCAATGGATTATGTCATTCCATATTCTACTCCCTCTTTCTGAGAGAAACCATGAACCTTTCTTTATATCCCTTGATGTTTCCATCTGATGCACACTTGATCTTGTAAATCCACATCGAAGACACTACGAGATTTCTTTCATTTCTTGAAACCGCATCCTCATCATCATTCCCCATGATCAACTCATGCGATTTATCCTTGGATACTTCTTCATAGTTGGAACTATATGCGTCAATTATGTCACTCGACAATGCCACATAACTAGACTATATCTGAGTCCTTTTACTTTCGTTATAAGTCCCATCATATTTTTCTTCATCTTGAATTATCTCTCGTGTCCAAGGTGGTGTTCACTTCTCGAGGTGGATCTACTCCTCTCTTTAGGTCATGTCATGATTCTTATATTCTGTTAAAGCTCTTTCTTCCTCCATAGTGTCTCTAACCCAGAGAGTTTCAATTTCATCTTCATGTATGTTTATTGGATTGTATCTTCTAGCTGAACTCTCTCCACTTGTTCTTCGGAACAAGTCTCATCCTTCTGTTTTTCTAGGTGATTGTTCATGATATTTCCTGTAAGTAAAATAAATTAGTTGCATGGTTAGAAACTTTTCATAATATTCAAGACATAGTCATAATGACAAATTCTTACGCATAAATATATAATGATGCAACTATTTTAGCCAATACAACATTCATTCATATCCCGTACACACATGGAAGATTTCTAAATGCCTTCCATCTCTACGATAACATTATTGAGATTGTACACTAATCCCAATATGTCAGCGAAAGAGGTTTCATTATATATAAGTAGCAATGGAATGTTTTATAGCACCATAGGCCACTTACCCATCACATGCATGTTAGTAGTATAGTGTTCATTAATTCAAACATTATATCATTCATAATACATTTACTTGAACATAGATAGGTACAAAATGAAACAATGTTATTTAAGAAACTAGATATATAGGAAATGAAAATTCAAATACTTATGTTTATTTGTTTGGTGGGTGGACTCCTGCTTGATCCTTAAGAATAAATGGAGCCTTCTACCTCATCATCTGATTTTGGGAACCTGTGTACTGGTTCCAAGTGTCACTAACTGCATTCCTTCTTATCCAAATAATGACGTGGATAAGGGTATAATATTTGTCTTCACCAGTAGAATTCATATTCCTAATCACTTAAGGAATATTGCTTTTCTTTTCTGAAACTTTTCTTATATAGTTCATCATCTTCAGCGGTGTGAGCATGATGTATTTTCTTGTTTGACTTCTTGTTGAAGGAGCCTCTATTTCTAGGACAATCTCTAGAGCAGTGTCCCTTCTAAGTGTAGTATCGAATGTTTGGAAGGATATCTTATGAATTCCTTTTACCTTATGTTGTGATTATGGTCCTCCTCCTTTCTCTAATTTCTTCATGGACTGAATTGTGATATCTTAAACTTCAGTTGCTCTCATCTTTTCTTGTTATGAGTCAAGCTTCTTCTTATGTGCATTCTTCCCATAGTCTGCTAAAAGAATCAGCTTCCTTCTTGTACATATTCCTTGAATAGATGAATCCCGTGATCTTTGGATTCTATTAAGGGTGGTCATAACAATATCTCCTTATTCCACGGTCTCTTTGACTTCTTTTAGTTGTTCCTTGATCTGAGAAACACTTGTGAGGTGAGAATGCATGGTCTCTGAGTTATGTATCTTCACATTCTTGAGTTGGTTCCTCAATGCCATATTTTTGTTGATATTATTTGCTTCATATAGGCTGGTCATTGTATCTCCTCGGGAGTATACAAGGATGATACATGTGAGATCCATTGGAGACAAAAATAATCCTCTTGTCTTTGACTAAGTCCTTCATGTGCTTTGTCTTCATATCCCTATGGATCAATGATATTGATTTAACTTGATGCTTGATTGAAATATTTTTTGGAAGATCGATTTCAGTGGATGATGCAGGTGCATTAGGCCGAGCACGTGCCGAGCACTTAAACCAAAGGCTTAGCAATGTGATGGATTGATCACATGATAAAGTTGAAGCATTAATAGTTTATTCCTAAAATTTTGGACATTTAGTTAGATAACTTTTGAACATTTAGTTAGGAAATGGTTAGAAGTTTTTAAAATAAATACAAAACAGTTAGGGTAGTTTCTTTGCTTCTTGGAAGGGAGGATTTTTTTTAATCTGGGATATTTCGTTTTGGGAAAGTTAGTTTTTTTGGAGAAAGAAAAGAGGAAAATATCCTCATGTGTACTGTTCTAAATGTCCATCTCTGCAAAATAGAAAACGACTCTATTAATAAATACATTTGCAAGTTATTTAAGCATTTTGGAGTCGGTGGTATTTGAAAATTTAATGCAACTCAGAGTTCTTCTGCAAATTTGTGGCTGATACTGGGAAACCTGTACTGTTATTGAGCATTATAAGTGGATTTGATTTTATTCCTATTTACTTCTTAATTTGGAAAATAAATTCAGTCATGTAAATAAGAAGATTTAATAGACTATTGTGTCTCTGTCGTTGATGGTAAAATATGGGATGGACTGCATGTTGATATGGAGTTTTTTTTCCAAAATTTATCTCGTTTCCAACCTTTGTTAACAAGGTTAGAGAGAATCACTATTCTTTTTTTTAATGTCATGATGAATTATCTGATTAATTCCTGCAAAGAATAAACATTGGAAATATATGATTACATTTTGCAAAAATAGAGTATTGTGTAGCTAACTAGAAATTGTCTCATTGAAAAATTAAAGGAGCGTTTAACTGTTGCATTGACCTGAATAGACTTTTAAATTCTGTGGAAGTCATTTGGTTTAATAATACAGAATGTCTGCATTTTGGATGAGAGCATGAACGTTTCCAATTTTTTTTAACCGATGTCAGTGCAAGTTTTTTTTTGTTATTTGGTTTTTGGATTTTCAACCCTTCATTTCCATCAATTTTTGGTATCAGAGCAATAACGTTGTTGTTTCCTACAAGTACACATATATGAATAGAAAAGAAGGAAGAGGATGAGGTTGAAGAGGCATGCCTAGGGATAATGCAAAATTCTAAGAAGAGATAAGGAGACTGTAAGTTCGATTAGAAGCCATGGAAGTGGGAAGACAACAAGATCCTTAAGGTGGAGATATTAGTAATCCCAACGAGGTACCTGAAGAAGAAGAAGAAGTAGTACCTGCTAAACTTAGATTGTTGAGAGAAGTATTAGGCTCAAGTTCAAGGCCAAATCCTAAACTCTCCATTTACAATGCTATTTTTAAGGCTGAGAACCTAATAGACCGGATCAATGAGATGGACAAGTATTTTGAGTACGAGGAGATTGAAGAAAACAAAAGAGTTAAGTTTAGAGTGACAAGGTTGAAAGGTCACACTGCACTATGGTGGGACAATGTGCAGGTTGAATGGAGAAAGAAGGACAAACCATTGATCAAGAGATGGGATAGAATGGTGGCAAAAATGAAGGGTAAGTTCTTTCCAAAGGAATACCATCTAACTCTCTACAGAAAGGTGCAAAATATCAAGCAAAAGATGATGACTATGAGGGAGTACACCAAAGAGTTTCACCAGGTCAACTTGAGAGTAGGTTATGCAGAAGATACCCCAGAGATGACATCGAGGTATATCAATGGTTTGAGGATGGATATTTTATTATGAAAAAATCCCTAGCTACATGCAGTTCCACCTACCTTCTGTCTATAGGACAGAAGGATAGAGTCAAGTGGATGAAATAAAAACTACAACAAGTTGTTAGAGAGAACCAATGGAGAACCTACAACAAGATGTCATAAATCAAAGCATGTATATATATATAACTTACAAAACAAAAATAAACAGAAAAAAAGGACCATATGTCTTCTAACTTTGTTTACAATGGGGCTACCATGCCCAGGCTCAGGAAGCTACCTCTCCTCAAGGTTGGGAGGTATGGAGCTATGCTCAACATACAAGAGGTTTGGCTAATGGAGAAAATGGAATGAAGGGAGTGAGTGGCTTGAGAATAATGGCTTCTCAAGGCACTCATGCAGGCAGAGTAATGGTAGGAAGAAAATGAGTGTGTTGAGAGTGACCCCCACCCCTTTATTTATAGCGTTTTTTCTTTGCTTTAGGGTTTTTAGCCCTTGGTTAGGATTTTTAAGCCCTTTTTAGGGTTTTAAGCCATTTTCGCCCCTTTTTTAGCTCTTTCGGGATTTTTAGGGCCCTTTTAGGGGTTTTAGCCCCTTTTTGAAGGATTTAGCCCCTTTGTGAGCTATCTTGGCTCTTTTATGGGTTTTAAGCCCTTTTTTATGTTTTTTGAGCCTTTAAGGGGAAAGCATAGGTTACATAAGGGTGTGGGGCACAATAAGGGTTATGAAATGGATGTCTTCATGTGGTGTAGGCCATATGGATCAAGTCGGGAGATTTTTTGGGTTAATAGATTGCCCCCTGATGTGTGAGGGTAGGAGCTCATCGTATGTCCAATGGACATCATAGGATTTTTTGGGGAGAGGCAGTGCTTCTTGGTTTAGGACATGGTGGCTTTGGTTTTTGTATTAATGTTTGTTCCCATCAATGGTTGAGATACAATGAATATGTGACATGTATATGGAGGAGGCGGGCATCCCCATGCTCATAACAATGTCAAAAAAATAATGCAATCCAATCATGTACAATTGTTGTTACATAATGGTTGCTGCAATAAGAGGCGGAATGCAATACTGATCTAAAGAACTGATGCATTGGACCCATGGAATTCTCATGGAATGCTATATCTTCATAACTGATGGTCTGCTAGATTTGGATAGGTACATAAATGTAGGGACTAACTGACAAAGAGTTAGAGTCTTTGTGGTACAATATGTCACATCAATCATGAATCTATACAGAAGCACTGATCTAGGGATTCTAAACACTGTCTCCAATGCAACCCAAAAATCACAAGGGACATGAACATGTCTGGGTCCCTTCATAGACTCACCAATGTGCTAGAGTCAGGTGACACTCAGGGTATTCGACCAAATATTGCATGGACCAATACCCTGTACGAATCTCAATGATGCGATGATGTGGCTGAAGTCGAGCATGTGAGACACAACCATCCTGAGAGGCACTAAGGAATCCTCTCAAAGTGGTCCATGGAACTCATCAATAAGGTTAATGAAACTAGGATACAAGGACCTTTGGGTCTATCCTCTGGAATAGATGTGTTGTCGTCAACAGACGAAGACTTCCAATTGACCAAGGCAATGATCTTTCCTTGACCAAAAGCACAAGGGAGATAACCAAGGGTGTGAGACAATATTGGGACTGACACACTGAAATATGAAATAGGGGTAGGGAATCACGAGGGACTCAAACTTCCTTTGTTCAGAGTACGACGGTATGGATGACCTGGAAGCAAATGAAACTAACTCAAGGGAGGGGGATCGTATCTGTTATACCAGGAATGTAACTGCAGATGGGAAATGATTGGGGGGGTAGATACTTTTGGTATTCATGGCATCCAAGGAAAACTCATTGTATAATACTCTGAATAAAGGTGACCCAAAGGGGGAATGTTTCTGAACTGTAACATGTGAGGTGGTGTCTAAATACACTGTTATGGTACAATCTCATGGATTCTTAGCAAGCCCAAGAAAGTAAATGCTTGATGGTGCTTTCAATTTTAGAGAGTCTGAAAGCATGAAGAAGACTCCAATGGGGTCTCTTTTTCGTTGATAGTCTCATGTTCCCAAAAAAGGATAAACGTGTACATAGGAGAGCTCACCCATCCTTTGGGGGATGGAAGACTTCTTTACCATTGGTATTCCAATCACTCTGGAAAAGGTTAAACCTATACTGACTGGACGATCATTCAAATAATTTTGCTAGCATGAATGAAACCAAGTTTGCTCAGCAATATTTTCTTTGTGAGAAGGCTAGAAAAGAGCTTAAAGACAACCCATAGTGAGATTTTTCGTAAAGTTAGATCCCAATGCCCAAGAAAGCATAAAAGGATGTAAAGAGAAACATTCTTGGCTTGAGGGTGCCAAGGTGGTCGTTTTCATATGGTATTCTACACAGTTCACAAAAGGAGATAAACAAGGCCATGTAGATGCCTTTTCCAGTACTTTAGCAAGTGGGAAAGGAAGCAAAAGTGGTCGACGATCTTTTCATTCTTTTAGGAGTTAGAAAAGAGCTTAAAAGAAACTCCATTATGGTAAACCAAGCAAGGGGGCACTAATGGTGCCCCCTTATAGGACAATGGATAGTGGTCAAAGGTGGCCAGCTATGTAGTATGGATGGAGCAGATGTCTTGCGAAAATTCCAATACCTATTGAGGGAGACTCGTGCGATGGTGCAAATATCAAGGTGACTTTTGAGCAGCGGCCCAAAAATCATAGTGAGAGAAAAAGACAAGGGTCTCATCTAAATACAGAGGAAGAAAAAATGAACCTGTTGATGTGAATGGCATCTTAAACAGTCTCCGAATGACTTTGACTAGTAGCTAGTGATGTTACCCCTGGTGCAGTGGTGCATGGGGAAAAACTAGCCCAAATGGAGGCCTATGGGTATGGAGATAGATCAACGTAAAATGTGCAATTCACATTATGACACACAAATTGACATGACTTTGGGCAATGGCCCAAGGAATCAGTAGGGAGGGAGGCAGTCTAAAGGTCATTTCTCGACCCAGGAGCATTGTGCAACCAGGGAAATACGAAGAGGCCTCAACCTTGAGTACAGGTATAGGGACCTAAAAGGTATGGTTAGCATAGTGGTAGATAGATCATATGTGCAATATACTATTTTGCATGTGCAGAAGTGGGACCACACCCTCCAATGGGCTTCCAATGGTGAAGGGGCAGGGTGGATGTGTTAGATCCACCTGCTCATGTGCAAATGATACAATGGATTTCTATAATGGACTCACTATGACTAGAAATGGCACAACAAATGGAGGGGTTCACCAACTCGTGGTAAAAGACAATGTAAAACAAAAAATAAAAACTATGCCCCAAGTGACTCATTATGGAAGACATTAGGGATATAACCTCTTGAGGGGGGGCCCTTGTGGGGATTCTTCAAGATTCGATCATTTAAGTCAGTGAAGAGATGTGCCCCCATGTCAAGACAACATTCATCGGTAAAGAGGGGTGGTAGAATCTAGCCTTCAATGGGAAGAACCAATTCCATGCCATGGGCTAAGTGAAAAGGCGTAAAACTAGTGGTGGTTTTACAGATCTCTCCATCATTCTGACAGTGGCGTCATGATAGATCAGGTGGATCTTCCTTGGGTGAGGAGGTGGAAGGACTACTAGAGTTATAGATCATGTAAATGATTGTGGTGGTCTAGGACGAAAATGGAGGGTGGATCTCCTCAATGACTGTGATTTCAGATTCAAGAGAATGTTTCTAAAGATGGCTTAGTGTGGCGCAAAACTCGGCCAAGTCTTATCAGTGATGAGAATAATGTCCATACAAGACGCAAAGGGTGCATGCATGGTTTGTTCTCAAGGACTTGTTTTTGGTTGTTGGAAGACTTGGGAGGACAACAACCGAACAATCCTCCATTGTATATCCATGGCATCCAGGTGTGTGCAAAAGATGGGGTTTTCTAGACAATTTTAGGCTACGTGACCCTGTAAATCGCACATGACATGAGGAGGAGTCTGTCTGGGTTCGGCTTCTGTTTTGGTGTTCTTTCCCCTAACCCTCTTTGGATGAGGCGGGGTTGGTGTAAGTGCAGAAGGTAGTTTTTGTGGTCTAGGAGGGGGGCATGAAAATGTCTCAATAGGTTGGATGAGAGTCAGCACAACTTGGGGCATCGGGGGCTAGGTGGGTGGTTCCAAGTACCATACTGGAATTACCAGCGTAAATTTTGGTAAATTCAAAGAAGCCATAACAGGCTTACTTACGATGCCAGATGGTGGGAAGAGGAAGGGAATTGTATGGAATGGAGAGAGCCCCAATAATTCCCAGGGGATTGCATTTGAGATTTCATTTGTGGACGAGGTTGCGGTGGTGTTTAGGGGTGTGGCTGCGGTTGGGGCCGTAGTTGTGATTGGGGTTGCAGTTATTGTTGGAGCTGCTCCTGCACTTGGGGCTTGGGTGCCATGGTACTAGATGAGAGCATGCATATATCCGTAGTTTCACTTGGTTCTGGTGGAGGAGGTAAGGATGGGAAGGCAGTCGTCATGGAGGTGTTGGCAAAAAATCCTGGTCCTACGATCATCAAGGGGGGGATGGATGCATTGATGATCCATCGGATCTCAACTTATGTGCATTAAAAAGTTTAATGAATGCGTTTAATCAGTTTTCTTAATTCATGAAACAACATTAACATACATTAAATGCTTAGAACAAAAAATGAAAATCAAAACCGATAAGCAGGTAATAAAAGGAACACAGAATCAGAGAGTCACAAACAGAAGTTGATAATGGAGTTCACCCCCTCCACTGGGCTACATCTCTGGGTCCCTCTCCAATGGGTACCGATCCAATTAATCTCTTTAAGATGGTACAAAATGGTTCTGGAATCAACTTCAGCAACTGTAAATAGAATGCTGTACAAAGTCTTTAAGACCTCCCTTCTGTAAATTACAATTATCCTTCGAAAGGCAAAGAAAGCTAAATTATAACAGAGAATGTCGACTTCAAAAGAACAACATCTAGGCACTTCGCAGCAACTCCCAATTTTCTCATAACAGAAAAACGAAGCTCTGTGCTCTAACACAATCTGCATCTCCCTTCCTCTGTCCCCCTCGAAGGGCAAAGAAATCCTCTATTTAACGTTCAGGGCGAGGATAAGTAACGGGTTTTAATTCGTCTTTATCATCACAGTTGTTATCTTCTTTATTATCATTACAACCATATGCTAAAACCGAACCATGCAACCTCACCAAATCGCTGCACAAACGTTATGTTACCACGACGTTCCATATCCCTGAAACATTGCAACTAACTCCATGCACATGTGTTGATTCACAACATGTTGCAATAATCCTGCAACTGGGCTATGCCACATGTAAAATAACCGTTTGATGTCACCACCAACTTCACAAATGTTGCAGCAACCGATATATACAAGCCACAGCAAACGTGATATCTATGTCACAACAACTCAGCATGTAACCAATGTCATAGCATCGCAGCATATGGGACCAATGTCGCAGCATCGCAGCATATGGGACCAATGTCGTAGCATCGCAGCATATGGGACCACATGGGCTGTTCATGAACCATTTGATGCTCCACTTGACGATGCACAAGACCGCCAGAATGTTTCCAGCTAACGCCGCGAGCATGTTACAACTGCGTGGGCTTTGCCACAACCCATTTTATATTACCTCTTGACGGTGCACAAACTGCACGGCCCATACTATCACTGCGCAAGCTACGCGGCCCATGCAAGCTGCGCAAACTACGCGGCCCATACTATCACTGCATAATCTATGTGGCCCATGCAAGCTGCACAAACTGCGCAGCCCATACAAGCTGCACGATGCTATGTCGAACCGTGCGGCCCCTTAAGGCTAGTCGTGCACTATGTTTAGCATATGTTATGTTCTTTGAACCATGTACCATATTGGATCAGTGTAATTTTGAAGATGAATAATCCACCGGATCATTCCTCCCCATTGGAGAGCTTTTGGAGCACCAAAATCTTGAATCACTCTGCAATTAAGTGACGGTACTGCTCCCTCACTTTCCCAATATCCATCCATCTTGCTTTGCTAGGATGCATGCCTTTAAGCCCCACTCGAAGGTACTCAGCATCCCCCCTTCGTGAATTCCTTACATTTCTATCAAGAATAACATCATCTTGCAACTCTTTCATGTATTCAGGTGCCATATCATCAACTGAAGGAATCTGTACGTTAGTTTCCTCATCCATGATCATAGGAGGCTCATACAATTTAAGATTCTCAACATTGACAACTGAATAGATTTGCATGTATGGAGGTAAATTCAGGCGAAAGGCATTAGTACCGATCTTTTCCAAGATCTCAAAAGGACCATACCTGATAGGTTTAAGCTTTTTACCTTCACCTTTCATTCTTTCTTTGGTGATATGTAACCAAACTCTGTCACCAACCTAAAATTGATGATCAACTCGATGCTTGTCATGCATGGATTTCTACTTTGCCTGGCTCTTCTCCAACTGTTCCTGAACTGCCTGTTGCACCGTTTGGATTCTATGGATGAATCTTAGAGATTTATCTGCATCATGATGTCCATCCACTGTATCTTTGCCAAAAGAGAAGTCCATCGATGTTTTTGGCGGATAACCAAAACAAGTTTCAAAAGGAGATATTTTCGTGGAAGAATGAACTGCATGATTGTAAGCATGATGTATATACTACAACTGCTCATCCCAAAGTTTAGGATGTTTACTACAATATCCTCTGAGCAGCTGAACCACTGTTCTTTTTACTACCTCGGTTTTCCCATCAGTCTATGGATGAAAAGATATACTTTAGCTAAGTTTGGTATCCATAAGCTCCCATAAAGTTGACCAAAATTCTCCCAAGAACTGGGAATCCCGATCAGATACAATTGACATGGGTAGCCCAAAATGTACCCAAACATTCTGAAAGAATAGATGAGCTATTTGTTCAGCAGTGATCTGTTTGTTACATGGCATTAAGATACACATTTTGCTGAATCTGTCCACAACAACATATAGGTAATCATGACCTTTCCTAGACATAGGTAGTCCTCCTACAAAGTCCATAGAAATGCTTTCCCAGGGACGAGAAGAAATTGGAAGAGGTGTGTACAAACCTAATTTCCTATTGCTAGGATTACTTGTTGCACACATAACACACCCTCGTATATATTTAGCTACAACTTCTTGCCTATGAGGCCAATAGCAATGATTTTACAATAATGATAGTGTTTTACTTACTCCAAAATGTCCTGCAATCAATGAACTATGTGCTTCTCGAATCACATGCACTCTCTCTTTTTCTGGAATATAGAGTTTACCAAGATGATACAAGAGTTGATTATGCACATAATATTTCTCTTCCTATTTACCATGTATTAGTGATGCATATACTTTCTTAAAATCTTTATCTTCTGCATATTGTTCAATGTAGATTTCATGTGTTAATGAACTGTTTTGAAGAATGATTGAAGCATTTGTAGGAGGTGTTGATAACATGTCCGCTACCTTATTATGAATTCCCTTTTTGTACTTAATTACGAGATGAAACTATTGTAAGAATCCCATCCATCTTAAATGCCTACTTTGTTGTATTTTAGTTTGAGATTGTAAATATTGAAGTGGCTGATGATCAGTATGTATGACTGTTTCTTTTCTCATGATATAATGTTTCCACTTCTTCACACTCTATACTAAAGCATACAATTCTTTGTCATAAGTCGGATAGTTACTTACTGCAGTAGAGAACGTTTCTGAATGGTAACAGACTGGCTTCCTCCCTTGCATCAAAACGACTCCCATGGAAAACCCGCTAGCATCGGTTTCGATCTCAAATGGCTGCTGCAAATCTGACAACGTCAGAATTGGTGCTATGCTAATCCTTTCCTTCAAAGTGTCGAAGGCTCTCTCATGCTTGCCTCCCCACTGGAAAATTTCTTTAACGCTTGTCAACGCATGTAATGGAGTAGCAATAGAAGAAAATCCAGAAAGGAATTTCCTCCAATATTGAACTGCACCCATAAAACTTCTGATTTTAGTAACGGTGTTAGGCCGTGGCCAATTTACAATGACAACAACCTTGGCTGGGTCCACTCGCAAGTGGCCTCCACCAATAATATGGCCCAGATATACTAAAGAAGTTTTAGCAAATTCACATTTAGATATTTTTACATAAATATTCTCCTTCCTTAGTACATCTAAATATTTCTTCACATGTACAATATGTTCTTCCCAGGTTTTGCTAAACACAAGGATATCATCCAGATATACTATTACAAAATCATCAATGAATGAATGAAAAACATCATTCATGACCCGCATAAAAGTAGCAGGTGCGTTACATATCCCGAAAGGCATCACAAGCCATTCATACAAACCCTGTTTGGTTTTAAACGCTATTTTCCATGCATTATTTTCAGCAACCCGGATTTGATGATACCCACTACGCAGATCTAATTTTGTAAAGTAAGTTGCATGTTTCAACTGATCAAGCAAATCATCAATGCGAGGAAGAGGATACCTGTTGTTTATGGTGATTTTGTTAAGGGACCTATAGTCGATGAAAATCCTCCAAGACCCATCCTTCTTCGGAACCAAGACTATAGGAGAGCCACAAGGAGAAGTACTTGGCCAGATGACCCCCTTCTCAATCAGCTCCTGAACCTGCTTTTTGATTTCCTCTGATCTTTACCTTTTGATTTGCTTTCAAATTTAAATGATTTCTTCACAAAAGTATCATTAGCATGCTTACCCCTAGCTTCTCAATGGGTAGCTTGAACACATACATCATCCAAAGTAATGGGGTTAAACATCAACAAGGTATGTCGCAGATAAGAATGCATGCCGCCAATATATTTAAGAAGAGTTTCTTGCGTATCCAATGCAATATTCAATGCAATAGCCCTCTTTCTAAATTCATGAGTATATTCTTGAATTCTTTGTTCTTTAGCTTGTCTAAAAGTTTGCCAACTCATTATTAATTACTACATATGACCTAAAGGATAAAATTGCTTCCTTAATACTTCAATGAATTCATTCCAAATTGAAATAATTTTACCATTCTTTCGAAGATCTCGCTGAATCTTTCTCTCCCACCAAGTAAGAGCCATACCACCCATCCTCAAAGTGACCAATTGTATCCTGGAAGGGTCATCTGTAATGCCCTACACCCTGCAATATACTTCAAGCTGCTTGATCCAATTGTCTAACTTTTCAGCATCTAAATCTCCATTATAAATAGGTAATTCAGATTTTACATCCAATTTGAAATAAGGCATATTAGGACATGCATTATTTGAATGAGAAGTATGGGAAGAAGAGAAAGCTTGATTAGTTTCAGGAGGATCACCATCACCTCCTACTCCTTTACCCTTTTCTTCCTTCTTTACTTCTGCATCTTTGGATGAAGATCCTTCTTCTTTCTTCTTCCTTTCTTCTTGCTCATCGAGTAGAATTTCCATCATGGATTTCATGCTCATAAAAGTCTCCAAAAACTCAGTTTCAGAAATAACAAGTTTTTCCCGTTCTATATGTCCTTCTTCTTCCCCTCGTGGAGAACACATGGTTCTTGAGAATGTTCTCCTCGAGCCAATCTCAGGATCTCCTTCGATTAATTCTCCTTCACCACACTTTGCTTTGGACCTGGTAAGCATTCAGAAACTTGCACAAGCAGTTAACCTGCTCTGATACCATAATATGATCTGTCGGATCTCAACTTATGTGCATTGAAAATTTTAATGAATGCGTTTAATCAGTTTGCTTAATTCATGAAATAGCATTAACAGACATTAAATGCTTAGAACAGAAAATGAAAAGCAAAATCGATAAGCAGGTAATAAAAGGAACACAGAATCAGAGAGTCACAACAAAAGTTGATAACAGAGTTCACCCCCTCCACTAGGCTACGTCTCTGGGTCCCTCTCCAATGGGTACCGATCCAATTAATCTCTTTAAGATGGTACAAAATGGTTCTGGAATCAACTTCAGCAACTATAAACAGAATGTTGTACAAAGTCTTTAAGACCTCCCTTCTGGAAATTACAATTAGCCTTCGAAAGGCAAAGAAAGCTAAATTATAATAGAGAATGTCAACTTCAAAAGAACAATGTTTGGGCACTTTGAAGCAACTCCCCAAGTTTCTCATAACAGAAAAATGAAGCTCTGTGCTCTAACACAATCTGTGTCTCCCTTCCTCTGTCCACCTCGAAGGGCGAAGAAATCCTCTATTTAATGTTCAGGGTGAGGATAAGTAACGGGTTTTGATTCATCTTTATCATCACATCTATTATCTTCTTTATTATCATTACAACCATATGCTAAAACTGAACCATGCAACCCCACCAAATTGTTCCACAAGTGTTATGTTACCACGACGTTCCATATCCCTGAAACGTTGCAACTAACTCCATGCACATGTGTTGATTCACAACACGTTGCAATAATCCTGAAACCAGGCTATGCCACATGTAACGTAACCGTTTGATGTCACCACCAACTTCACAAATGTTGCAGCAACCGATATATACAGGCCGTAGCAAACGTGATATCTATGTCGCAGCAACTCAGCATGTAACCAATGTCGCAGCATCGCAGCATATGGGACCAATGTCGCAGCATCGCAGCATATGGGACCAATGTCGTAGCATCGCAGCATATGGGACTACGCGGGCTGTTCACGAACCATTCGATGCTCCACTTGATGATGCGCAAGACCGCTAGAACCTTGTCAGCTAACTGCACGAGCATGTTACAACTACGCGGGCTTTGCCACAACCCATTTTATATTACCTCTTGACGGTGCACAAACTGCGCGGCCCATGCAAGTTGCGTAAACTGTGCGGACCATACTATCACTACACAAGATGCACGGTACATGCAAGCTGCGCAAACTGCGCGGCCCATACTATCACTGTGCAAGCTGCACGGCCCATGCAAGCTGCGCAAACTGCGCGGCCCATACAAGCTGCGCAATACTATGTTGAACCACGCAGCCCCTTAAGGCTAGTCAGGCACTATGTTTAGCATATGTTATGTTCTTTGAACCATGTACCATATTGGATCAGTGTAATTTTGAAGATGAATAATCCACCGGATCAATTGTTGACGGAGGTATCGATGGTAGGGATGCCATTGGATGATGCGGTCGGCCCTTGCAGATCATGGTAATTTAGTCGGTCCACTGTCATGATATTCCCGTCATAGGGGAACATCATGAGATGGAAAATGGTAGATGCCACAGATCTGATAGCATACATGTAGTTGGGTCCAAGGAGAAATTTATAATCTAGTTACGCATTTAAGACCTCGATGTCAATTAGAACCGTCTTACCAGCTAAAGATATGGAGACATGTGGAAGAATTCCCTGGTCTCTTGTGGGGTGGCCATCATAGGTGCGCAACGTGGTGGTAAATGGTTGAAAAGTGAGGACCCAATTTTCTGCCTAACTAATGTTGACATGACACAAGTGGATTCCCCCACATCCACAATACAACGATGTATGACCAAATTATAAATTGATACTGAAATCTGGAAGGAAATGGTTGATGGAATTCTAGGTTCTTCATTGTCCAAATAGAATGTGATCAATTGGGAGTCAGAGGGATTACGGCACCGAGGGTAGCTAGTAATTCTTTCTACTATGGAGGACATGTTTTGAGCACCTCGAAAGTAGACATGGCCGTAGGTGATTGGGCCAAATCATTAACGATGCTATATTTTACTACCGCTCTAGTGGTGGAGTTATTGGTGAGACACCGAAAAGGGAGTCGCAGACCTCTAGCTGCCCCATCCATGGGGGGGGAAGGGAGGTGAAGAGAAATGTTGGTAGTGTTGGATGCGGATGTTACTAATGGGTGAACAATTTTAGTAGCAGATCCGTACTATTTTCTCCTAGTCTGCAGGTTGGCCTCTTCAGTTGTCATCGCCAGCAGGTGATGGACACCTGTTTCTGTAGGCAGGGGCACATCAGGAGATGCAGGAACAAGTGAGGGAAAAGCTGCAGTTGCTACCAATCCTTGGATTGGTAACGGGTTCCGGAGCACCATGGGTGGAGGGCCTTGTGGTGCTAGATTAGGTTGGGCTGCCGTGTTAGTGTGCCGCTGGGATTCATCCTAGAGAGATTTTTTGGCACGTTCCATGAAAGGGAATTCATGAGTGTAGTTCCCGTAGACATTGCATAGTTGGCATAGATGTTTGGTCCGTAATGGAGTGCGTCAAGGTGGGTTAGGATGTTGGGGATTTTGAGCTAGCAGATTGACACCATTGTTAGGAGGGTTTGGCTATTGGTCGCCTCCTTGGGGTTTGTTGTTGCCCTGGTTCCTAGCTCTATTTTTATTACCCTGCCCTTGTTGGTTATTGGGGGTGGGTTGGTTTGGATGTTGAGCAAAGAGTTTCCCTACGAGCATTGGGGGAGCTGGAGTAGGGGCTAGAGCAGCTTGCATGGGTGACACATAATAGGCTGGAGGAGTTGGAGGGGCTTCAAATCTGTACATATGTCCTGAATATTCACATAATAGGCTAGAGGAGTTGGAGGGGCTTCAAATCCATACATATGTCCTGAATATTCTTATATTTTCCAATTCGATGCATGGGCTTGTTGAGGTGGCACAAGCTGCACATAAGAGGTGGTGGCTACAGAATGTGCCATCATCCTAGAGTAGTTGGGCACTGGGTGCTGCTGGGAAACATTAGGAGTGTTTCTTGTTTGTGGTGGAATCCTAGGAGGTGTTGCGTAATACTATTGGTGTTGGGAGATGGAGCCTATGATGCCATCTGTAGCATGGGATGCCCCCGATGCATTGTAGTAGGAGGTGTTGGCACGGGGGGGCGTCTGGAATAATGGTGTAAAGATACTCAGATTAAGCATATATCAAGTCAAATTGTTGGGCCTTCAGGATGGCCTCTTCCTCAGTTTGGGGACGTTCAAAGACAACATCCTTGGGCGGTAGCAAGGTTTTTAGGAACCAGTCGAGGAAAATACTGTCATCAAGTTGGATCTTACACGGGCTACAACATCGCCGCCACTCATGGATGTGGTTGGTTATGTGGGTCGTAGTGTTTTGGTAGCAAGATAGCAGGATTTCCAAGCCCTCATCATAGTAGACATGGAGTTGGAAATATTGTAGGAACATGAAGGCCAAGGAGTTGAAATCCAGGTACTTTCCTTGAGGTAGCTCAATGTACCATTTGGCTGTGGCGCTGTGAGGGTGCATTGGAACAACCTAAGTCTTATCAAGTCATCTATGATGTTGCTTGATGAGCACAATAGATGAAACAACATTTTGTGGTTTTGGGGGTGCTCCCTTGCCTTCCCTTCAAACTTTGGAATGTCTAATGGGAGTTTGGTTGGCATGGGAGGGCAATGGGATTGATGGAATATTGGGTCATTGGTTAACCTATCCGAGTCAGGAAATTTAAGGCAAGCCATGAAAGGGAGGTTAGACCCAACATTATTGAAGGAGGGACTGGCAACGGCACTGAGATTTATAGGATTGTGATGGCCTTGTGTGACTGGGGGAACCTACGAATGACTTCTCGCGATGGGGATAGACGACACAGTCGTGGAAGGGCCACTGCCCCCGGGTATGACTGGTGGGATAAAGGGAATGGTCAGTATAGGTTTGGATCCACTACTATTGGGTAGCTAACTTATAATGGTCTGTGCATCTATGGTAGGACCACTAACAGGGATTTTGGTGACAATTTGAGGCATGAACATGGGTCCACCGCCAATCAAACCTCCGAAGAAGGGATCTAGGTTTGCACCAGCCATGGAGATAGATGGTGCAGTGTGTAAATGTGGCTCAGATTGGTATGAATATCAGTCAGAGTCAGAGGTTGTGTGGCCTTCTGACGGTGTAGAAGGTCATCGAGAATGGTCTCGATGGCGGTGGTTCAATGGGACAACTTAGGGGACTCCCCCCTAAGATGAGAGGAGAAATGTGATGGATCAATGGTTTCTTTTGGTGAATCAAACAATGTGACTGGTAATGAATATTTGGACCCTGGTTAAATGGATTCCTAGTGGCTTGCAGTGTTAGTTTTTCATCATATAAGCTAGCATTATGATCTTAGGATCTTTTCACTGAGAGAATAACAAGCAGAGCAATAAAACATAAGCACATCACAAGAGACAAGAGACACAAAGAGTTTTCCTTAGGGAAACCATAAAGGAGAAAACTCCGCAACTTCCTAAAAGATAGAATTAACACCAAAAGGTAAAAGTGGAAAATAGTAAGATGATCTCCCGACAACAGCAGTCTCTCTCTCTCACACTGAGAGAGCTTCTCCTATCTCACTCATGCGACCCAATGAGTGAGTGTGAGTGTTGCAAGTGAGATAAATAGAGAGACTCACTCTCTATTTATATTCTTTCGTTCACTTGAAGTGCACTCCAACATGTCGGCCTCACTTAACAATTACTTACTAGAGCCGACATCTTTAGGAGTCTCTAACAACCCTAGTGCCCCACCACTTGTGGGGACTTTGCCTCCTCCGACCAAAAGGAGGGTAACACAATGGTGGGGACTATTGCCCTGACTTAAAATGACTCACCTAGGGTCGAATTCACTAGGATATTCTAATAACCCAAGGGCCCCACAACTGTGGGGACTTTAACCCTTGACCAATAGGAGGGTTACCCACAATGACTTGACATGACTTTCTCATTATAGAAACTTCCTGGAATAAAAATCGGGGTATGACATGACTCAATTACATCCTGGAATAAACATCAGGTTACAATACATAATAAATACAAGTGAATACATCCCAAAGTTACAATTACATCAACACTCCCTCTTAACTAGGAAGGTATTCTCTCGACACAATTTAGTAGCACAAGTCTTCTTCTCTATATCATCTGGGTCATCGTCAAGTCCTTGTCATATTCAATTCATCCTCATCTTCAAGTCATATTTCATTTGGATCTGAATCATCACTTGATTTAGATCATCGTCACTGGATCATACTCGATTTGGAACATCGTCACTAGATCATACTTGATCTGGAACATCGTCACTGGATCATACTCAATATGGAACATCGTCACTAGATCATACTTGATCTGGAACATCACTTAATATGGATCATCACTGCTATATCTAGATAATAACTTGATCTGGATCTCTCAGAGTCATCATAACTGGATCTGGATCATAGCTCGATCTGGATCTCATCTGGCCATCATCATGTGTGTGATATCTCATCATAGGAAATTCTATAGAGCCAGCCTTCTTTCATGCTGGTTGTAGGCCTAGCCATCAGGTAGGTCTTCGCCCAGCACTTACATCTGACCTACTCGTTAGAAAGGAACACCCAGCACTTACATCTAACCTACTTGTTAGAAAGGCATGCCTAGCACTCACATATGATCATGTAGTAAACTTCAATCACATCAGAAAGGCCCTGCACTCACATCTGTCATGGAAGGAACTGAATCCTCTCACCATGATAGAATGGCCTACCCTTACATCTAACATGGAAGGAACTGAATCCTCTCACCATGAAAGAATGGCCCGCACTTACATCGGCCATGGAAGGAACTTAATCCTCTCACCATGACGGAATGGCCCGCACTTGCATCAGCCATGGAAGGAACTGGATCCTCTCACCATGACGGAATGGAATGCACTCACATCTGACCTAGAAGGAACCAAATCCTCCACCCTCATCAAAAAGGCCCCCATTCCTAGACTGAGCTACCTGGTAACTAACCAGGTGCCTCCACTCTCCCGAAGAGTGGTAGTTTCCCTTACATCTGTCCTACTCAACAGAATGGCCAACACTCACATCTGACATGGGAGGAACCTAATCCTTTAGCCATGACAGAATGGTTCATCCCTTACATCTGACCTACTCATCAGAATGGCTCTCTTAGTCCCAGACTGAGTGTTCCTGGTAACTGACCAGGTACCTCCATTCCCAGAGAATGGAAGTCATCACTCATATTTGACATGGAAGGAACCAAATCCTCTCACCATGACCAAATGGCTTAGCCCTTATATCTGACCTACTCGTTAGAATGGCTATGGATCTCAGCACTCATATCTGACATGGAAGGAATTGAATCCTCTCACCATGATAGAATGGCTCAAACCTTACATCTGACCTGCTCATCAGAATGGCTTTGGGACTCATCACTTTCCCTTGGAGGAAATGTCGATCTAGAGAACCCCAAGCTTCTCCTTGAAGTACTCAAACTTCACTGTGGCCAATGGCTTCATCAACACATCAGCTATATGTTCCTCCGTCGCAACATACTTGAGCTTCACTGCTCCTCTCTGCACCATATCCCTGATATAGTGATATTTCATCTCCATATGCTTTGATTTGTCATGGAACACTGGATTCTCTGACAAATTCATGTAACTCTAGTTGTCACAATGTATACAAGTAGCATCTATCTAGAGATCAAATAAATCAGAAAGTAGATTCCACAGCCATACTACCTCACAACTAGTTGAGCAAGCTGTAACATACTCTGCTTCAGCTATACTCAGTGCCACATAGGATTTCTTCCTGCTAAACCAAGAGATCACACCTGATCCCATACTAAAGCAACACCCTGAAGTGCTCTTCCTATCGATGGCACTGCTTGCCCAATCTGAATCAACATAACCCTCTAGGTTAATCTTTTGATTTGCATCATACTTGAGCCCATAATCGACTATACCCCTCAGGTACCTCAGAATATGCTTTGCAGCAATCAAGTGAACATGTCTCGGATCTGTCAAGAACTGGCTGAAGGTGTTCGCAGCAAAGCAAATATCTGGTCTCAAGTACATCAAGGACCCAATCATCTGACGATACATCATAGCATCAACCGTCTTTGATGAAGCATCACTCAATAGCTTCATGTTCAATGCCATAGGTGTGGTAATGCAGTCTGTCATCCTGAACCTCTTCAGGATCTCTACTGCATACTTCCCTTGTCCACACTTCTATGCCTAGAAAATAGTGCATTGACACATAACAAGAGAATCATTGGTCTTCTTCCTTCAACCTTGAAGCAAAGGTTGGAATTTTCTTTACTCTTAGTAAAGCCTAGAGTCATCAGAAATCTATCCATCCTGTCGTACCATGTCGAACCTTAGATCTTCTGTAGTCACTCCCTCTGAAGTGAAGCAGCATACTCCCTCTATCTTCCATACTCTATGCACTGAAACATTCTGTACTGAAGTGACAAGTAGCTTCCTATGCTACTAGTATTTTATGTATCCATCTAGTGTATAGAATTTCATCTTTAACCTTTTAGCAAAGGTTAAGATCTTCATCAATCTCATCATGTATGTGTTTCAATTCTTACTGGCTACAAATGTCTCTTCGTAGTCTATGCCTTCTTTTCGTGAGAAGCCTCGTGCTACGAATCTTGCTTTGTATGCCACGATGTTTCCATCTACTGCATGATGGAACTACGAACTTTTATTCACATATCAATACTATATCCTAGACATCATTCTTCTTGAACTGGTCTTCCCTTTCTTCTTGGTTACTTCTTCATGGCTGGAAGGTTCTGCATCAATGATGTCACTATATTTGTCATATTATTCTTCATCTTGAACTGTCGTCACTTGTTCTTTGGAACAAGTCTCTTCCTTCTTTGCTTGTAGGCGATTATGTATGCGATCTTTCGTACAAGACAAATGCAGTTATATGGTTAGACACATTTCATAAGTAATATTCATACTGGAAAATTCTTATGCATAAATATATGATCATGCAATTACTTTAGCCAATACAACATTCATCCATATCTCATGAAACGTTTCTAGATGCCTTCCATCTCTACCAGGACAACATTGAGATTGTGCACTAATCCAATATGTTAGCAAATAGGTTTCATTCTAGATAAGTAGCAATGGATAATTTCTATAGCACCATGAGCTACTTACACATCACATGCATATTAGTAGTATACTGTCGTTAATGCAAACATCCTATCATGCATGATACATCAACTGAATATAAACAAATGCATAACAAAACAATATTATGAAATTACAATTGAATACATATCTTTGTTTGATTTGTGGGTATACTCCTTCTTGAGCCTTCAGCTTCATCGTCTTCTTCATTCATGATAGCATCGTTTCTTATACAAATGCTAAGGTGGATAACAAGTTCTTCAAGAGTTTAGTTCTTCATATTCCTTATCGCTTGAGGGATCTTCTTTGGATGGTGAGAGCGTGATCTTCAATTTCTCCCATCTTCTCTTCTCTTCTTATGAGTCGAGCTTCTTCTTCTTCCTAGATTCTACTGAACGTAATCACTTCTTTTTGGTGCACATTCCTTGAATGAATGAATCCCATGATCCTGGGAGGCCATTCAAGTCACCATCACCACTTCTACATTCTTCACTTATTCTTTTACCGCTTCAAGTTTTTCTTGATTTGAGAGACTCTTATGACTGCATGGTCTTTGCATTCTGGATCTTCACATTCTTCAACTGGTTTCTTAAGGTCATATTCCGATTTCTGTTCTTCCCTTCAAATATCTTGGTCAAGGAATTAAACATCTTTGGTGTATTTAATGAAGACACTTGTAGTACAAATTGATTCATGAGTGAATCAGCAATGATCTTCTGGGACTTGACCAAGTTCTTCTTGTGAAAGGCTTCTAGCCTCATCTCCCTCTGTAACTGGAACCTCTCTACTCATGTAGGTGTCCAATTCATTTTCTTCAAAGATATCATATACTTCCATACTTGGAAGTAGTCAACTTCACCAATCTTATCATCAATCTGATGTGATAGATCACTTTGAAATGAGAACCTCAAATGAAAATAGCAAAGTATTAGATCTTACCGATTTGAGGTGTCCGTCCTGGTTCCGAAGCTAGCTGATCTAGGGTTTGTCACAGAAACCCTAATTTTAAAAACTTGGAATATTTCATATCTGATTGGATAGACAGATATATCTCTTCAAATGGAGCTGTCCAATGTACTCATTTTCTGAAAATAGTGGAGGGAAGCTCCCGGAACAGGAAACCCTAGTTTTCCAATTTCTTCTACAGAAATGCCTGTTACTGTTTCTATGATATATCCAAAATTACTGATCCTCTATGTATGAAATTTTTCACTGAGGTAAATTCGCATGTGCCTGATCCAACACCATAGGTTTCATTAGAATTTGTTTCACCATTTGGGACTTAGGATCCTTTTCCCAAGGTGACGTGTTACAAGACTATTCAGAACAGTGAAGTTGTATGACATTCCACGTGTCACTGGTTTATATTCTGAGTCTGATATTCGGACCACCAAAATTAAATTCCATTCCCTTTTTGGAACATCTTTAGGAATTCCATTTGGACCTCTGTATCCCAAGATATTGCAATTCTCCCCAGGTGTCCCGTTTAGGGATGAATTCTGGAAGAGGCTGGAACCCTAACTTGGAGGGATCATATCTCCCAGAATATAGAAAATCGGAGGCTGATGTTTGGACACAGTATTCATCAGGATTTTATATTCAACCCCTGAAAATTTTAGCACCTTATCCTATGTAAATCTCAATATATATCGAATGTACCACAACTTAGCAGTTTTAGTATTTAGGGTTTTTCTAGCTCGGGGTCAAACTAGGGTTTGACTTTCCCGGAGTTTCACCCAACCAAATTTCTTGATCCAAGTCTCTAAACTTCAGTTTTGATGAGGAGAAAAATCCTATGCTGGTCTCACTCAAAAATTCCTCTTCTGTAGAAATCCCTAATTTCCGCATCGAAAACTGAAAATGCTCGGAATCGAATTCCGCTTCGACAGAAAGATGCGCCCTTCAATGGAGAGTCAGCCTAGCGTAATTTTGCTGATGGATTGTGGAGAGAGACCCAAAAAGTAAGAATCCCTAGATTTTTTAGCTGCACAATGTCTTCTTCTCAAGTTAGCTCTGATACCATGTTAGCTTTTCATCATATAAGCTAGCATTATGATCTTAGGATCTTTTCACTAAGAGAATAACAAGCACAACAATAAAACATAATCACATCATAAGAGACAAGAGACATAAAGAGTTTTCCTCGGGGAAACCATAAAGGAGAAAACCTCGCAACTTCCTCAGAGATAGAATCAGCACCAAAAGGTAAAAGTGGAAAATAGTAAGATGATCTCCCGACAACAGCAGTCTCTCTCTCTCACACTGAGAGAGCTTCTCCTCTCTCACTCATGTGCCCCAATGAGTGAGTGTGAGTGTTGCAAGTGAGATAAATAGAGAGACTCACTCTCTATTTATATTCTTTCATTCACTTGAAGTGCACTCCAACATGTCAGCCTCACTTAACAATTACTTACTAGAGCCGACATCTTTAGGAGTGTCTAATAACCCTAGTGCCCCACCACTTGTGGGGACTTTGCCTCCTCCGACCAATAGGAGGGTAACACAATGGTGGGGACTATTGCGCCAACTTATATTGACTCACCTAGGGTTGACTTCACTAGGATATTCTAATAACCCAAGGTCCCCATAATTGTGGGAACTTTAACCCTTGACCAATAGGAGGGTTGCCCACAATGACTTGACATGACTTTCTCATTATAGAAACTTCCCGGAGTAAACATCGGGGTATGACATGACTCAATTACATCCTAGAATAAACATCAGGTTACAATACATAAGAAATACAAGTGAATACATTCTGAAGTTACAATTACATCAACATGCAGGTGGTCGCTCAACCACCAATACCACCAGAAGATAGCGCTTGGCTTTTTCCTCACAGGATTTACTAGTCAATCGGTAGGGGTCGTTTCCCATTTCGCTTAGCAATTCCTCTCATTAGCCAGATACTTTGGGGTTCCCGTGGTACTCCTCACAATGATTTTTAGGGCATAGCCCAAGCACTTCCCATGGTTAAGGAAATTAGGGACTTATGTCCCCAAATTGCAAAAATTGGAATTAACGTAAATTGATTGATTTTAAGAGGTTCGCTCGGCGTCATGAACCGAGTTTGGTTGACTTATGTGGTGTGGTTATGTGTGTTCTTTGTATTGTTTTTTATTTATTTTAGATCATTTTTTGTTACTTTAGTGGTAAGCAAGTGTTTTTCTGGTTTTTTTTGTATATAGATCAAACAGTGGGAAACCTGTAACATGTGAACAAAATAAAGTAAAAGAACTGAAAGTGCAATTTTAAGCTAATAAACATGCAAATCTGTTAAGTGACTAACCTATCCTTGTATTCCTCTTTAACCAAGAAAGAGTGTTGGGCTCTCAACATAGTGGGAACAAGCCCACCTGTAGCTCCATAGGGTACTCTTTGAGTGCAAGGTTGGTCAGCAGGGAGGACGTGAACGCCATGAGACCCCCAACAGTCTCCACCCCCTCTACCTTCCAGGTCACTTGTTTTTAATGGTTTGGAGAAATGTCAGTGATAAGTGCCTATTAATACACTTTATCAACCCTCAGTATTATCTCAAAATACCCCAAATGGTGATGACTGAGTAAAGGAGGAAGGGTTGGGCAAGGAGGTTAGTTTCCAATGATTAAAAATAAAAAATTGAAATCAACTTACAAATATTTTAAACATATTTACACTTATGAATAGCTAACCACATAAACAACCGAACTAAAAAATTACTTACAGGAAAATACGCCCTTCTGGATAGAATATTTGAAAGTCAAATTCGAAAGCAAACAGGAAAACCCAAAAGTTTACAATGAGGAATGAGGAATCACGCACCGGTAGAAGACATTTTTTTGCGAGGAGGATTGTGATCAAACCGTGAGGAATTAGCTCAAACTGTTGAAAACCCACTTCCCAAACATGGCCATTTACCCCTAGTTGCAAACATATTTGCAAATTGATCAATATTTTGGGCAGAAAACATGACCAAATAGAGGTGGATTTTCTATAAATTCAGTTCAGTCGTTTTTGCATAGTTGAACGATTTGCAAATATGGGGATTATCAAAGAAAGACCAACAGTAACTGGTATTGTGGCTGAATGAAAGAAAATACAAATAAATGACAACAAAGAAAATGAAAGAAAACTACTGAACTCGAGGTATCCTGTGGGATTGACCCGGTGTGGTTGCCAAACTGTAGTAGGGTAAAAGCCCCAGCTACGTGCAATTGCACCTACCTTCCGTCTATAGGACGTAAGGATAGATTCAAGTGGATGAAAGAAAACCGACAATAGGTTGTTAGAGAGAACCAATGGAGAACCTACAACAAGATGTCAGAAATCAAAGCATGTATATCTAGATAACCTACAAAAACAAAATAAATAGAAAAAACAAGACCATATATCTTCCACCTTTGTTTAAAATGGGGCCACCATGCCCAGGCTCAGGAAGCTACCTATCCTCAAGGTCAGGTGGTATGGATATGTGCTCAACATACAAGAGGTTTGGCTAATGGATCAAATGAAATGAAGGGAGTGAGTCGATTGAGAATAATGGCTTCTCAAGGCACTCATGTAGGTAGAGTAATGGTAGGAAGAAAATGAGTGTGTTGAGAGTGACCCCCACACCTTTATTTATATTTTTTTCTTTTTTTTAGGGTTTTTAGCCCTTGGTTAGGGTTTTAAGCCCTTTTCGCCCCTTTCTTAGCTATTTTGGGGTTTTTAGGCCCCTTTTAGGGGTTTTATCCCCTTTTTGAAGGATTTAGCCCCTTTGTGAGCTATTTTGGCTCTTTTATGGGTTGTTAAGACATTTTTTTATGGTTTTTGAGCTTTTGAGGGGAAAGCATAGGTTACAGAAGGGTGTTGGGGTCAATAAGGGTTGTGAAATGCATTTCTTCATGTGTTCTAGGCCATATGGATCAAGTCGGGGTTTTTTGGGTTTACAGATATAAAATATGAAATCAACATACTTTCTCCAAGAACAATAAAGGAGGCATAATGTTGTGCTTTGAAAGAAGAAGAAAAGATGACAAGGAAGAAAAATCTAGCAGAGGACGTGGTTTTCCTAGAGGGAGAGGATAGTTAATAGGAAAAGAGAAGCTTCCAACACAAAATAATGATGTAGGTAGTTCAAATCAGCATGGACCATCAGAGAAAGAAGGTGGAAGTAGAGGAGGAAGAGCTTACCAGAGAGGTAGAGATAGAGGAATAGGCAGAGAGACTATCTACCATTGTTACAGATGTAACACTTTAGGTCACCGATCCTTTGAATGTCCTAAGAATGACAATATGGGACAGTGAGGTGCATACACAGCTGCAACCGAAATAGTAGAGGCACAAGCACCTGAGGCAGAGAATGTGCTAGAGACCGAAGAGGTGTTGATGATGCATAAAGTCTTGTTGAAAGCCAAAATAAAGACTGTTGAACCAGTTCAAAGGAAATCCTTATTCAATACAATGTGTAAGGAAAAATGTAAATGCTGCAGATTGGTGATTGATAGCGAAAGTACAAACAATTTAGTCTCCCAAGAAATTGTGGATAGATTGGGTTTGAAAATTGTTAAGCATCCCACACCTTATAAAGTGTCGTGGCTGCAAAAAGGACACCAATTGTTGGTACATGAGCAAACTGAAGTTGAGTTTAAGATTGGTAAGTATAAGGACAAGGTACTTTGTCACATAATTCAAATGGATACTTGTCACATTCTTTTGGGTCACCAATGGTGGTTTGACATGAAAGTGATACATGATGGAGAAATAAATTATTATAACTTATAAAAGGATGCCATCAAGCACACTCTTCTACCATTGAAAGAGGAAATCCTAGATGAAACAGGTAGCCCAAAAATACTGCTGCTAGGTGTAAAGGAATTTTTACAACAATTAGAAGAAGAAGAGGTAAGTTATGGAGTTGTTCACAAACCAAAGGTGGTACTTTTGCATATTGAAATTGTATATTTACCTATGTTCAGTAGTTTTTGCATGAGTATCATGATATTTTAGTTGATCATTTTCCAAATGAGTTGCCACCCAAAATAAGCATTGGTCATCACATAGACTTGATACTGGGAGCAAGTCTTCCAAAAAAGGCTGCGTACTAAATGACACCCAAAGAGAATGAAGAAGTGAGGAATCAAGTCCAAGAACTGTTGGACAAAGGACTAATAAGAGAAATTTTGAGTCTGTGTGTTGTGCCTATAGTACTAAATATGTACTAAATGACACCCAAAGAGAATGAAGAAGTGAGGAGTCAAGTCGAAGAACTGTTGGACAAAGGACTAATAAGAGAAAGTTTGAGTCTGTGTGTTGTGCCTATAGTACTAAATACAAAGAAGTGTGGAGAATGTAGAATGTGTATGGAATCTAGAGAAATCAACCAGATCACTATTCGTTACAGGATTTCATTGCCATGGATGGATGACATGATGTAGTGCTTGAGTGGAGTAGTTTACTTTTCAAAACATGACTTGAATAGTGGTTATCATCAAATCTGGATCAGATAAGGGGACCAGTGGAAGACAAATTTCAATACCAATGATGGATTGTATGAGTGGATGATCATGCCATTTGGTCTCTCAAATGCACCCAGTACCTTTATGCGACTAATGAACAATGTCTTGAAGGATTTCATTGGTAAGTTCGTCATTGTTTATTTGGATGATATTTTAATTTTCAGCCAAACTAGAGAAGAGCACTTGAGACATTTAAAGTATGTTTTAGAAAGATTGCAGCAATAAAAGTTATTGATTAACATGACGAAGTGTTCTTTTATGAAGAATGAGCTTGTATATCTAGGATTTGTTATTTTTGTAGATGGTTTGAAAATGGAGCCAAAAAAGATAGAAGCAATTGTAAATTGTTCCTGACCTAAAAATATTTTTGAGGTAAGAAGTTTTCATGGTTTATCCAACTTCTACAGGAAATTTATCAGGAATTTTAGTGGTATTTGTGCACCAAATATTGACACTATTAATAAGGATAGGAAGCCATTTTATTGGACAGCAGCAACAGGAAAAAAAAATTGAAGAAGAAGATCACTAAGAAGTCAATGTTGAAGTTACCAGACTTCAATCAACCCTTTCAAGTAAGGTGTGATGCCAGTGGGACAATCATTGGAGCTATATTGAGTCAAGAAGATAAGACCATTGCATATTTCAATGAGAATTAAATGAGTCAAAACATAAATACTCTTCTTATGACAAATAATTTTATGTGGTGATTGAATCTTTGAAGCATTGGAGGCATTACTTGATTCCTGCATAGTTTGTTCTATTTTATGATAATTATACCTCACAATATATTATGCAACAACATAAGTTAAATCATAAACATGCAAAGTGGGTGGAGTTCCTTCAAAGTTTTAGTTTTTCTTTGAAGCACATCAGTGGGAAGGAAAATAAGGTTGTCGATGCTTTAAGTAGGATATGTTTAATCATGCAAGAGAGTCAAATACATATTTTGGGCTTTGATTATTTGAAATAATTATATGACATTGATGCATATTTTAAAGAATCTTTTGCAGCATGTAAGAATTTAGTCAATAGGGACAGAAGTCCATGGAAAGAGTTTATGTTGTAGGATGGACTATTGTTCAAGAAAAATCATCTATGTATTCCAAATTGCTCAATGAGGGAAAAATTGGTTCAAGAAAAACATAATTGAGGGTTGGCTGGACACTTTGGTGTTGATAAAACACGTGGGAAGCTGAGTCACTTTTATTTTTTTCCAAAGATGAAGGAAAAGGTACAAAGGTACATGAACAAGTGAAGGAGTCATAATACTGGATTGTACATACCTTTACCTATTCCAAACATACCTTGGGATTCGGTGAGTATGGATTTTGTTTTGGGTTTACCGAGAACTCAACGAGGTAATGATTCAATCCTTGTAGTAGTGGATAGATTTACAAAGATGGATCATTTCATTCCATGTTTCAAAAATAGTGATGCTACCCATATGGCTAATTTGATTTTTAATTAGATTGTTTGGTTGCATGGATTTCCAAAGAGTATAATTTCTGACAGGGACAGAAGATTCACAGGGAATTTCTAGAGGACTTTGTGGAAGGAACTTGGCACTAAGATAAATTTTAGCTCAACATATAATCCATAGTTTGATGGATAGATAGAGGTTGTAAACATGAGTTTGGGTAGCTTGTTGAGGAGTTTAGTAGGTAACCAACCCAAGCAATGGGATCATGTATTAGCCCAAGCTAATTTTTCCTATAATGACTCACCAAATAGAAGAATGGGAAAGAGTCCATTTTAGATCGTGTATGGCATGCATATGAGAGCAATTTTTCAACTAAAATACTTGGGAAATATTGAAAATAGAAGTGTTGATGGAGAGTATTTTGCAACATCCATGAGTGAGTTGCATGAGAAAGTAAAGAAGATATTACAAGACACAAGCTAAAGATATAAGCAGCAAGTAGATTTGCATACGAAAGAGGTGAAATTTGAAGTGGGTGACATGGTCCTAGCTCATATTAGAAATGAGATATTTCCAAGGGGAGAGTACAACAAGTTGAAAATAGAGAATATAGGACCTTGTAATATTCTTCACAAGTTTTTCAGCGAATGCTTATGAGCTGGAGCTACCTCAAGGCATTGGCATTTCACCCATTTTTAATGTATCATATTTTTATTCCTACATAGCTGGTGATTCCACTAAAACTATGAGAATTTCTTCTCAAGTAGACCTAGGAGATATAACAATTTCACCATTAAATGTTTTGACAAAATATGCAAGAGAAAAAAAAAGAGACTGAAATAGCTTGAAATCACATGTGAAAGGTCCTAATATCTAACCATTATATTACTTCACATATTGTTACATAATTATAATACATTGGAGACAATTCATGAGGCTCAGAAATCCAATTGGAGTTGTACATGTGTCATGGTGAGATTTGAACTCAATCCCCCCTAGGTGAACCAATGGAGCTCCAACTCACCCTACACAGTCACGAACCAAGGTGTGAACATTGGTGAAGTGTGCTAGGGTAATAATGATCCCAAGGCATGCGTGGATTAGAAGAAATAGGTGAGTGGGAGGCTCTGGGTGGCAATAAATGCTCCTATGAGAGCCAAAATGGACTAAATACACCACTAGTGCCCCCTAGTCGAACCCAGATCACCCAAATCAAGGATGTAGTGTCCCAAGGAATTAAATGAGGGTGAAAATGTGCTAGGTTAACCAACTATAGCTCTGGTAGATGTGTGAAAGGCATGGAAATAACCATTTCACCTCCTAGAAAACTTCACGAAGTCTAAACCATAGGATATCATTGCAAGTAAGAAAATGAAATTAGCATAAGGTTAGAACTATAGCACTAAGGATTTATTAATTCTATAACACCCCCTCTTAATCCAGACTTAGTAAAAATTATTCAAATGGTTTATTAATGCCTTGTAAACTAAGGCACAAGTCACCTTTTACCAAAAAAAATTATTTATCCATGTAATAGAGGTAAGGAGGAAAACCTCATGGCACAAAACCTCCTCTCAAGAATGGAACTGACATATAAGCCAAAAATATGCATATACTACAAACTAAATGAAAAATTCTCAAGGAATATTATTCTTTGGAAGAAGTGGAATGTGCTCAACCAACTCAAGAACAACTGCATGATGAATCCTCAGACCATGTAGAACAACTAAGATGAGAGAGAAAGAATGGTTCTCTTTAGACCTGAACCTTGAACTGACCAGGATTCCATGCCCACAAGAGACTTGAAGTTCTTGATAATTGGTGACCCCAAGCGAGTCATAAGGATCTTGAAGCATCAACTTCAAATGAAGGTTGTAATAATATCCAAGAAGGTAGAACAAGAGTCCCAAATGTGCCATTGCGATGGAAAAGGATTCTCCATTTTCATATGAAATTGAAGGAACTCTACTAGTGATGCTGGAGGAATACATGGGAAAAATAGTGTGAATAAATTAGAGATATTCACTTGACATCCAATCCTCTCCATATTTGGAACCAATACTCTCATGTGAAGAAAACCCATCTTCTAGAGAAGGCTCGCTATGAACATCAACTAGAAATACATATTCACCATTCATAATAGAATACATAGAGGAAAATGGTGTAGAATGGATAGATAATTCTTAATCATTAGTGATGGAATCAAGTCGTATGTTATATTCATGAAAAATAGCTTCTTGACAAGGAGAGAAAGCCACAAAGGAAGAACCTTGAGTTGGATTATTTGTTGAATCTTTGGATACTTCTTCTTCTTCATTTTGAACATCTTCTTAATAAATGCATGAGGCTGAGATCATAGGAGGAAGAAAACATAATGAGGTTCCCATTTTATTTCTCTCCATAAATCTCACATCTTCTTGCTACATTCTAGGAGCTTCATCTAGATTTATCCAATGCTTGAATGGGTACTCAATAGAATTAAGGAGATAGCGCGTTGTAGGAGGTATAGCGAGACACATAGTTCCATAGGCTCTATCATTTTCATTCAGCCAATCACACATCTCTTGAAATTAATATGTCTCTCTCATAGCACCAATGGACACATCAAAGAGACATTACCTCTGCACCTTCCATTCAGAATAGTTGAATGGGGAAAGGAGAGGAACATATTTTGAATCCATGAAGTTGTTGTAAGAAATAGCAATGAAAAACACTCAACTAGCTCCGATACCATGTGAGAATTTATTCTCAAGTAGATCTAGGAGTTAGAACAATTTCACCATCAAAGTCTTTGACAAAATATGCAAGAGAAAAACAAAGAGACTGAAATAGATTGAATAGCACATGTGAAAGGTGCCAATATCTAACCATTATATTACTTCACATATTTTTACATACTTATAATACATTGGAGACAATTCGTGAGGCTTAGGAATCCAACTGGAGTTGGAAATGTGTCATGGTGAGATTTGACCTCAATACCCCCTAGGTGGACCAATGGAGCTCCAAATCACCCTAAACAATCATGAACCAAGGTGTGAACATTGGTGAAGTGTTATGGGGTAATAATGAGCCCAAGTCATGCATGGGTGATAAGAAAGAGATTAGTGGGAGGCTCTAGGTGGCGATAAATGCTCCTAGGAAAGCCAAAATGGACCAAATACACCACTAGCGCCCCCTAGTCAAACCCAGATCACCCAAATCAAGGATGTAGCACCCCAAGGAATTAAATGAGGGTTCACATGGGCTGGATTGACCAACCATAGAACTTGTGCATGTGTGAAAGGCATGGAAATAACCATTTCACCTCCTAGACAACTACCCTAAGTCTAAACCATAGGATATCATTACAAGTAAGCAAATGAAATTAGCCTAAGGTTAGAACTATGGTACTAAGGGTGTATTACTACTGTAACACAAACTTCTAGGAATCTTGGCCATGATGAAGACAAAGAACAATAGTGGCTGAAACCAATGCCTTTGGAAATTAGTTTAGAAGTTGAACATATTTTGGATACACGTGTTACCATGACGACCAGGAGGAAAGAATATTTAGAATATTTGGTAAAGTGGAAAGACCATTTGATGGAGGATTCTACTTCGATGGATGAAGAAACGCTACAGAATGAAGGTCCTTCTGTAGAAGATATTATGAGCAGTAGATCATAAAATTTTCTCTCTTGGGGAGCATGATACAGGTGCATTAGGCCAAGTACTTAAACCAAAGGCTTAGCAGTGTGATGGATCGGTCACATGCTAAAGCTGAAGAATTAACAGTTTATTCCTAAAATTTTGGACATTCAGTTAGAGAATTAATGAACATTTAGTTAGGAAATGGTAAGAAGTTTTTAAAATAAAGACAAAACAGTTAGGGTAGTTTATTTGCTTCTTAGAAGGGAGTATTTGTTTTAATATGGGAGATTTTATTTTGGGAAAGTTAGTTTTTTGGAGAAAGAAAAGAGGAAAATATCCCCATGTGTACTGGTGTAAATTTCCCTCTCTACAAAATAGAAATTGACTCTATTAATAAAAAAATATGCAAGTTATTTAAGCTTTTTGGAGTCAATGGTATTTGAAAATTTAATGAAACTAGGAGTTCTTCTGCACATTTGTGGCTAATACTGGGCAATATGCTACAATTATTGAAAATTGTAAGTGGATTTGATTTTATTCCTATTTACTTCTTGATTTTGCAAATAAATTAATTCATGTAAACAACAAGATTCTATAGACTATTGTGTCTCTTCCATTGATGGTCAAATCTGGGATGGACTACGTGTTGATCTGGAGTTTTTTTCCAAATGTTATCTCGCTTCCAGCCTTTGTTAACAAATTTGGAGAGAATCACTATTATTTTTTTTTAATTTCATGATGAACTATCTGATTAATTCCTAGGGAGAATAAACGTTGGAAATATATGATTACATTCTGCAAAAACAGAGTATCGTGTATCTTACTGGAAATCACCTCATTGAAAAGTTGAAGGAGCATTTAACTACAGTGTTGACCTGAATGGACTTTTACATTATGTGGAATTTTTTTGTTTAATAATCCATACTGTATGCGTTTTGGATTAGATCGGGAACGTTTCCAATTTTTTTTAACCGGCGCCAGTGCAAGGTTTTTTTTGTTATTTGGTTTTTGGATTTTCAACCCTTTATTGCCAACAATGGACCTAGGGTTTGACAGATAAACACTAATTTTTAAAATTAGGTATCTTTCATATCTTAATGGATAGAAAGATGTGCCTCTTCATGGTGATCTAAGTAGCATACTCTTTTTCCCAAAACTATGGGCAAAACTGCAAAATATCTGATGTCCTAGTTTTTTCTAGCAGCACTGTTAGGTCAAAAATTGAAAATCCATAGAATGGGAAATTTTTTTATATAGACATATGCACCCTCCTAAGGATAGTTTTATAGTACTCCTTTTTCAATTTATTGGTGGAGGAAAGTGTCGAGAACAGGAAGCCCTAGTTTTCTTCAATTTCTTTTGTAGAATTGACTGAAATCGATTCTCTTTTATATCCATGATTCCTACTCCTATGGGTATGAAAATTCATACTGAGATATCCTAATTGGTATTATTTCCAAACCCACATGTTAGAAAATAATTGGATTCTCCATGTGCGACTAATGCGAATTTTATCAAGGTGGCTTCTTTAAGGACTGTTCAACATAGCAAACTTGTACTGACTTCCACATGTGACTGTTTCACCTTCTAGGTCTAAAAATATGACCATAGAAAATAAATATTGTTCCCTATCTTCAACATCTTGCGGAATTTCATTTGTACCTTCCTATCCTGATATATAGAAATTCTCCCTAGGTCACATGTTTATGACTGTATTTTGGAGGAGGCTAGAACCCTAATTTGGAGGAATCATATATCCTGAAGTAAATTGAATATGAGGATAATAATTTCATACATGGTACATTAGGATTTCCCCTTCGTCATGTAAAAGTTTCAGCTCCTGATCCTTCTCCAATTTTGAGTTATAGAGAAATTCCAAAGATGACTAGATTTTGTCTTCTAGGGTTTTCAAGTATGAAATGATAATATCCAGTAGTTGTAGCTGTAGCAGTGTTTCAGCTGCACAAAGAATTATTCCAGGGTGGATATGGTACCATGTTAATATTTCAATGGTTATACAAGATCTAAAACAATTTAGCATCATAACATCATAACCATACACAAAAGGATCACTGAAATAAAGACAATTACAACCACACAAAAGAACACAAAGATCTATCCTGGGAAACCCTCATGGGGAAGAAAACCTAAAAAAACTTCCTCGATATAGAATTCAACCAAGTACATTGTAAGACCCAAATAATAAGACTTATTAGACCCCAAGAATAATACTGGACTACCTCCTCTCTCCCAGATGAACTACTCTTTCTCTCTCTATCGCAACTGTTGAGCTATGTTTCTTGTCCATATGAGGGAGTCACCTCTCCTATATATATAGTGATAATATTAGAGGTATAATAACCCAAAAAGGATGACTTATCCTTGATTCTAGGGCTGAATTTCCTTACAAGACTAAAAAATACATCTTAATAATAATTTTGTGGGTACTACTGACCCGAATTACAATGAAGCTTTTACCTCAAGGATTTACATGACCAATTACATCAATGACATCGCTAATAATAGGAAAAATATCTCAGTAAGGGGTAATAACAATAATAATACAAAATAGAATATATTCCGTGGAGACATTTCTTTAACATAATCAACAAACAATTCCATTGAATATAGATATCAGACAGGCCACTTCACAATGATGCAATATTTTTTCTTTGGAATTCATAACTCATATCGTTTTGTTTCATCAAGTTTCATAGTTATTAACACAAAAGATAGAGATATGAAATTACAAACAAGAAATCGGGCGTAAGCCTTATCTTCAATAATCTTTGAGGACAAAAATTCCCTTAAGAGGAAGGCAATGTTATATAAAAAAATATAACATAATATATATATAGTAAACATAATAATAATAATAAAAATATATAATAATAAAATAACATAACATTAATAATGTTTAATTAAGGGACACATCCCTTTGGTGAATAGTAATGATGTAAGCCTATTTATACAGGATACAGCCTCATTGTAATCATCCTATCATGTTTCTATCAACTTTTATATCTATTTGTGTATTATTCATATTTTTGGAAGTGGATGTTTGAGAAGTTCCAGCAAACAGATTTTTTACCATTACATAATAGAAAGATATTGATGTAATTATTTTTTATGTGAATATATGGGCTCAATACATGGAGTCTGATATACATCGTTGGATGAATATCACCAGGAATGAATTGTCGAAATGAGATTTGAAAATATGAACTTAAATATATAACTGATACATAATATTCTGAAAAACTATCAGATAAAAAAGGTCTAATGTTTATAAGGTAGTATTGATACATCACTTTGAGGAGTATTATCGAATAAAGTGATACAAATAAACAAAACCAAATTTATTTGATAAGTCGAATCCAGATGGCCTAAAATTATAAGTTCTATAAAGATCATTGGGTGATCCTTGTATGGAACAGGTCATCATAATATGAATAAAGGAACTTGTTGTGAATAATTTGATACAATGAGACCAATGTGGTAAACAAAAATACTAAGTCATTGAAAACAAGTTAAATCCTTATAAACAATCTGCCATAAATTTTGAGGAGTAAAGAAGAAAAACTCGACAAAACAAAGGAACCATTGGCCTAAATTCATCAAGATAAATCTTCATCAACAATTCAATAATAAACGACAATAATACAATTATCAAACCTTAAATTATATAAAAAATTTAATAAAATCTAGGTAAAGAATTCCATTTACAATTCAAACCCTAAAATCAAATAATAACCTCATCATGACATTATCAACCAAATATCATTAATAATTAAACCATTCATCAAGAGAAAAATAATTCATGGGTAAGATTTCAAAGAAAAAACAATTTGGTAAAAACAAGAGGATTTCCATCATCTTCACAACACCATGGAAACTACTAGGATCCATATAACTACTCTTTCAATTCAATCCAAATTTTATTTAGGAAATCCATTTAATTTTCCCTAAAGAGGAAACAAAATAGTGGAAGTTGTTGTAGGCACAACAAATGGCAACACATGGGATGAACCGGTTATTTTTGTCTTTTAAAATTATTTCAAGGTTGGCATGAATTAGCGTGTTTAAGATAAAGTCATATACAAAATATATTTTCCTCTTCTTCCCTGCATTCCACATCAAAAATATTTTTCGTTCTTAAATATTTGAACCTTTCATAACAATCTTAAGGTAATATTCCAACTATTCTTTGTAATACAAGATATGAGGTTTATGTATTCCTGCTTATTCATACATATGCTTTGCTTGGGCATGACACCATAAAGAAAATTTGTAATATGACTAACATTGATTTTTATTCCCCATATCTAATATCATAGGAATGACCCTACTACCCACAAGCATCCATAGGATCGATAGAGTTGCCCCTTACACCCTTTTTACTTGAATTATCTTATCCAATCCTTTTTTAAGAAGAACATATGGTTATATATTTTCTTTGTTTTTTTTCTTTTGATATTTTGATGATTTTGTACTTTTGATAGATGGGGAATAAAATTTAGAATCCCCTTAAAGGAATGGGATGGTACTAAGAGTCACTTTGATATGATGGTATCGTCATTACTTATTGCACTCATGGGAGGACGACTTGAAAAAAAAATTAGTATGTTTAATGTGTGGTGGGAGGAGATTTCATATAATTCTAGAAGACACCTAAAGCTAGGAATATGTGTGTTTGCATGTAATCCCTGAAACTTTATGAGTGTACCTCCATGGAAGGAATAGCACCATATTCAAATCACACATTATTAACATTTATCAACATGCATAGCTTCAAAGTTGTCCAAACTTGTATGATTTTTCCATCCCAAGGTTCCAATGTTGGCCATTGGTTCCTTAACCATATGTAATTCAATAGAATCAGATAAAATAAGTCCTTTAGTTTTGATAGTTATATGGTTATGTGAATAAATATCCAGGGTATTAAATCCAACATAATAAATATTATTTTTTCTTTCATATTATAAAAAAAGATTGATCAAAACTAACATGATGTCTACATTCAAAATGAGAATAGATCTTATTAAATAAAATCTAAGCAACAAAAAATTATTGCAAAAATGCATAATGAAAAAAAAAACCGTAAAAAGATAATAAACAGGAATGGAAGCTACTACGTACAAGGTTAAACCACCAAAGGTGATTAAAAGTGTTGTTTTTAAGGATTTGACCTTTGACAAGGATATTGTCAATTCACCCCTATAAAGTTCTTAGTCACAAGGTTCTTGGTCCAATTTGTTCTTAAATCTGAAATAGACCAAGCCACAAATGGTGAAACTTTGTATGTTTCCCCTTATCCTCATTGGTTTTATCTCATTTTAGAACTAGGTCTCCCACTTGGAAAATCCTTGTTGTCAATAGAGATTCTATGAAACCAAGACTTGACTAATTTATGATGCTCATGAATTTTTTTTTATCCTTTAATATATCTTCCTCAAGTTTTAGTAGATTATCAATCCTTGGTTACATGACCGGAAAATCAATTTCACTAATAGATTGAGATAGTTTGAGAGAAGGTCGAAAATATTAGGGGTGAAGGTTTATCTTTACTATAATGAAGGAAGAAATGAGAGTTCTCTAATGAGCATTAGGTAAGGATTTATGACAAAAAAAATTATGCTCAGTTACAATATTTTGAAGGATACAAATTAAATTCTTATTAGTTGATTATGCAACAACATTTCCATAAGGGTAACAATTAGTAACATATATAATTTAAATACCCTTTTCTAAAGAAAATTATGTCAACTTTAGTGATGAAAAATATTTGGGATTATCAAAAACCAAAGAATCAGGAACACTAAATCTAATAATAATACTGAATTCAAGGAATAATATCCTATGATTTTCATTAGCCATATTCAAATGAACAACTTATATCCAACTCATGAAATAATATGTCACTGTTAGAATATATTTTTGAAGTTGAGAAGAGTGAGGATTAATATCTCCAATGATATCCAACCCCATTTTTGAAAATGGAAATTCACTAAAGTAGGTTGAAGAGGAAAAGTTAGGTTTCTTCTCTCTTCCATCTAAATTTATCAAAATTTACACTTCCTTGCATAAGCATGCACATATTTAAACAACATTGGCCAGTATCTCGATCAAATCACTTTCTGTGCAGTAGTATCATCTCCAAAATGGTCTCTGGAAAATCTTTCATGCAATTGAGAAATGAATTTATCTCAATCTATTTTTACAAAACATATTAATAAGACATCATCATAGTATGTTAAACCCGAAAATGATTCCATCTATTAACTATAACATTAATACTTCAACCTTATAGATCTCATTTACCAAGGTTCCAAATATTCCAAATATTCTAGAGCACTACCATGGGTAAAATAATACTTTGTATCATAATAACATGAATTAGTGAGAACAAGAATATAATAAACCTCGTTTTCATTCATAACAACTTCATTTTCCCATCCTTCATCATTTTCTTGAAAATGCTTAGCTCAATTTACAAGATTACAAATCCATTTTCCTTTCACATTATTTAGACGCTTAATTTATAGGTCATATTATTGAAAATAAGTTATCCAATTAGCACTTAGTTTTCCGAAATCTTTTTGAACTAGTATATTCCTGACCTCATGGAATGGAACTATAAGTTTAAGGTAAGGTATGAAGCGTTTAATAGCTTTAAAAATAGAAAAGATTTGCTTGTACACCTTAGGGTATTTCATTTTTTATCCATCTAATATTGAATCCATGAATGAGATAGGAAATTCACTATCTTCATGGTTCTACCAAGTAAGAATAGATGCATATGAATTATTGTAAGTGAAATTATATAAGATAAAGTATTTGCTACAATTAGGACTCATTAAGGAAGGATAATTTCCTATTACCTCACTAATTCGAACAAAGGATTTCTTTCCTTTTGAATGTAATTTAAATTATCCATTATTCTTTATCATATCTTGTATGGGATTAACTATCTCAATAAAGTTTGGAATAAATTTCCACACAAAGTTTATTTTACCCAAAAAAGAAAAGGCATAATTTTTTTATTGTGTGGGAAAGCAATTTTAGAAATTTCCTCTATGCTTTTAGGTTCAATCATTATCCTAGAGTTGGATACAACAAATCATAATGGTATTCCTTCCTCTACCACAAAAATATATTTTTCTATATTAATATAAATTCCATATTTTCGACAATGATTAAATATGCCCACTTCTCTTCTACACAAAAATAATCACGTTATCCAAATATACAACTATTGATTTATTTCTTAACCCACAAAAAACAATATATGTTGCTCTCTGAAAAGTAGCACCAACATTGATCAAACCAAACAACATCTTTTGGTAAGAATAGGTTCCCCACTTGATTCTAAAATTTATCATTAATTTATCTGTGTGAGAAACCATGACTTGGTTATAGTCTGAGAAACCATCCAGTAAAGAGAGATTTAATAATCAAGAAACTCACTACAGTTTTTTTCCATAGGAGGGACAAGGTAGTTATTTTTCTTAGATTCTATATTTAGGTTCCATAAATACACACATAAGTTGATATCTCCATTCTTGTTCCTTATCGGAACCAATTTTTCTACCCATTTTGTATGTCATGGAAGGAATATAATCTTTGCATCAAGAAACATATTTAGTTTTTCTTTGACTAAAGGTTTTAGATTAGAATGCATCTTGTGTAATTTCTATTAAAAATATTTGTCTTCTAGATTAAGTGGAATTACATGTTGAATGATCTTAGTGTCCAATGATTTAAGGTCATCATAAGTCCAATCAAAACATAGTTATACTTCTTGAATAGTCATATGAACCAGGTCTTCTCATGTGGAGTACATCTAGTTCCCAGTTTGATATTTCGTGGATTTGTTTGAATCCCTAAATTAATGACCTCATATTGCATCGAATAACTATTGGTTTTACAATTTGTTACTTTCTTGAACTTATATTGAAGGTCAAAAATTTTCTAACTTGACCATAGACTTGGGAATAGACTTTCCTACAATTCCTTTATTTTTTAAGGTTTGTTGTTAAAGGGAATTTGTATAACCTTTAAGGGATTCATCATATTGTATCTGATTGATGAATAAATATTTAAAAGTATATTGAAATGTGAGGAAATTAATAATTTGTCCATCATCATCAAACACCCTCCAATTTGTTCTATTGTATAGTATAAAGGACCTAAAATGTAATTCCATAGAAAAAGTATTAGTCATAAACCCTTATGATGGAATTATCCTAGAACCTACGTTATCATATAGATCAACATTATAGTTTTAAAATGGAGGCACATAAGTGATATTAAAAGCATCAAAATATTTACTCAAATTCCATAACTCCTGTTGGTAAAGTTTTAAAAGACTAGAAACACAATGAATTGAATTACACACATGTTTAGTAATTATTTTTTAATCACCACATGCCTTTAAAAAATTCACTTGCATATCCACTCCTTTTCTTAAGCCCCGAATTAGGGATTCATATTCAGTAGTATTGTTGGTACATTCAAACTCCAATCTGCATGAAATTAATGTTTTATTACCTCTTACGTCTCTAAGGATACAACTGACACTGACACCAATGCCTCTTTATATTTGGACTCATCAAAATATAAAGTCCAAAAATAAGTAGTTAAACCTATCTCAGTATTCCTAATATCTTCTATATTACAATTAGGCTCAACAACCTGAGTGTAATGAAGGACTTCAAATTGCTTGTATGTTTCTACATATGGTGAAATATCTACAATAAAATTATCAAATAAAGTGTCTAAACAATAATTCCCAATGATAGAATTAGTGAACAATACAAGGTCATTAGGATATTTAAGATCCACGATAGTGTATTCGTGAGATGTAGAACAGTTGGTGGTGGGGTATGGTTAAGATGCCCCCTAATCTTAAAGTTTGTTGGTTCTAATCCCATCGGATACCAAAAAATCCAACCATGTTAAGGGTTGGTGCGGTCCATGCCGGGTGTGATCCCCATGTTATTTTAACAACTTAGATTCCCTTGGTTTGTGGTAACTTAGCCAATGGAAAACATTCTAGTCAGGGGGGTTCCACCACTTTGCTAACAAAAAAAAATATATTCATGAGGGTTTGTTTCATATATTGTTAATGATCAACCTTAATATTGTTTTTCCCATTGTAATATAGTCAAAGACAAGACTAGCTAGTAGCAAAATACCCATTTAGTTTTTTATATAAATCCCAACTTAAGAGTAAACCATAAGATTCAAGATTATCCACCACAATGATATCAATCACTTGATGTGCTTTGTGGTTACAAGATAATCATATTAGAACATTCTTGATCTTTATTAAAACTTTGGCATTTTATTGGTCTAGCTTAACAATTTGAGTATCACATTTTTATGCTCAACATTTAATCTTGAGACACAAAATAAGGAATCATATTTGAACAAATCCCTGAATCAACGATACAATTGTACACACTATCTATTAAATATTTCAAATGTCAAAATAAAAGGAGGTGTATTGGAATCATACTTATTACCTATCAACAAAGCATTAACAATGCATTTTTTCTTACTAACTTACTTACCAGAGTCTATGTTTTGGGCATATTTCCTTATATCTCTATTTTCCTTAATAATGGTGCCCTTTCCATTCTTAGAAAATGATCCCTCGATAGCTTTAATTATATTTCCTTGTATTTATGGAAATATGAGTAATTCATATGAGAGACATTAGCTCTATTTTTCTTCATGTCGTATACAAAATCATATTTGTATATTAGGACAAAAAGAGAGTTTTACTATGGTAGAAGCAGACTTGGTGGCCACTTAACATTTCTTTACAAGAGTCAAAGTGGATGGGGAATATGTGATTGTAGGTAGACCTTTGCTCTTGGTGTTATATGAATTTTTTGAAGACCATCATCTTCATATTCTCCAAATAGGTTATGGGAAACATCTCATAAAGATTATTTATATTATCTTACATTTCCTCTTCATCACCTTATTCTTCTCCTGCTTCCTCCCTTTCCTCCTCTTCTTCAACATTTTGTCTACCTAAAGAACATTCAAACCCAAAAATGAGGACTTTAAACACATTGATTAAATTATCCATGTTAATTACTTAAATAGGTGAATATTTTTTATTAGTTGGATACAAATTATTTTTAAAAGGGTATATAGAAAGAAACAATTGGTGGATGGACCTTATCCTGAAATTATGTTTAAGTATACTATCATATAGAATTTATTCTTAACAATTTTCTATAGGTTTTCCATTTTCATTGAGTTGAGTTCCTTCTTCTCGAAAATAGGTTTGACTTGAAGATATTTTTTCTTATGAGATGTCACTATCTATACTAGGAAACTTATCAAGATGTCCTAGTCATTGCTCTCTTGAGTAATTTCCTAGTAAATATAGTAAATATAGTGTTATTAAGGATTGAGACACTATATTTACTCTCTTGAGTAGTTATAGGTCTCCTAGGAAGATAATACACAATAAGTGAGAGTCCAAGTTCTTTTCTTAATGCTCGATTTATAGCATGAGAGGTTTGAAAACATTGAGAGATTCTAGGAGATTCTAACCAAGGAGAAGTAGGTTTTTTTGAACCAATTTGAGGTATTCCTCTCTGAGTAGGAAATTAAATAGGAGTTTGTACTAGGGTCAACCATGGATTGATAATTATTTCAGGTTGAGAGGCAAGGGGATCACGATGTTGCATAGGGGTTCTTTGCAGAGTTGTGGTACAACGAATATTCTCAGGACTAAATTAATCTTCATTAGCCATTCATTTTTATAATAGTCCTCCTTCTAGCACCAATTTTGTTGACAAGATGAAATGAAATCTATAAACAATGAGGATAATTCTCAATTAGGATCACTCTTGTTTGTAATATAAATTTCCAATCGAAATCATAGACCCGCTTTACACTTAAAGTTTAGAAATGATGTATTTTATATACATCTAACCTAAGGAGCATCCTAATATATGATAAAATCTATTTTCTAATTGAAAATTTACTCTATTCAAAACAAATATTATTATAATCAAATACTAATATAATATAATCCTCATAATGAGTTAAAATTTAATAAGGGGAGTTAAACTCTATAAATGAACACACATTATGCAATACTAAGAAGTAATTCTACAAAATTCACATGCATATATTAAATTATGCATTGATTACCATAAACAAAGAATAATTATGGGAACACATACATCATCTAGTATTTAATAGTGTCAATTAAAGAATATGATCATGAAATATTAAATGTAGTAGAAAATCACTTCAAATGCATTCTATAAAAACATAACCAATATTTGATTCATTAAAAAATTGAAGAAGAATATTTTCAATTTAATAGAAAAGGTCTTCAATAGTCACATAATGCTCTTATTTTTCATTTTTTTTTTATAATTATATATGTCCTTAGTCCTCCATCCCTGCACCTCTTTTTCATACTTTTACTATATCCTTCTAAAACAAAGACTAGGGGGAGTTTTCATAACTAAATTAACCTACTGATACAATGGTATTTTCCTTTTAATATACAAATTTAACAAAAATAACATAAAATTTCTCTATATGAACTTCATAAATCATAAACTTGGAGGATCCATGTAACACAATCAAACTTATTTTTTCTATTTGTATTTTTCCATCATAGATATTCTTAGTAATATCTCATTTTAAATATTTATGGAACCTATGTACATAGTATTCAGACAAGGTGGCTATATTGACTATATTTACTATGAACTTGCTTAAGATGTCCTTATTTATATCAGTAATTTTATTGATGGATTTCTTATTTTTATCTCGATCCCTCTTGACATCTACAATATACAACTTGCTTGGAATGACCTAAACCAATTCTTCCATTATAGGCATGTCGAATTCTTCTGATAAATCATCAATTGAATTCCATAATATGGTAGTTACATAGGCATTCTCACTTATTTCATCACAAGATTCTTTCCATGAATCCAACCAAAGATGGGTTTTTACTTTTTTCTTTATGATCAATTCGTGGGATTGACACAAGGGTTTGTTTGTACTATTTCTGCCAATCTATGAGCTCATCAAATAAATCCTAGGAACAATTTCTTTCCTCTAATTGTATCAACACCTAATTCAATAGTTTAGTTAAAAAATCATGACACAATTGTAACTCATTCAATTTTTTGAAGAACCACTTATATGCCTCTCTCATATTTTGATTTTCCATAAGTTATTTTTCCTTTAAAGAATACAAATCAAGCATCGATTAATTTTTCTCATTTAACTGCAATTCTAGAGAATGTATCTTTTCCTCTAAATTCTTGGCTTGATGCTTCTGCTTCTCAAAAACATCAACTTTTTCTTCATGCTCTATTTTCAACTTGTTAATATCCTGTAAATATTCCTTTTTTATGGATTTTACATAACTTCATATTTCTCATCCGTTTTAATAAACTATTATTTGTGTAGATATTCCATTTTAATTCTATGTTGTTCGAGTAGACCTTCCAAAGAATCTACCTATAATTTATACATATCCACTGTGGCAATCAATTCATTTACCATTATTGAATTGGCAACAACAAAAGCATTAAATGTAGAACTTGTGCTTGTTCCAACCTTATGGAAATCTTGGTTATAAATATTCCAAATTATCATATCATCCCAAACTTATTTACTTTGATATTCTTCAATTTTATCTCTTAGCAATCATTTTCACAACCCCTCTATGAAGTAATCCCTTAATGATACTACTACATCATCAACATTATCTATTTTTTGTAATTCTAAAGATGCATGAGGACGATCAAATTTAACATTAGTGATCAGTTTTCTATCAACACCAGTGGGAAAAAACATTACAATATCCTAATTAGGTTATCATCATTTCTTTTTTATTGGACTCCAAATATTCTTTCCTCTTATTTTCTTCTTTATCCTTTGTAGATTTATTTATCATTTCTTCTCTTTTATTGGGTTATGCATGCTTCTCACACGTATCTTGTACTTTCTCATTTGATAATAATACTTCCCTTTCAACAATAGCTTGCTTCGTTTTTGCTTCTTGAGTTGTATGTAGTTTTTCCTATTCTTGATTAATTTGTATGATGTAGCTTCCTAATAAATAATATCTTCAAGATTAGGATGATTCTTGTAGGAAGGAGTTAATCCCACGTATTTGGTATGACCCTCGATGAAACCTTTTGGGTCATGTTTCCACATATATCCTATAAAAAGATAATAAGAGATATGAGGGAAATGTCCTTTTTTTTGGTTTCAAGGGGTTCATTCAATAAAGTAAAAATTCCTAACTTAATAGGGAATCTCGATCATGTCTTCATGTAAGGGATTCTGATATAGACTATTGGACAAATATGATCGGGCACAAATCGTTAGAAGGAGATCATCGGGATTCAAAAGACAAGGTTAAAGGTATGAAAAAATATTGCATTAAAAAAGTTCTAATGTTTATAAGGTATGCATCAATATGACGAGTAAGAAGATAAAGAAAAAAAGAAAAAAAAGTTAGTCATAATTTAGTCATAATTTCAATCGGAGTAAGAAGATAAAGAAATAAAGAAAAAAAAGTTAGTCATAATTTAGTCATAAT
>LPNX010493804.1:36380-71499 GCA_001517045.1 Pseudotsuga menziesii | reverse complement strand
TAAAACCTTATAAAAAATGCACCATGAATCTTGGTGAATGAATAAGACAAACGTGATAAAACATAGAAACCATTCGCATGAATTCAACAAAATAAATTTTCGTCAATAAATATCCATAAGATATTTATGAAAACCTTGAAGTTAAATAAAAACTTTAATAATGAAATTCAGTGTAAGATTTCCATTCAAAATTCAAACCCTAAAATCAAAAGAATGGCCCCTTTATCACATAATCAACAAGTACCATTAATAATTAAACATTTATCAAAAGAAAAAACAATTTATGGGTAATATTTCAAAAAAATAACAACATGATAAATACAAGAGGATTTCCATCATCTTCAGGTTACCATAAAAACTACCAGGATCCATTTTACTACTCTTTTAATTCAATCCAATTGTTAATAGGGGACTCATTTAATTTTACTTAAAGAGAAAAAAATTAATGGGAGTTGTTGTAGAACAACATGTAACTCTTGGAAGTTCCACTCACTAGCACCACCCTTCACTTTAGGCCAACTCTCCGCTGGCACAAGGGGATTCTTTAGATCAAATCGCCACTCTATCATATTGACATAGATTTAAAAATCAAATAACTGATTTGACATATTTAATGATTCATTTCTATAAAATGATGAGAAGAAAATAAAGATAGAGTTCCTTGTCCCTTGGAAAAATGGATTCAAAGTATTACTTGGTGAAGAAATTCATGTTGTGAATGAGAAATCAATAAGTTTTGTTGTACATTAACATTTCCAACTAAATCAACTATATTTATGCAAATAACTACATGATAATCTCATTAAGTTGTTATGTAATCAACAACTCAAAACCAACCAACATATGATACAACCAATGAAGTACATTGTTACACACATTTTCATCAACATCATGTAATGAGATCAAAGTATCTATTTTTTCCTTAAATCCTCAAGTTTTGAAGTTAAAAATGGACAAGGATCAATGATTTCATACTTTTGGCCACCACTGCACTTTCCTTGTGATCAAGGTGCGGTGCCTATATCAGTAACACTCTTTTTCTTTGAGCAGTAAGCAGTGCCACCACTATCTCTCTTTATGCAATGTGCGGTGCTCACCTAGTAACGCTCTGTCCCCTTGGACAAAGAGCGGTGCTCGAGTTATAAAGAAAAAAAGAGAAGCTTCGAGAGGATTCTCGAAAATTGACTTCGTGGAGCCTCCTCCCTATGGTTCAGGACCACCTGGGGCTCGAGATCCATCATTATAGGATCCTCCCTCCACCTCACCCATGAGATCCTCAACTTATTCTATCCTCCCATGGCTTTAAATACTAGCTTATCCCCCATGGGTAAGAGGAGGAATATTATGTTATTGCATCTAAACTCTGCCCAAAATCATCCAAGACTAGTGAGCAATTGGTAGGAAAGCTTGAGGCTTTGAGGAAAGGTTCACTTGAGAAGGGTTTCTCAACACCAAGGCTTAGGTTGTATGCTCTCTCTCTCTCCATTTTATTAATGCAAATAAATGTTTCTTTCCCATGAAAATCATTGTGTTTGAATCACTGTATTTATTGTTGAATTCCTTGGTCATTAACATAAGATCATAAACTAGCTTGTTACTCTGATATAGTGTGTGTTTTGTTGTGTATCTTGCAAGACATCTATGGAGACCAGACACTCCAAAGAACCGCCTTTTACAGCTTATGAGAGGTAAAAGAGTATTTTATTCAAGATATCTATGTGATCTCAGGGAAAGTTCTTTTATCTTGTGACTGCTTTGTTCTAGTACAAAGTGTATTAGGCTAGGGAAACAACTTTTGTCCGCACTAGCTGAGTATTTCTAGTAACAAAATTGGTGAATCTGCTGGGGAGCATAGATCAGAATTTTTGTTTTTTGTTTTTAACTTGCCTATATCTTCAATTTCAGTTTATCATTCATATACGCTTGTGAATTAACTAGATCTACTTTGGAATTGTTAAATTTTCCTTTTTTCTGCATCCAATACTTCAAAATATCACTTTTGTATGTTGATTAGACCCAATATTCAAGATTTAACATATTTATTTTTTTCCTTTGTGTATGATTTCAAGATCCTTTTTGCCACCACACCTGGGTAGTGTAAAAAGAGCACCCACCCCACCTCACCTTAAGGAAAAAAGCGGTGCCACCGCACATATTCAGTGGACACACAACGCTGTCACCGCTATGTTACTGTGGACAAAGCATAGTGCTATGAGAGTAACACTATGTATTCATATGTCAGCCAACAATGTTAGGTAGGGTTTTAATCCCTGAGTGATTTTTGAAATCTTGCATAAAATTTTGATTTATGAGTAATTTTAGCTTACTTTTGATGAAAATGAAGTGTAGTTTTGAAAAAACATGTTGCGTAGTTTTGAATCATATATTATGCAGTCTCTTTGATCTATATGATATTTGAATTCAAAGAAACTTTTATGTTTCTTGCATTGGATGTTACATTTGTTTCTTTTCTTGAAACCTCTTACTCCTTTCTGTAGATATGATTCATCAGAATTGGAAAATTTCCATTTCATTTTTGTGTGCATGTTTTGGTTTTGGTTTGAGTTCTTTATAATTTGAGCGTTGAATTGTGTCGGTGATTGAAAGATTGTGTTTATCTTTTAATATTTATTTCGGGAAAATAAAATATCTCTCTCCTTTCATAGATAGTTTTCATTGAAAGAAAATACTTGCATACTCATACTTGCATATTTTTGAGTCAGGTCCAACTTTCGATGCATTCACTTCACCATACAAGATAAAATTAAGCACGATTTTAAGTTTAAAATATTTAACAATTTGTGTGTAAGGTTACAGACGTGTTCAAACGTCTTTAAAGATAGAATCTGTTGTTATTTTCTTACACTGCATCCCGGGGATCGTGCGGTTCTTCCATGTATTACTGGTATATATAATGGCCTTTCATGAACCCTTGAGGTATATCGAAAGCTACTTCACATACTAAGTGGTATATAGGAAGGCCCCTTTCGAACGGTTGTGCAGTAGACAACACTACTACGGAGTGGAACTCCCACATACCTTGTGTATATCAGGAGACACTTGTAGGCATCCTGAGACCAACTGAGAAAAGTCATTTTACCATCCTATCACTGAAATACACTGAGAACAACACTCATGGATATTTCTACACACATTCCATCTAGGTAGTCGGGTATTCAGGAAAGGGTACAGTCCCAATCCTCCTTGTCTTGTTTTATTGTTGGACCTTGCAGTATATCACGAGTTGTGGTGAGTTGACAATCCTGTGAGGATCCAAAATTTCAAAAAAATCCTATCACATGTTTGATTGTTGATTTAGATTCAGTAGCACTTGTTTTCTGTATAGTTAAAAGTCTTACAAAGAGAGATAGCTTTGTTAAATATCTATGGCTATTCCTTCTGGTACTACTAACCAAGAGGTTCCTTCTCAAGGGGAACCTTTTTTTTCTTGATTTGGAAATGTTGGTCCTCCTCTCATGGCCACCTTGAGTCTTCCCAAATTGACTAAAGGATTACCTATATGGTTATTCTCTATCCCAATTATTCCAACCCCACATTGTGTCTCGAATGTTAATTATCCTTCATGATAACACCAACCTCCTATGAATCTTCCACCTTCTTCGCCACATGTGTCTTCTCCCGTTTCTCGCTCTTCTCCTGTTGAAAGTTGTAATACTAGTAATCAGTTGAATAACAAGAATAAGAAAATCAATCTTAAGAAGAAGAAAGGAAAACTACTGACCAAGTTTCAACCAACCACTCTTGCTAGTGAGAATGTTGAAACACCTACCAGAAATACTCGTAAGACAAAATTCCCTTGCAATATTTGTAAGGGTGATCACCTTTTAAAGGATTGCCTTGGTATTTCCCAAGTTTTGTAAGTGTGTTCTAGTGACTCCCAAATATTTATGGCATCAGCCTCTGATCATCATTTTGATGATTCCCCATTAACCAGTGACTCTGTGGTTAAGAGTTGGAAAGGTAAAGTTATAAGTCCTTGCTTGATATGTAAGGATATGCACCTTACTTACCTTTTTCCTCACATGCATGAAGCTTCAAATTTGTTGGAAGATCTTATTGTTCCTCATTAACTACTTCCAACAAGTTATCATAAGTTGTATCTTGACCCTCCACAAGTTGACTAAGTGGTCAATTAGGTTTCATCCGAAGTTGATCCCACTCTTCCTTTGAGTAGTGAAGTTAAAGCAGTTAAGTTGATGTCTTCTCCACCCGATCCACTTCTCCACTCCATAGTGTTAATACTGAAGTAGTCACTTTGACACAATCTTTGTCTTGTCTCTTTCTTCTAGTTGAGAGTGAATTTAAAACCTCTGAATTTTTCCTAGTCAGGTCGGTTTTTTTTACGTAAGGGGAAATTCTTTCTATTTCAATAGAAACCTCTCCAAGTAGTAAGGTTATTTCCTTTGATTGGAGTAACCTAACAAAATATCGTATTCCTTCAAGTGTTCATTTCTAGATATTTGTGCTAGTTACTGCTAGGAGAATGCTTAGCACTATTGTTGATGAAGGTGCCTCTGCTAGTGTTCTATATTCAAATTATTGGTAAGCTATAGGTTCTCCTTGACTTTTTCTAGATTTCGACCAGATACTAGCTTTTAATGGAATACCTACTACACCTTTAGGGATCCTTCCTCATTTTCCTATCACCTTAGGAGGGAAAAATGTCTGCATTGATGTTATGGTAGTCCAAGGTCCCTTATATTTTAATCTACTCTTTGGATGAGATTATGTTTACACTATGAAAGATGTAGTGTCCACACTCTTTCGAGTAATGCATTTTCCCCGTGATGGGAATATTCTGACCATTGATCAACTTTCATTTGTTAAACTTGATCATTCTATGACTCCTAGTCATCAAACTTCCCTAAATATCCCACATTTTCTTGTGGTTCCTTCACCCTCGTAGGCCATGTCTCTTGACTATGACCATAATTCTAGAGTTTATTCGTTCATAAACCGATAGATTCCTCCCATTATTGGGAAGCTTAGGGGGCATGTCTCCAGCCTATGTACATCATACTGGAGTTAATTCTCTAGATTTTTGTAATGGGGTAAACCTGCCAACCTATGGACATCATGTTGGCTAAGAACTGAAATGAGCAGAGTTCTGATTCTCTTTCAAGCTCGTTAAAAAATGAAACAGGTCTCTAAGCATAGTTTATTTCTAGTTTTAAGATCGCTAAAAAATAAAACTAGCCCTGAGCATAATTTACTTCTAGTTTCAAGCTCATTAAAAAATATAACTAACCTCAAGCATAGTTTACCTTTTGGTTTCAATCTTGTGTGAAAATGAAACCATTCCAAATAAAAGTTCCATTTCTATGTCAAGATCATTAAAAAATGAAATAGTCTTCATCAAGAAGAGTTACCTTTTTGGTTTTAATCTTGTGTAAAAATGAAACCCTCCTTCAAGCATAGTTCTTTTCTATTTCAAGCTTGTGTAAAAATGAAACAGGTTATCCCTTTGAAGCAAGTATTCCATCCCTTTTTAGGATTGGAACCTTCATTTCATCTACCTTTATATCCTCTTTCTTCTTTAGTCTCTGGTGAGCTTTTTCGTAGTAGTATCCCAGAGTATTGAGTTTGGTGAAGAAAAACAAGTAGGTGCGAAGCTTGGGGGGTTATGTATTCAATTTCTTCATGTTGATGTTGAGCCACTAGATAGTTTTTAATTGGGGCAAGTACTGATGTTTGGGAATCACGTTGGGAAAATACTATTGAAAATATATGTGACAAGCATACTTCCTTTGAAAATACTTGCTTGATTCGTCATGACCCTCCTTCAACAAGAATATTCCTCTCGACTTCAACACATATTCCAGAAATCAGTATTAGAAGCATGTCAGTACCTAAATATATGTGTACATCAATTCCATATTTCCTCTCTTTTGACAATGGGTTTACATCATTGACCTTTTGATCGAAAGATTCAGCTGAGTGTTTGACATTAGATCATCTATTAACATTAAGAGGAATGTAGTGGGGTACCTTGGGAATCATCGACATTGATGATGATCTCCCTTGGAATTTTTATCGGTTCTCAACATTAGCTGGTAATCAAGTGGTTTCTACCATGTTTGATTTCAAGACATGTATTCGCATGGATAGAATCGTACTTTGTTGAAGATGATACGAAGACCCCGGGTGTATGTTAAGCACTCATTTCTTTCCTCGGGTTGCGATGGATTATTTGTATGAGTCATAGCATGGATCCACATTTATATGGTGGTGGTTGTGCTCATATTTTTGTTTGTATGACATAGATCTACATTGTATGTCTGGTAGCTATGTCCAAGTTTGAGTCTTCTTCACATGGATCTACGTTGTATTGTAGTAGCCATGATTATTTATATTTCACATGGATCTACATTGTATTGGTCTACAAACATGTTGAGAGTCATATTGACATATCTCAAAGTGTAAATGTACTACAGAATGAGCTTGATTGTTGAAGATATCTGATCAGTGGACTTTTTCCTCGAAGTGATAACTTGTTCCTATAAATCCTTCACCTATCCTATCCCTCTAGCCTCATGCTTTGGGGGGGATTCTATTACACACATTTCTCGTCAACATCATGTAATGAGATCAAAGTATCTATGTTTTCCTTAAATCCTCAAGTTATGAAGTTAAAAATTGATAATAATCAATGATTTCATACTTTTGGCCATGACCATACTTTTCGTGTCCTCAAGGTGTGGTACCTATATCAGTAGCTCCCTTTTTCTTTAAGAAGTAAGCAGTGGTACCACTATCTCTCTTTATTTAGTGTGTAGTGTTCACCTAGTGACGCTCTATCCCCTTGGACAAAGACCAATGCTCAAGTTATAGAGGAAAAAAGAGAAGCTCCAAGAGGCTTATCAAAGCTTGACTTTGTGGAGGCTCACCCCTATGGTTCAGGACCACTTAGGGATCGATATCCATCATTGTAGGATCCTCCCTCCACCTCAACCATGATATCCTCCAATAGATTTAAATACTATTTTATCGCCCATGGGTAAGACGAGGAAGATTATGTTATTGCATCTAAACTCTATCAAAATTCAGCCAAGACTAGTGAGCAATTGGTAGGAAATATTAAGGCTTTGAGGAAAGGCTCACTTGAGAAGGGTTTCTCAACACCAAGGATTAGGTTGTATGCTCTCTCTCTCCATTCTATTAATGCAAATAAATTTTTCTTTCCCATGAACATCATTGTGTTTGAATCACTATGTTTATTGTTGAATTCCTTGGTCATTAACATAATATCATAGACTAGCTTGTTACTTTGATCTAGTGTGTGTTTTATTGTGTATCTTGTAGGACATATGTGGAGATCAGACGCTCCAAAGACTAGACTTTTACAACTTTTGAGAGGTAAACGGGTATTTTATTCAAGATATCTATGTGATCTTAGGGAATGTTCTTTTATGTTATGACTAATTTGTTCTAGTACTGAGTGTTTCAGGCTAGGGAAACAACTTTTGTTTGCAATAGATGATTATTTATGGTAACATAAAAAGATCAACAACAATCATTGATAAAGAGTTAATTGTGGCCTTAGTCTTCAATAATAGTTGATCACATCACAGGAAAAAGGGGCCTTGAATGCCTCCCAAAGACACTTCTTTAACGTCAAAACAATCTATCAAAAATGTGTAATAGATTTAAGGATAGATATATATAGAAACAAATAATAATAGTGGAAGCCCTAACATTAAAATGATTTGTACCCCAATGAAATACACCATACTTTACCAAATATTATCCTCCCTTTAACTTGAAAATTACACCTTGGCCTTCTAAAAAGGATCTCTCTCCACTTGAACTTCTTATTTGCAGATGAGGGATCTTCCCTTAATATCATTTTCTCCTTAACTAATTTCCCAATAAAATATTATTGAGAGAATTCGATAGAGTCTTAGATCCATTTTTCCTCCATAAAAATATTTTTACTAAACTATAAGAGAAGGGTTCATAAATACCCCTTGTCTTTCTCCTAAGGAAAAATGCTCCCTTTATATTTCTTTATCTTTAAAATATTCTTTAATAAATTAATTATACTTATTCAATGTTGAGTGTTGAGCTAAAGGATGGTTTTTTTGTTGGCTATGTTTGTCATTGATGTTAAAGAAGATCATTAATAACAAAGGAAAAGGATAAAAAGTAGAAAGTATTGAATGTTGGTGTTGACTTATTGTATTATGGTTGCGTCAAAGTCAAAGTCAACCTAGGGGACCTAGTCGACCTATTATCGACCATTGATAGTCAAAGTCAGACACTTGTTGACTATTGTTAGTCGATGTGACCCAGTCGAAGTTGAGTTACAATTAGAGTTGAAGTTAGCAAGTTGGAATCGACAAAGTCTAGTTTGACATCGAATCAACAAGTCAGAATCATAGTTCGACATCATAATCAACATGTGTGAATCGACAGAGTTCATTTTTACATCGTAATTGATAAAGTCGAAGTCAAAACAATGGGATCATAAATGTTGAAATATGTAGTGTATTCGTGAGGTTGATTCTTGACATCAAAATCAATCAGTTGGACTTAGAAGTGACAATATAGACATATTGTAAATTAAAGAATAAAATAAGAAGGTAACATGTCCAAGTTGAGATTATGAGTCGAATAATTCATAACCGTGTGGTTAAATTTTCAGGATTAATAGAGAAGGTAATTCTAAATTAGTTTTATTTTGTCAAGAGTAACGATGAAGAATTGTGACTATTAGGTATAGAGGCATGATTGAGGGTATATAAACAAATCTCTAGTCATTCAAATAATGTGCCTTTGTACATACAAATTACAAATCACAAAGTGTACATACATAGAACACATAATTATTCGAGGGAGGTTGGGAGTCGCAAGGGAAGGAAAAAAAAATCATGTAGGAAGTCGTAGCTTCCTTCCAGTCATTGTGGGTAAATAGGGTGTTAGTGCATGCTTTAGTTGTGGTTGAAAATATTGGGTGTTGTAGAATCCAACAAGTTGGTGTTTGCAAAATACTTGTAAATATAATTTTGTAGTAATAGAAAGTGTTTGTGGTTTTCCTAATTGGGTTTCCATGATAAAATTATGTGTTGTGTTTCTATTGTTGTTGTTTTTTTAAATAAGATGATAAAAATTAAAGAAATGTATATATACTGATTCACCCCCACCTCTCAATATTACTCAATTTTACAACAATTGGTATTAGAGCAGGTCTCTTCACTAAAGTTAACTGCTTGAATTAGTCTTACTTAGAAAAAAGATTGATGAATAATCGTTTAAATCAAAATTTGTGGGAAACTCAAAACATTTAGATGACATCCTAAGTTGCCAAAGATCATCTAGTAATAAAAATGGATTGGGTTATAAAAAAGGAATGAAGTTAGGAAAATACTCTCCCACAATACAAGATGGAAACAAAAAGAGTTATGTCGATGTACTCAAAGACATAGTTAAAAAGGGAGATAGTAAAAAATCTAATTTTTTTCATAATGAAAGGAGGATAAATAAAATTCCAAGAGGACCAATGAAAAACATAAATTTGCAAATCTCTTTGGGTAATTGTTATGTCTATAACAATTGTGGGCATAAATCATTTGATTGTAGGATGAACCCAAAACATAATCATAAATATCTCTACAAGGAAGACAATTCTAGTGCTCCTCCAAAATGAAGAAGTCAAAATTCATTTGCATCTTTACAAAGGTATGTAAAAGAATGTTAAAAATGTGATAACTTGGGGAATATAGCTAGAATTTGTAAACCATTGAATCCTATTGAAAAAGGAGACAAAACTAGAGACACAAAGAAAATAAAGGCTTGGAAAATAATAGAACATGTGAAAGAAAAATGTTCAATAGCTCAATGTGCCACATAAAATCAAAAAATATGGCATATGGTCAATGGATGTTCAAAGCACATGTAAGGAGACCCATGCAAGTCTATCATCCTCAAACAAGATCAAAAGGGAAAAGTTACTTTTGGAGATAATATATTGTCTAAAATAATTGGGAAAGCTACAGTGGAACTCAGAAATAAGGTTAAAACAAACAATGTTTTGTTAGTAGAAAATTTAAAACCTAATATCCCAAGTGTGAGTCAAACTTATGATCAAGAGCACATTTGCATATTTGACTCCAAGAACTGTGAAATCAAAAAGAAAAATTCAGGAAAAATGATTGGTACTGCTGTGAGAACTTCAAGCAATGTATACATCCTAGAAAATGAAGAAAATTGTTACATGAGTCAAATTGATGAAAGCATGTTGTGGCATAGAAGGATGGGGAACTTAAACTTTGACATTATTGTAAAAATAAGTAAAAAGGGAGTAGTAAGAAACTTTCCAAAAATCATAAAACCTCCTAACTATGTTTGTATACATTGTCTTAATGGGAAACAAACAAAAACAAGTTTCAATATCAAATATAATACAAAATCACAACCATTAGAAATAATTCACACTGGCCTTTTTTGTCCTACAAGGACTAAAAGAATGCAAGGTGAGAATTAATTCATGTTATTAATTGTTGATCATACAAGGATGACTTGGGTGGAATTTCTCAAAGAAAATCAGAATCCTTTATGAAGTTTAAAACCTTTAAAGAACTAGTTGAAAATGAAACAAATCTTGAAATCAAATGTCTAAGGTTATACAATGGTGGATAGCTTACTACAAATGAATTCAATGAGTATTGCAAAACTAATGGTATCAAAAGGGGGTTTTCAGCCCTAAAAATACCTCAGCAAAATGGAGTAGTTGAGAGAAAGAACATGACTATTCAAGAAGCAACCAAGTGTTAAATTTGAGCATATAGATCTGTAGACAAACACACAACTCACAAAGAAGATCTCACAATTTACTAAGCCATTGAAGAATGAAACAGTGCAAAAGGCTTGCAGCTGTGAATGCTTTCATTAATCAAAAAAGTAATTTAGATGATAATTACAATAATTTAAAAGGGCTTTAATAGCCACAAGCAATTCGAATCCACATGAGGAAGTTCAAATTGATGACTCTACTTGACTGTAGGTAACCAAGACTTGTCTAAATCACAATTGGAGTTCTAAAACACAACTAACTGTTACATTTAGTATTAAATAATGGTTAACTGACTGTGGTAGGTGATAAAAACGCCCCACATGTGTGCAATTAATTAAACCATTATTTAACTGAATGTAGAGAGCTAGAACTGAATGTAACTGACTCCTAACTTGGCTTGACTAGTCATCAACTGAAGTTAACTGACCTTGGTTGGTTTCGGCACTCCCAGTTGCTTCCTAAATTGTAGCGATTGATCTACAAGACTCCTAAATTTATGCAATCAAGTGCAATAAGTGGCAGTGAGCCTCAATTAGTGTTCCCCACACTTTGGTAATTGAAACATGTGCCCCAATTAGGTTAAGTTTAACCAATGGTGCTAATGACTATAAATAGACTGGATGGACTCCCGATTTAGACATATGACCAAATTTGGACAAGGGAGGATTAATAATCCTAACACCCCCCCTGAATGCTAACTTGGACAAACTGTGGGCCCTGGTAACTAAGACCATAGGTCACCCATTACATCAAGTAAAGTAAAGTAACTACTCAAAAATAAGGTGCTTGGGGAAAAACCACATGGGAAAAAAAAACCCCCTTCTAATTAAGCAGGTAGAATCAGGATCAATCTGGTTCTTCTGTGCACAGGTATCCTGGGGCCTGGCATGTGAACCTCTCCATCATTATGTCTGGAGGAATCTTCCTCTTTGGAAGAAGAATGATATGCTCAACTAAATCAGAAATATAGACAGCTGCCGGATGAAGACTGGACCCATGTAGAGCAACTAAATTCAACTGAAAAGTGAGGAACGGTTCTTGAGAATTCAGAGAATGTGAAGAACACTCAAGAAACTGATATGTTTCATCCATGAACAGAAAACCATGAGTGGTAAGAACAGCCCCAAGTGTTAGGAGCAGGTGTCCAAGCGGATGCAGAAAATCTTCCTCTTTACTAGTTCTGTGAGAAGATGAGCATGTGATCAATGGTAGAGAAGCATTGGGACTGTTGAGAGCGAATGCTGGAGCTCCATAGTATGATATAGCTTCTGAAATAGATAATGAATCACATAATAAAATATCAGCAACCTCATATGAGGAAACTAACACCAAATCCCCATCAGCAGTTTTGAAGAGAAAGTGCGGTACTTGATTTTTCACACCGGAATTGGTGAGAGTAGCTACAAGTAGGACTGAATGCTTTTGAATTTTAAAATATGAACCGAATAATATCAGATCAGAAATTAAATCAGATCTAAACAGGTTCAAAACAGATCCAAAACTGTGAAATGGAATCAAATCCCCAGCAGTAGTTTTGTAGGAGACTTGCGGTACTTGTTTCTTCACACCGTTGATGAGAACAGCTACAAGCAGTACTGAAAGATTATGAATTTGATATATTAAACCAAGAAATATCAGATCAGATCTAAATAAGATCATATTAGATCCAATAAGGTTAATATCAGATTCAAATAAATGGTTAACCGTGACGGTCGATGCACAACTTTTTTCTTCTTCAAAATTCTGAATTTTGGTGCATGCAATCCTGCAGGAGTTTGCTGGAAAAACTAGATCATGGGGAGTGAATGGATCACTCTGGTAATCTGATATTTCTTCCAAAATATCCAAGGTATCACATATTTTCACACCAGCAGCAACATTAGAGGGAGAAAAATCAAATTTCTCTTCACTTTCGGAAGCAATTACTAGTAAATTTTGCACAGAATTTAAAGGAAAATCACCGGTGAATGTTTGCATGGAAGTGCAGCAGAATTTTTCTTCAATATAAGAGATTCGAATGTATTCTTCTGTTTCAGCAATATGAGAATATGAGATATCAAATATCTCATGAACTTCCGGAGCATCAGGAGAAGGAGTCACTGCATAGAGACTGTCTTCAATTCGAATTGACTCGAATTGACTGTGTAGAAGCTTCTGCGTCTTCTTTATCTTGAACAACTTCATCAGAGAGAGTGGAGGCCGAGATTTTTGGATCAAGGATGCTTATGGTACTGGATGTGCTCCATCTACTATCAATTCCAAAGGTTCTATCCAATCTTGTCCAGAGTTCCTTTAGACCTTGTCTCATCAGAGATGAAATCATTTCGAAGTTGTACCTGCAAAACAAAAAAAATGATCCAGTAGGAGATCTGAGGAGGAGAAGTGCCTTGTCCGCCGAGACTCTGATACCATGTTAAATTTGAGCATATAGATCTGTAGACAAACACACAACTCACAAAGAAGATCTCACAATTTACTAAGCCATTGAAGAATGATACAGTGCAAAAGGCTTGCAGTTGTGAATGCTTTCATTAATAAAAAAAGTAATCCAGATGATAATTAAAATGATTTAAAATGGCTTTAATAGCCACAAGCAATTCGAATCCACATGAGGAAGTTCGAATTGATGACTCTACTTGACTGTAGGTAACCAAGACTTGTCTAAATCACAATTGGAGTTCTAAAACACAACTAACTGTTACATTTAGTATTAAATAATGGTTAAATGACTGTGGTAGGTGAAAAAATCACCCCACATGTGTGCAATTAATTAAACCATTATTTAACTGAATGTAACTGACTCCTAACTTATCTTGCTCTACTTGACACTGAAGTTAAGGACCCAGTAGTTAACTGTCCTTGTCTAAATCATAACCGGAGTTCTAAAACACAACCAACTGTTACATTTAGTATTAAATAATGGTTAACTGACTGTGGTAGGTGATAAAAATGCCCCACATGTGTGCAATTAATTAAACCATTATTTAACTGAATGTAGAGAGCTAGAACTGAATGTAACTGACTCCTAACTTGGCTTGACTAGTCATCAACTGAAGTTAACTGACCTTGGTTGGTTTCGGCACTCCCAGTTGCTTCCTAAATTGTAGGGATTGATCTACGAGACTCCTAAATTTATGCAATCAAGTGCAATAAGTGGCAGTGAGCCTCAATTAGTGTTCCCCACACTTTGGTAATTGAAACATGTGCCCCAATTAGGTTAAGTTTAACCAATGGTGCTAATGACTATAAATAGACTGGATGGACTCCCGATTTAGACATGACTCCCGATTTAGACATATGACCAAATTTGGACAAGGGAGGATTAATAATCATAACACCAAGACCATGCTTAATGAAGCTAAACTTCTAGACATCTATTGGAGAGAAGCAAAATACACAAATATTTATATACATAACAGAGGACAACTCAAAGAAGCAAAATACACAACTATTTATATACATAATAGATGACACAACACCTTATGAGCTATGGTTTGGTAGACTAGAATTAGTCAAGTACTTTAGAGTCTTTGGAAGTAAGTGATAAAAAAAGAGATATGATGATAATATTGGTAAATTTGACTCCAGAATAGATGAAGGCATATTTCCTGGTTATTCTTCTACCAAAAAGGCATACGTATGTTACAATCTAAGATCACACAAGATCATAGAAAGTGCAAGTGTAATTGTTGATGACACCAAACCAAGAAAAATTAATATTCAAGAAAATGAGGATGATGAAGAAACTGATGATGAAGAGAAAGATGAAGATTCTCAAAAGCAAGAGGCCTTAGAACAAAAGAAACAAAGTGAATATGAAGACTCTCCTTGATATGATACAAAAACTCCATCTAGAAGAATTCAAAAGAATCATCCTGAAACTCTAATCATAGGTGAAAAAGATGCATGAGTTAGTACAAGAAGAAGACTAATGTTTCATAAACAAGCATTAATATCGTTGGTTGAGCCAAAATCATTTGTAGATGCTAGAAAAAATAATGATTGGATTAGTGCCATGAATGATGAGGTGGACCAAATAGAGAAAAAACAAACTTGGCAACTTGTCCCAAGACCAAAAGGGATGAACATTATTGGGACCAAATGGATCTTCAAAAACAACTTTAATGAGGATACTCAAGTCATAAGAAACAAATCCAGACTAGTATGCAAGGGATATACTCAAATAGAAGGTATTGAATTTGAAGAAACTTTTGCACCTATGGAAAGACTTGAAGCCATTAGAATGTTTTTAGCATTTTCATGCTATAAAAACTTCAAAGTATACCAAATGGATGTAAAATATGTGTTCCTTAATGGATAAATTGAAAAAAAATTCTATGTTGAACAACTTGAAGGTTTTCTATTATCATAAAATAGAGATTATGTTTTCAAACTAAAAAAGGCACTATATGGCCTCAAACAAGCTCCAAGAGCATGGTTCTCAAGATTGGACAAATACTTGAAGCAACAAGGATATAAAAGAGGGGCAAATGATAGTAATATCTACATAAAGTTTGAAAACAAAATCATGATAATTGTTGTTGTCTACGTTGGTGATATCATATTTGGAAGTGATCTACAGGTTTTGAGTGTAGAGTTTTCTTCAAAAATGAATGAGTTATAAATGTCAATGTTGGATGAACTAACATTCTTTCTTGAGTCACATTTATCTCAATCAGAAAAAAGGATCTTCATCTCTCAAACCAAAAATATCAAAGATATGTTGAAAAAGTTTAAATGGAAGACTCAAAACCTGTTAGTACTCCTATGGTCACAGGTTGTAAAGTAAGAAAGGATGATGAGTATTTGGAACTATATCATACAATGTATAGGTTAATGATTGGTAGTTTTATATATGTAATAGCTACAAGACCAGATGTGATGCAGTCCTTAGGCTTGGTCACCAGATTCCAATCATCCCCCAAAGAAACACATGTGGAAACAATAAAAAGAATTTTTAGATATCCAAAAGGAACTATGGAGTATGGTTTATGGTATCCAAAATTAAATGACTTCGCTATAAAGGTATTTACTGATTTAGATTGGGCAGGAAGTATTGATGATAGACAGAGAACCAATGGAACAACATTTTACTTGGGAAATTGCTTGGTATCATCGCTAAGCAAAAAAATCTTCTATTTCACTTTTGGCAATAGAAGCTAAGTATATTGTTGTTGCCTAATGTTGTACTAAATTCATATGGATGAAACAAACATTAGAATATCTACTTGTGAAATATGAGGACCCAATTGTGATACACTATGACAACACAAGTGCCATTAAAATATCCAAAAATCTAGTTATGCACTCCAAGGCTAAGCACATTCCAATAAAAATATCATTTTTTAAGAGAACAAGTGTCACAAAATGTTGCCAATTTGAATTATGTTGATACGAAGGAACAAATTGTAGACATATTTAATTAGCCTCTGGATCAAATATCATTTTACTATCTCATATAGAAGTTGGGGGTTATCCCTTTTCCTTGGGATAAAACTGGAAACTGTACCCTATCACAAAAGGTGGATACAATCGATAGGGAAGAAATGATGGTACAGGGGGTTTTAAGATCCTTTGTTAGTAATGTCAAAGGGAGAGAAAATTGGAGAGTTGTTGTCATCATTTACAAAGGGGGAGAATGTTGGGTATGTTTATGATTGATGTCAAAGAATCTCATTAATAACAAAGTAAAAGACTAACAAGTATAAATTATTGAATATTGGTGTTGACTTATTGTATTATGTTCAAGTCAAAGCTGAAGAAAACCTATGAAATCTAGTCAACCTAGTCTACCTATTGTCTACCATTGAAACTTGAATTCAACTGCTTGTCGACTATTGTTAGTCAAATTCGACCTAGTCGAAGTCAACTCAGCGGAAGTCGAAGTTGAGTTATAGTTAGAGTCAAAGTTAGCAACTCAAAATCGACAGATTCTAGTTCAACAATGAATTAGAAAGTCAAAATCATAGTTTGACATCATAATCAGTAAGTCAGAATTCACAGAGTTCAGTTTCACTTAGCAATTGAAAAAGTTGAAGTTGAAATGATGTCATCAGAAGTTTTGGAATACACAGTGTATTCATAAGGCTGATTTTTGACATCAGAATCAACCAGTCATACTTAAAAGTGACAATATCGACATATTGTAAATCAAAGAATAAAATAAGTTGGAAGGTAACATGTCAGACTCAAGATTATGAAGTCAAATAATTCATAATCACATGGTTAAATTCGCAAGATTAATAGATAAGGTAATGGTGCCCATATTTTTTGACTTGGCCAACTTAAGGATATTAAGCCCACACAATTCACTTAGAATAGCTCTCGGTGTGTTTGGAATGGAAAAATCTCACAGGGAATGGTCCTTCTACCAACTGAATTTATCCTCCTAAGGAGAACGTAAAAATTCAGTAAACATTCATCCTAAATTTTATTAATGTTTAAAAAAAACCCTAGAGTTAGTCTTCGAAGTCTAAGTTATCCTAAAGTGCTTTCTAAAGGAAATTCTCTTGTTTTAAGATATTTTGACTAAAATATTTTTACATTTTATCAAACTAACCTAATTCTATTTAACAACTATTAAAATAAACTAAACTAAAAAATCAACTAGCTATCCTATATCAGCTGAGAGCAACTTGGAAAACTAAATCAATTATCAATTAATGATTTGAATTTAACAAAGAGGTAAGTAATAATAATTTAAATGAAAATATTTCAATTATTATCCTAAAATCACTTTGTTGAATATGCACAACAATAGAACATTAAAATAGAGAACTACTATTATTTATTCGGTGATTCCCTATTAATTAATAACTAATATTCAATACCGAATATTTGAATAACAAGATTTTATTCATTCATAAAAACATTGTAGAAAATATAAATGAAATCAAGAATAAATATGAAATATATATATTACCAAATCTCAATTATCAATACAAATATCAATTAACAAAACTTAGTAATATTCTCAATCAAACATCAATATTGTGCAAACAAAGTATAATTTTAGATAATAAATACAACCATATCAAAGTACAATTGCATAAAAATATATGGTGAGAAAATAGTATATCAAAATATATATTAAGTTTTCAAAATAGTAACAAGCAATGATACCAGTTTGAGAACTCTAGTCACAATCCTCCATGAAGGTAAAACTTCAGTAAAGAAATTAAAACCAGACACTGTAATTATATTTCTAATAAGTATTTTCCTTCAATACTCCATCAACCCCCTCTACACTGAGCTTACTAGCTTATATAATAAGACTAGTAACTCCTTTCAGTTTCCGTGTAACAACTATTCTAAAAATATCCCTTCAGTTTCTAACAACCACTACATAATAAAGACATAATTCCTATCCCTATTCTGTTGCATCGAATTTCTTCAAAGAAGGCACCTGGAAGATAAGTTTTATCCTATGAAACAATAATGTCAATTATATGACAGGCATGTATTAACTTCTGCCTAGTTGAATTGACCTATGACGTGGCTGTCTTTAGTATCCAATTCTTCCAGAAGCACTAACGAATGCCAACGACAAGAAAAAATAGTCTCCATTATTTACAGCATATCAACAATATGTATACCTAGAAATGACTTCAAAAGGAGCACGCCATTGATTCCTCAGATATTTTATAGGAAAACTGAATTTGAGGTGTGCATATTCCTTTGAAAATGGAAGAATGAATTGCTTAAACTTTTTCTTGTCAATTCGTGACCCTTTGAACCAGCGTTCACCAGTCCAAGGCAACTTCGTAGCTTTCGAAATAAATTCTTCATCTATGACTAGCTGTAAATCACCTATCTGAGCAACATTTCCATTAAGAGACAATGCAAATCATCCGGTAACTTCCTCATTGTGTCCATTGAAACCCCAAAATAAGAGTTTCCAGTCAATTTTCTCAAACAAGGTAAGAACTTCGGGGTTGAATTCTAACATTTCAGGACCAGAAAGCTCAAAATCACTTGAATGAACCATCTATTCAACTCTCTATTATTTCTATGACAGAGGATTGAAAGGTGTTGTAAATACTGAAGGAATAGGGATACGTGAATACATAGACATGTTATGAACCTTCATGAGTTTCTGAAGGAGCTAATGCGTAACCCTAGACTGGTTTCTACGTGTGAGAACTTCATCATCAAACCACCGCAGGTATTCATCAAAAAAATTGATGTGATTTGAAATCATTACAAGATATTCGAAATCAAACAGTTTCATGAATGTAATATGACTGTCAGATAGGATGGTGTTAATATGAACACATCTGACTAAGATAATTAGTACGTATTAAAACTCCTTTGAACAGATGTTATCAAACCAACAATTCATATCTTGTACCATACACATGACTATCAAAAGTTAATAAGCAAGGATTATATGTGGAAGCCAATCATTCTATTAAACCAGATGAAGTGAAGTTGTCATTACAAGCAATGATGTCTCCTAGGGTTTCATAAATCCAACCAAGTATCAAGATCAACTTTGGATAGTAATTTAAATGTTCAAAACCATATTTATGTATGCATGTAATAGATTCGAGGAGAAAATTATATAGTTTTGAATGAACTTATTGAATCCAAATCATCATATGACCTATTGCAAAGTATGATCGGATGGAAAATTTATTAAGAACTAAATACTAGATCAAAAATCGATTACTTATGATTATAACACAAATATTTTTATGGACATTCGAAATGATATATAAAAATAAACTTTAGATATTTGAGAAACATATATACACTTTCCACAATTTGTAAAATGGCATAGTATTAAAAGATAAATTTTTATGAAAAAATATATTATTAGGGCTAAAATAGCATATTTCAATTAATTCATCAACCCTAATCATATAAATTACAAAAAACTAATGATGAATACTTTTTCAAAAGAAACCAATAAAACCAAATTGTAGCAAGTTCAAAATGCATTTTCATTTTAACCCAAATAACTATCTCAGACATTTGGTTATATACTGAGAAACCATTTTCATCATCTAGGGAAACCAATATTTGGTTATATCCTGAGAAACCATCAAGAAGTGGCAGTATCTCAGACCCAGAAACTTTCTGAAGGATTTGTTCCATGGGCGGAATTCGGTAATTATCTTTTTCAAAAGACTTATTAAGGTTTCTAAAATCAACACATATTCGAATATCACTGTTTTTCTTCCTAACTAGAACCAAGTTAGCTACCCACTGAGTATGTCGAATAGGAAAAATAATCCTAGTAGCTAACAGTTAATTTATTCCTTCTTAATTGTTGGTTCTAGTGACGGATGATACTTCCTAAGTTTCTGTTGGAAAGGTTTTGATTCTTGTTTTATTGGAATAATGTCTTGCATGACTTGTGGGTTAAAAATTTTCAAATCGTCGTATGTCCACGCAAAGACATCCTTAAATTCTTGGAATAATTTTATGAATGCTAATTTTTCTATAGGATTGCAATCTATTCCTAGATTTATAGTTTGGGGATTCAATTCTATTCCTAAATTTATAGTTTCATATTTCATTTGTGAACTATTGGTTTTACAATTAGGAACAGAACTAAATTTATCTTGAAGATAAAAAATGTTTCTAATCTCAAAATTGAATTAGGAATCGGTTTTACCTTTTCGAAATCTTTTTCAACTAAACAAAAATCATTTATTACCGAAAAATCCCGTAGATTTTTGTCATTTGTAACTTCATCAATGGCTGAATCTTTGAAAGTATAATCATTTGTTAAGAAATTCAACACCTGCACATCATTATCAAAAACACGCTAGTTAAAGATATTATCTGGAATAGAAGGCCTAAAAATCAATTCAACTGAAAAGAAATCAGGTGTGAAATTCTTTGATGGAATCAGTTTTGATGCTACATTTGCTAATAAATCTGTCTCTTGGTTCTGGAATCTTGGAACTGACATTATATTTAATGCATCAAAATGCAACATGAGATTCCATACCTCTAGTTGATAATTCTGTAAATGTTCAGAAATGTAGTGAATAGAATTACGGACCTGCCTAACGATGATTTCAGAATCACCATATGCAACTAGCACTTTAATATCCAAATCAATTGTTTTTTTTCAGTACCTGAATCAGAGCTTCATATTCCACAGTATTGTTTGTACAATTAAATTCATGCTTACATGCTATACATGTTTTATTTCCTTTAGGGTCAATTAACAGGAAACCAACTCCTGCTCCTTCTTTAGACTTTGACCCATCAAAATATAAATTCCAAGTAGAACTATTTGCCATGACTTTACTTTCAATAATATTTACATAATTATGACTATCTACATTATTTACAATTTCCTTGAATGAAGAATCATGAGATATAGTTGTAACATTAATAATTTTTTATTTCTTTTTATTGTTAGAGAAAACAAAATTTTCAGATTTAAAATTTCTGAACCCAAGTTCATACATATCGTTCTCCATTATAGAATCTGAAAAAAACCGATTCACTGGGATCATGTAATTCTGTCACAGTATGTTTTAGATATCTTTCTCTATTTATCGTAATTTGATTTGACTTTCCATTCTTAGGTAACCATAAAGTTGACAAATCTGTCGCAAAGAATCCATTCAATTACTAAGACCAATCCCTACTAAAAAACAACCCATATGCATCAGAAATGTCTGCGACCACAATATCTATGATTTGAAAAACTGAAGGGTCACAAGCAATCCTTACTAGAACATCTTTCATCTCTCCTGCAACCCTCACATTTGTCCTATCCAATTGAGTAATCTATGAATTTGATGGAACATAGTTTCCATTTAACCTTTTGCACACAAACAAAGGCATTACATTGGAAGATGCTCTAGAATCAACCATACAATTGTGAACGTTCCTATTAAAAATATCGAAGGTAAGAAGGAATGGAGGAGTTGTTGATTTTGAATTTTTTCCTATTAGTGAAGCTTTATCAGCTACTAACTTTCCTTTATCAATTGGTGTTAAATCACTATTGGAACTATTAGCAGCTATATTTTGCTTAGCATTAGGAATTATGGAATTCATGGCAGGATTTATAATAGGACTATTAGGCATTGGGTAAATTTGAAGAAGATCATACATACTAATATTTGCGCGTGTCTTCTTTAAATCTTCAATTATATCATATTGTAAATCCAACTTTGGAGCATTTTGAATAGGCTGAGTAGTTCTCATAGGATGAGTTTGTTTGACAGATTGAGTCTATTTATCTAGTTGTGAATTATTGTTATTGTTACTTGAGGTAGAACTTGATGATGCTCCAGGAGTATTCGTGAATGTTCTACTATGATTATTATAGTAATGTTTTCCTGAAGGAGGAGTTTTACCTTCATTAACTTTTACTAGACTGTCCCATAATTGACCATTTACTTGTTGAGGTTCTTCCATTTCTTCTTCATTTTCATATTCCTCCTCCTATTTATTATCTACAGTTTCTTGATTTGAGGGAGTTTCGAATAAAGATAAGACTACTAGAATAGTATTAAAAATTTCTTCATTTATCGCTATATCAGGAGGTGTACTAGTATTATTATTGGTGTTAGGATTCTGCCTAAACTGATTTCTAAAATACCCTCTAGAAGAGGCATTTTCAGAATTAGTTTTCTTTAATCCTACAACTTCATTAGTTAACGCTCGAATAGAATTATGTAATTGTTCTACATCAAAGGATTTATCTTTTTCTGAATTAGGTTTTTCAATTTTCTTATGAGGAAAAGTATCAACTTTTCCACTTCTATCTAGGTCATAAGACATGGAATCCTTCTCGACTTTAATAGCTTCCTCAAAAGTTTCAATAAGGGTCGTTTTACCTCCTCTTTTAACAAACATCCCAGGATACTTTGGTAAAGATGAAGTATAATTTTCAATGATAATATCCTCGGGTGGTTGAGAAGCAACAAGAATTTTATTTTTCAGTGTAAGAAATCTCTAATTAAAATCTTTAATTATTTCCTTAGGTTCCATTTTGATTTGAGATAACTCAAGAGCTAAAAGAGCAGGTGTTTTATCCTCCCCAAATTTATCTAGGAAATCCTTGTTGAATTCAGCCCAATTTGTGATTGATTTATGGACTAATGAAAAATACCAGGTAGATGCTTTCCCTTCAAAAGTTAAAGGGAACAAACAAAAAACTATATTTTCATGTTGAACATTCATGGTTTGAACAACTAACATGAATTTATCTACATGCACCTCTGTAGGTTCCTTGCTATCTGGGTTAAACTTCGGAAGAAGTTTATCTGAATGTTTGGGCAGAGGATGTTGTACACTAGAAACAGCTACAGCAGTTGTTCTCAGAACCAAGGAAGTTGTGGATTAGGTGGAGGATTAGGTGGAGGGTTAGGTGGAGGGTTATCTCCTCCTCCTATAGGTATGTTTCCATCCATAGGAATTCCTTCAAAATCTAAAGAACTCCCTGAATTAGATGACCTTGGACTATTTGGTGGTGATTATGGAGGAGAAGGTGGTTGATCAAAACCACCTACATAAGTCAATCTTCTAGCAGTTTCTCTATGATGACTTCTAACTTGATAACTTGGAGTTCTATCGACTTCTGCTGAATCTTGAGTAATTATATTCAATTGAGGGTTATGTCTTTGTTGTCTAGGTAGACCATAGTCTATTGGTGTTAAACCAAGTTGATGAGAATATGCTCTCGTAAGAATATGACATGATTCTTCTAAAGTTTGAGTACTCTGTTCAAGAGTGAATGGAGATGTAATGTGGTCATGCTCAAGGATGCTCCTAGCAGTTTCTATGAATGGTGATCTACTAACTTCATATTGTAATGGAGATTGTTGATTGGTTGAATATTTATCATTATTTCTAACTGCCATTAATCGTTCACATGTCCTCCTTCTAGCACCATTTGTTGGATGGATTTTCCGACTTGGTCAAATTAAGGAGATTAAGCCCACACAAGTCGCTTATAACAGATCCTGGTGTGTTTGGAATGGAAAAATATCACAGGGAATGGTCCTTCTACCAATTGAATTTATCCTCTTAAGGAGAACATAAAAATTCAATAAAAATTTATCATAAATTTTATTAATGTTTAAAATAAACCCTAGAGTTAGTCTTCTAAGTCTAAGTTATCCTAAAATGCTTTCTAAAGGAAAGTCTCTTGTTTTAAAGTTTTGCTTTAATATATTTTGACTAGAAGCCTTTTACATTTTATCAAACTAACCTAATTCTATTTAATAGCTATTAAAATAAACTAAACTAAAAAATCAACTAGCTATCCTAACTTAGCTGAGAGCAACTTGGAAAACTAAGTCAATTATCAATTAATGATTTGAATTTAACAAAGAGGTAAGTAGTAATAATTTAAATGAAAATGAAGAATAACATGTTATTTCAACTGCTGGAGTTATGGAAGCGCTGCGAACCCTAGTCCAAGCCCTAGCTTCCGTCGGCCCCCTTAGCGGCTTGGTCTCCTCAAGGGGTTTCTCCTTTGGTGGGCGATTGCTGCGTCCTGCTGCTGGGCGTGATCTACATATTGGAGAACAACCGATCGATCTGCTGCTGAGAGGAATCGTTGGCTACGACAAGAAATGGATCATGTAGAATGTTTTTTTGACAAAGGCGGCCATTACAGCGGCGGAGGTACATTGTGATCCTATTCGATATGCACTAGATGCCACCAGGCTTGCTGGAAGACAGGATACTCCTGCGCAATCGCTGAACATCATGATTTTAGTTTTTTCCTGCTGGACTGTGTCTGACAATGGGGATCTGCGTTGTTATGGTATGGCTCATTGGATCTGGCATTCTTATGATTTTTTTTACATAAGCAGATCAAAACCGCCCTGTTTCTTTTTCCCTAGGATTTATGGATATGATAGATCCATTTCGAAGGAATATAGGCTTGGGCCCCTGCTTCCTGTTGATTATGGGGCCAGGGTAGGCGCTGATAGCTATCAAATCTTCATAAATCTGCCTACTAGAAATTCGATCTTGGTTTGGGTAAATGTTCTTGATTCAGTAGAGGCACTTCAGGATAGTCTAGCAAGCCGCGTGGGTTATCCAACATCTGTCTTCTATCTTGTGCATGTAGGAAAACTGATGCAGGACTCTTTAAGTTTATTAGATTACCAGATTTCCAAGAATTGCTCCATTTCTCTGTTTCTTTGGTTGAGGGGGGGAGCCGATGGAAAACAAAGAGGATCCTTCCCTTCACACAAAGGAACTGGTCCTTCATCTTATAAGGATGCAGCCCGATCAAAGGGGCCACAGACAGAGGCGACCTCTACTATTCAGCCCAGCCCATACATTGTGGAAAAACTGGAATCCACACCAGTTCTGGAGATAAAAAACGACCAGGTTAAAGGACTTTTTAGTTATTTACAAGCTGAAGTAGTTATTTGTAGGTTTAATCGGTTTTGGCCCAAATCACATGATCTTCATGCCTGGATCTTCCAAAACTAGACAACTAATTGCCAGATTTTACTATGTTCAAAAGGTTTCTTTATAGTTCAGTTCGATTCTTCGGATGAGTATCAGAAGGTCTTATTGCAGGGACCTTGGTTTTGGGGGAGAGCTGGGCTCTTCATAACCCGTTGGTTTCCATAATTTGATGCTAATACTATGGTGGTTACAAAGATGCTGGTATGGGTGCGATTACCAAATATGCCTCTACCTTTTTGGCATCATTTAGTACTGGAAGACATAGGCAATCTTCTGGCAATATTCATCAAGAGTGACAATGAAAGGAAGGACAAGGGCTTATTTACATATGCCAAAATTTGTGTGGAGATTAACCTCAGCAAAGGCCTCCCAGATAGATTACAGCTGAAACATGAATCCTACACTTGGTTACAGAGTCTGGACTATGAAAATACAGCTTTCAGGTGCCGATTCTACCATCTGACAGGTCATCTTCAAGATACATGCCTCTTACGAAAAAATTCCAAAAAAAGAAAAAGGGGCCGACGACAAACAAAAAGAATTGGCAGGCAGATTATGTCCCAGTTCCAGATGAGTAAGTAGGAAGTGAGGATGAAGAACAACAAGATATGCAGAGAAACGAGGAAAAATTGGTGCCTGATGACGCAGAAGCACAGACAACAGGAAAATAGACATCCGGTGAGGACACTCAGACAATCTCAGAGAATCCAATGGATACATCTGCTAGTGTTCAAAAGCGTGCTCACGAATCTGCCAGTTCAGAATCTGATAAGGACATAGCGGTGTTTCAACAACCAGAGGAGGCAGTCTGTAATCAGCTGATTGTGGCTGTACCAAAGAAAGGGGCTTGGATTGAAGTGAAATCTAGGAAGAATGAGGGGAAAAAGGGGGAAATAGAGGAGTACTATAATCCTTGATCTCTCTGTATAATATCTTTTGTTGTTTTTCTTTTGCATGACCGGTAACAATTTGTGACAATGTATGGGACTATTTGGTCTCAATACATCTGCAGATGTAATTTTGTTCTTTTGAAATAAAATTACGACTTTTTCCGAGGAAAAAAAATTTAAATGAAAAAATTTAAATTATTATCCTAAAATAATTTTGTTGAATATGCACAACAACATAAAATTAAAATAGAGAACTACTATTATTTATTTTGTGATTCCCTATTAATTAATAACTAATATTCAATACTGAATATTTGAATAACAGGATTTTATTCATTCATAAAAACATTGTAGAAAATAAAAATGAAATCAAGAATAAATATGAAATATATATATTACTAAATATCAATTATCAATACAAATATCAATTAATAAAACTCAGTAATATTCTCAATCAAACATCAATATTGTGCAAACAGAGTATAATTTCAGATAATAAATACAATCATATGAAAGTACAATTGCATAAAAATATATGGTGAGAAAATAGTATATCAAAATATATATTAAGTTTTCAAAATAGTAACAAGCAGTGATACCAGTTTGAGAACTCTAGTCACAATCCTCCATGAAGGTAAAACTCCAGTAAATAAATTAAAACCAGACACTGTAATTATGTTTCTAATAAGTCTTTTCCTTCAATATTCCATCGACCCCCTCTACACTGAGCTTACTAGCTTATATAATAAGACTAGTAACTCCTTCAGTTTTTGTGTAACAACTATTCTAAAAATATCCCTTCAGTTTCTAACAACCACTACATAATAAAGACAAAACTTCTATCCTTATTCTATTGCATCGAATTTCTTCAAAGAAGGCACCTGGAAGATACGTTTTATCCTATGAAACAATAATGTTAATTATATGACTGGCCTGTATTGACTTCTACCCAGTTGAATCGACCTATGACGTGGCTGTCTTTAGTATCCAATTCTTCCATAAGCACCAGTGAATTCCAACAACGAGCAAAAATAGTCTCCATTCTTTACAACATATCAACAATATGTACACCTGGAAATGACTTCAAAAGGAGCACGCCATTGATTCCTTAGATATTTTACAGGAAAACTGAATTTGAGGTGTGCATCTTCCTTTCACAATGGAAGAAGTAATTGCTTAAACTTTTTCTTGTCAATTCTTGACCCTTTGAACCAACGTTCACCAGTCCTAGGCAGCTTCGTAGCTTTCGAAGTAAATTCTTCATCTATGACTAGCTATAAATGACCTATTTGAGCAACATTTCCATCAAAAGACAATGCAAATAATCTGGTAACTTCCTCATTGTGTCCACTGAAACCCCAAAAGAAGCGTTTCCAGTCAATTTTCTCAAACAATGCAAGAACTTCAAGGTCGGCTTCTAACATTTCAGGACCAGAAAGCTCAAAACGGCTTAAAGGAGCCATCTATTCAACTATCAATTCTTTATGTGACAGAGGATTGAAAGGCGTTGTAAAGACTGAAGGAATAGGGATACGTGAATACACAGACATGTTATGAACCTTCATGAGTTTCTGGAGGAGCTAATGAGTAACCCTAGACTGGTTTCTACGCATGAGAACTTCATCATCAAACCACCACAGGTTTTCATCAAAAAAATTGATGTGATCTGAAATCATTACAAGATATTTGAAATCAAATAATTTCATGAATGTAATATGGCTGTCAGATAGGATGGTGTTAGAATGAACACAACTGACTAAGATAATTATTACGTATTAAAACTCCTTTGAACAGATGTTATCAAACCAACAATTCGTATCTTGTACCATACACACGACTTTCAAAAGTTAATAAGCAAGGATTATATGTCCAAGGCAATCATGTCAGTAAACCAGATGAAATGAAGTTGTCATTACAAGCACTGATGTCTCCTAGGGTTTCATAAATCCAACCAAGTACCAAGATCAACTTTGGATAGTAATTTAAATGTTCAAAACCATATTTATGCATGTAATAGATTCGAAGAGAAAATTATATAGTTTTGAATGAACTTATTGAATCCAAGTCATCATATGACTTATTGCAAAGTATGATCGGATGGAAAATTTATTAAGAACTAAATACTAGATCAAAAATCAATTACTTATGAGTATAACACAAATATTTTTATGGACATTCAAAATGATATATAAAAATAAACTTTAGTTATTTGAGAAACATATATACACTTTCCACAATTTGTAAAATGGCATAGTATTAAAAGATAAAGTTTTATGAAAAAAGTATATTATTAGGGTTAAAATAGCATATTTCAATTAATTCATCAACTCTAATCATATAAATTACAAAAAACTAATGATGAATGCTTTGTCAAAAGAAACCAATAAAACCAAATTGTAGCAACTTCAAAATGCATTTTCATTTTAATCCAAAGAACTATTTAGCAAACCATAATTTAAATATATTGAATCAATATATAATCAGATGTATTGATAAATAATAAAATTGATTATATATGTAAAATTACAAGATTAATAGCTTCTAATTTATTAAATTTATGAAAGTGTTCCCTAAACTTCCAGTATAACCCTTAACTCTTCTTTAATTGAGAGTACCTTTAGAATCGAAGATTCTGAAGGCACTCTTATATAATTTTTGTGATAAATCATAGAAGAGAACTGATTATTTTGATTCAGCCAAGCAGAAAAATTTGAGAGGGTTGTTTCCTGTCGACATGTAATTATAAATTAGTTTTATTATGTTAAGAGTCACGATGAAGAGTTGTGACTATTAGGTATAGAGGCATTATTGAGGGTGTATAGACAAAGCTCTAGTCATTCAAATAAAGTGTCTTTGTACACACAAATTACAAATCATAAACTGTACACAAAAAAATGAATGCATAATTAGTCGAGGGAGGTTGGGAGGCAGAAGGGAAGGAAACTAAATCCTGGAGGAAGTCATAGCTTTCTCCCAGTCATTAATGGTAAACAGGGCATCGGTGCATCCTTCAGTTGTAGATGAAAATCTTGGGTGTTGTAGCTTCTAGCAAGTTGGTTCTTGTAAAATACTTGTAAATATAATTTTGCAGTAATAGAAAGTGTTTGTGGTTTTCCTAGTTGGGTTTCCATGATAAAATTTTGTTTTTTGTTTCTATTGTTATTGTTTTTAAATAAGGTGATAAATATTAAAGAAATTTGTAAATGCTGATCACCCCCCACTCTCAGTATTACTTGATTTTCCAACATTTTTATCACGTAATTTTTTTTTAATGTGCCATGTGCTATATTATAGGCTAGCACACTACTCTAAAAAATATTATAAAGTGTCTTCAATAAATGACTTGGAATATTTAATGATCTCTTCAATTGAACATTATTTATTATGCATAAGGTTTCTTTGATCATGTTGCAGACTACCATGTCATCTTCATGAAGGAATTTTCAAGCCAATTCAACAATATTCCCATGGATGGGGCACTTCTCAATATGGATTGATCCCCTTCCTCAAGCTTTTGTCATTCAATCATGCCATAAAAATATGGAGAAGTATGAATTTTATATTGAGCACCTTCTATTCTTACTCCTTCCACCCAAGTTAATTTTAATGTCTCTTTTTATAGAAATAGTGTCCCAAAGCTCCCTACATTTTAAGGAGTAACACTAAATTTGGGTAAAGTACCTTTCCCAAATTCAACAAACATGGTTATAAGGATGTGATGATATGGTATGGGTTGAACTTTTAGATTTATAATGTAGTGACTCCTTTGGTCTGAAAATGAATGAATGTTATAAATTTTCATATTTAATATCAACATTTTGTTTGAATATTTAAGAAAATAACCATGGCATCATTCCTGGAGACTACATATGTTATGGCGTACCCTACTTTAGATTGCTAGTGCATTCCTTTATATTCAAATAAGGATCGTACAGGGTGGGTTGATCATGTTCCAAGTTTCATGGGAATACTTATCTAGATGAAAAACATGATGCATTAGTTATGGATTATATCTCAAAGTTGAATAAAGTACATGAATATGTTATGGTAAGAATATTTGCAAAATCTTTGTTACAGTATGCAAAATTTTGGTATGAAAATATTTGTAGTCCAAGAGAAATATCTTAATTTTTAGGGTTCATTAATATTTTTCAATTATTAGGATAGACACTATAAAGGAGAAGAGAAAATTTAAAACCTAGATGATAAATCCTTAGAAATAAATCATGATCCTATGGATTGGATTAAAATTTTGCATAAAAAGAAGAAAGAGATAGAACATATAATCCTCATATAAAATGAATGATAAGGTGTGGGAAATAAATGGCCTTCTTAAATCACAAGAAGGAGAAAATCATATTCCAAATCCAAATAATAAATATTTTGTAGCAACGTCTTCCTAACAAAACTTGGATGCCAATATTATTTATCAAGGTTCCAATGAAAACATTAAAGCATCCACTCCATCCTCTTTGAATAAAATGATGGTTGGAGAGGGAATATTTTGAAGAGAAACCCTTGGAGGGGAAATAAATTTCAAGTGATTCTATTCCCTCGTGTGAAGAAGAAATGGCATCCAACATATGAACACTCATTTTGAGATGAGAAGGTATAGATGGCATCTAGATTAAAGTAATTATTATACAGATCCTCTCTACAATACTAACAATGCGAACTCTAAGGATGTATTTTCATATTTGGTTTCTTGTGGACAACAAAAGAACATTGAGGTATGGCATGCATTGTATTCTATTGATTGGAATCCATGCATTGGCAATGAAGATAAAATTTTATGAATCCATGGGAGAGTAGTCGTCATGATTTAATCGTTCATGAATCAAATTTCCAAACCTTTGCATTTTCAGTTTACATATGCATTAGGATCCTAAAAGAAACAAAGGGAAATTTTTGTAAAGTTGGAACATGTTTGGGACAACACTTAACACTGTTTTTTGGTGTTAAAATTTTTTAGGCCTTCTAAAGGGGGGCCTCAATCCTTAACTCAAGAGTTGGTTTATTTTTTCAGATATAATGTTCCTTATCATACTTCATGTTCCTATTTGATGAGGGAAACAATAAAAGAAAACAAATTATCAAAGATTTTTGTTGGAGTTACCCTCTAGTTCTAAGTAGTTCAAGGATTTGGATAATGATGTTTGTGGGAACAATATAAGAAAGTAACAAGTATCTCTAATCAATGTTTGAATAGGCATTTTATTGGATCTATATTTGATTATTTGGTAGATGGAGGGTTGTCCTATTTTCCTAAGTTTAACTTTTAAGTAGTCCTATGTAGGAATGTATTGATTTGACATATATCTAATGGTGTGTGATCATGTGAACTTTTCATGTTTTCAATAGTTCATTTTCATTTATGACCACACCATGATGGAGGTTTCAACATTTTCATTGATGATATTTGATGTCTCCATGTTTTGGTTCATGACTAATAGAAGGGAATATTTCAAGCATTCCATGAGATACTTGCATGTTTGCATTGGACCTTTGACTACATTTAGAATATTTTCTTCATGGTTTAGTGTAAGGAAGGAAGAATAAGATTGATATTCTAAGCAATACGATTTGTTTTATGCTATGTTTCCCTTTGGAAATATGGCTTATTCCTTTCTGTAAAGTCCCTTTTGAAAATATTGTATATTGAGCAAGAATTTTTCAAATGTTCCCATGGGATTATGGGATGTGAACTTTGGATCCATCCCACCACTATTTTTTCTTACATTTTATGAAAATTTTAGTAGGCACATAAGAGATTTTGGAGTTATCAAAAACTCTTCAAGATAGATTTTGTCCCCATATAGAGATAGTTGTTGAACAAAGTTGATGTTGTATTACTCTATGGAGGATTGCATTGCTTGAACACCTAGGGGAGAACCAATGAATGGTTAGTAGGGATTGGTTTATGGTGGGCCAACATACAAGATTTATATATTATAAGATGAGATATCACCAATAACATTTTAACAATTGCATGAAGGGCTATGCACATGTTATTAAGCATACATTTTTTAGGGTGGCATGTTGGGAATTATGTGTGATGGGAATGATACAACAAGTGGGTTCTTAAGAGTGGGGTAAGGAATGCTGGAATTCCAATATGCGGGTTTGTCAAATGAAGTATTGGATTTGTTTTGGAAGGTTCTATCTATATTGTAGTGGATGCCATTATGAATAGTTCCATAGGGGGTCATGTGATAATATCGGTTAGTAATGTGACCCATAGATCCAATATACCCATCCACCACATGAGATGCACCAAGAGTGTATTGTTCAAAGGGAGAAATAAAAAGGAATCAATGATGGCCATATATATATACCCCAATTATGCATAAATTAGGTCAAAGTGTTGTGCTTTGAGGCATGGTGGTGACCACTACTTTAGAAATTAGGGGAAAGATGGGTTTTAAAAGCTAATACAAGAGGACGTCATTGATTTTTATCTTGCACAAGTTATGTCATCGATGTCATTCATGAATGTAATCCTTGATATTCCATGATTTTAGTTTAATGAATTTCAATAAGAATTTCCAAGTTCTTGTTATGAAACATTGATAACTAGAAGAATTCTTTGAATTATTTATCTATGGATGTAAAAGTTCCATGTGACCTGAATTCTCATTGATAAGCCATTTTTTCAATGGCCTAGTGAGGGATTTCTTGAATAATATAATATGTATAGAGTAATTAGATTGTTATTATATGGGCACCATAGAAAAAAAAATTATGATATGATTGGTTGGATATTCACCCCATAGGTCCTCAAGTTTGGGAAAAATAGTATGCAAGATAAGGTCATTGGTGAGATTCATTAAAATGGGGAGAATCAAAGTAGCCATATTCAATAGGTTAGGGGTGGGTGGTGGGGGGGGAGGTGGTGATGGTATGCCAACCATAGAGGAGGGATAATGTGTGATTGAAGTAAATGAAGTGGAGTGAAAGGGAGGTCATTCTATAGGTGGTGATTTTAGCAGTGATGCTCAAGAAAAACTAAAACTAATCAAGCTCTACCCAAATGTGGATGTGAGGGAGATATTGATTTTCTTGTTGAAGAAACAAAATAAGAAGAATTTTGCCAAGAAAAGGATGGAGGTTGTGAGTCCTAAGAGAACACCTAGGTGAATAAAAATTTGTTTTGGTTCCTATCTAAATAAATTTATTTGAAGTACATGGCGATGGGCCAATATATAATAGTTCTTAAATAAAAGATATTGATCTACTCAAATAAAATGTGTCACGAAATTGGTGTGCATGTGTTGCAATAATGTTTATGTAAGTGTATTTTAGTACACCACAATGTATTCTTTTGATGTAGGTGTACTTCACACAATACATTTCGAACAAGGAAAGTTAATGTGTCCGATGACTCTAGTGATCTTCCATTAAATTGTAACCAATTCTTACAAAATTTCTCAATATATTGTTATGGAATGTGAAACAACAAAAAACCAATAGTAAATATAAGATAAAATTATTTATAGTGAAGGGAACTCTAGGTAGTTTCCACTAACCAACAACCATCTTCTTAGGTGATATCATAACCTAAAAAATCCACTTGATGAGAATACTATATTTCAAAAATGTCGAAAATGAATTCATTGTATGGTAGTCATGAGCAATAGTTAAAAAATATATGAGTTCCGCAATGAAACTATCAAATACACTCATACCTCAACATTTATGCATTATAGTGCATTCCATTATCTTGTTTTTTATGCATTTGATATAAAAGGAGTTTAAACTTCCTAGGAAAATAAATATGTTTTATATATGAAATGTCGCTAAGACGTTATTTGGATGCATAATTTTACCATTTTAACTTAGACTATAAATTATTTTGTGACCCTTCAATGGAGGGATTAACTTGGTTACATTATCGTGTTAATTATTTCTAAGGGAACTATATTGGTGTCATAAACTAGTAGATTTGATTAATAGTGTGACAAACAAGGTATTTTAGACTTCAAATATTTTTTATTCACCAATATTTCTTTACATGTGCAAGATGAGGTGCATACTTAAGTAGAGAAGAATAATTAGGTCCTTCACATGTGTGATTAAAGTGTAACTTGAAATTGAAACACTTGAAAGTAAAGTGCACGAAGTAATATTGCACAAATATTTGAGAAATTAGTTAAAGACAAAACTTAAACTTGGAGTTACTTCTCCATCTTATTGACTTTGTACGTGATGTAAACAATATTTAAACAATATTTAATATGGTAAATAATAATGTAAATGCAAATGTGACAAAGGAGATATTCACCCTTTTTTATTTTCCAATACCTCTTATGATTCCAAGGTGAAGGGCATACATGGGATGATAGAGATTTTAGTTCCTTTGTTAGTGTAAGCGTGATGGGATAAACAACTAAACTAGAATTGAATGATAATTTTTAAATGTTTATTAACAATAAAATTATTCAAACTAAAATCATCCCGAGCAATGAATGATTACCCACAAAAGTTCACTTGTCGCCTAGTTATTCCTTTCTAAATGAGTTATGCAACTTACTTTGAACAAACCAACAAATTATTAAGTGCAACAATGTATGAAGTACTAAAATATGAATCAAGTTGCAATGCAAATAAATAACGATCCATGTGGTAAGTACAAGGAATTATGATTCCACCCCCTACCCACTAAGTAAGCTATTTACTAAGCACCAAATATTAGATAAAATAAAATATAGCATCTTATAATCTTTGCAAAATTAAAGATAATGAATAAACTTCTGAAGGAAATTGCTATTACATAGACTTACATGAAATACATGTACATCTTAAAAAAAATATTCATGTGGGAATGTGGTGTATCTATACCATAGTTAGGTTGCACAACTTGCATGAATACCAATGATTGTATTGTACGAGTCTTGTAATGCCCCATATTAACCTTAATTAAAGTTTATTAGTAAATACTTTTATTAAACTAAACTTATACCATATTAATGTTAAATTGAAGTTTACTAGTAAATACTTTTACTAAATT
>LPNX010493804.1:22960-36312 GCA_001517045.1 Pseudotsuga menziesii | reverse complement strand
GGGGGAAATTGGACTCTGCATGAGGAAAACGAAGAAGAAAAATACTTGAGGAGGGGGACAACTCAAGGATGAGAGTATCTGTAAATGACTGAGACTGAGAGGATAAAGAATGGAGAGGAAGCTGCTCTCGGTATTATTGGTCTGTGGGCTCGGGGGCTAGGAAACCCGTGGGTTTCCTAGGGCCAGCACATGATGAGAGCTGGTCGGCAGGGAGGCACATAATTTTGTTGATTAAGGCTCGGACGGAAAGCTGGAAGAAGAAGGAACCAGGTTTACAGCACACTCTTGGATCTACCACGAATTCCAGGTATTTAAATTTCAGGTATGTAGATACTAAACTCATGCATGCTATTATGGTCTAATTTATGAAAAATTCATGAAGTTCTCAACATGTACAGCTTGAAATTTTCACTTGAATATGTTTAGAGCTCATACTTGTATTGACATATGTCTATAAAATTTATAGAACAGACCTGGATATAAATCTGTGATACAATCTAAATGTTTTGATAGAGAACCTTACAGAGAATTGGACACAGTGCTCTAACCGTTAGGCAGAGCACTACAAGTCTCATGCAATTGAGGCTAATAGTTATATGTGATTCCGGGTCTTCAAAAAACAAGTTTTAAAAAAAGTCCACCTAGATTGGTGGGTGAAGAGTAAAGCTACAAATGTATGAGTGAACTTGCAAGCCAACACAAGTTAGGTATTAGAAAAAAAACTAAGTATTGAGGAATGATAATCTAAAACTGAATCATATTCACCAATATATATAGTGTGGTTTAGTTGCATTAGTGATTTTTTTATTCAAATAGGTTATGATCTAAACAATAGAATTTTTTTAACTATGGGACCAACACAAGAGTATAAGAACATTGAATAAATAACAAGAAAATATGAATGTAATTAGATTAAGAATTCAACCACAATAATTTTATTCAAAATACAAAACAATGGAGAGAAATAAGAATGCCCGTGTATTAGTCCAGTAGAAATTAGGTATAGACAAGTGACATCACCTTGATAAAAGTGAGTGTATTCAAGTGTGTTCCATCACTCTCCTTGCGTTGGGTCCTTTTCCTCCTTGAATATTCTCTATAGCTATGGTGAATGAAGAAACCTTGGTCCTTTGGTGAAATAACAGAATAATCCATGAGGGAAATGGATAATAGAGATGAAAGGTAAAGTCATGCGATCTCCAAGTTCTTTCTGCCAACATAATATTTTAATTCTTCTCCTTTCTTAAATACAAAATGATGCTTTCTTATGTGGGAAAATACAGATCTTCAATGGTCAACAAAATTTAAAGTGAATGCTTCTCATCCAAGTGGGATCCCATTTGATTAATTAGACCCATTGGGAGGCCAAAGCACTAGGAATTCATGAGGTGGGATCTTGAGCTATCCCTATATGGCACCTTGGTGCCACTTAACATAGTCATTTGTCACTAATGTGTTCAAAATATTTCACATGCAACTTACACATTTTAATAGAAGAATGGTCATGTGATCAAATAAGCAGTCAAATGATGATTGAATATGGATTCTATATTGATAAATACACATGAGGTAGCATGATTATGTTGTTTTACTAAAAATTAAAAATGTCTTTAGGGAAATAGTCCCCTAAATATTACATGAGTGAATTTAAGGTTATACCATTATTAAAATATGAATAGAAAAACCAATAGAAGTAAGCAAAGCTATATCAACAACATAGACACACACTACTAGATTTGGGGTAAAAAATCAATCTTTTTACTAACGTGTAAAGTGAAAAGTCACTTTACACATTGAAAATTTGTCAATTTATTGGGTTTTTTTAAGAATGTGCTTCAAATATCACTGTATAACGTCACTTAAGAGACACATAAAAGATGTCGCTTAAGTGGTGATTTATTGGGTTGCTTAATCGATGTCTTGAGTGAAAACTTCGTCCCAAAGAACTATAGTTTCCTAATTTTTCTTAAGATACAAGAAAAATATTAATTTATTTTCCTATTTTTTTTATTAATATTGGCTAGTTTTTAAGCATATTCGAACACAACATCTATTTAGGCTTTTTTCGGCTCAATTGGACAAAATATAACACATCTAGGTTTTTTATTGTGAGACTTTTTCTGTTTCAATCGAAAAAAAATTAACACATATCTAGGTTTTTTGGAGGTTTTTCCCAATACAAATGGGCAACATTTAACACGTATTCATGTTTTTGTTGGAGGGATAACATTGATTTTAGGTAAAACAATTTGTGGGTTAATGAGATTATCCCTTGAATACATTTATTTTAATTCGATTAATGGTTATTTTGTCTTGATGTCAAAATTTAACACATATCTAGGTTTTTAGGGGAGTTTTTCGATTCAATTGGGAGAATTTAACACATATTCAGGTTTTTTTGGGTTAAATTAGGAAATAATAATTTTTGGAAGAAGGTTGGGGGAGACCACTGATTTTAGGTAAAAAAATTGTTGATTACTGATATTATCCCTTTAATAAATTTATTTTCATTTGGTTAATGTTTTTTTGTCTTGGGGTCAAAATTTAACACATATCTAGTTTTTATGGGAGGTTATTTTCGGTTCAATTGCGAAACGTTTAACACATATTCAGGTTTTTTTGGGGTTCAATTCAACAATAATAATTCGTGGAATAATTTTGGATGGAGAAATACGATTTTAGGTAAATATGTTTGTGGATTAATGAGACTATCCATTTAATAAATTTATTTTCATTTTGTTAATGGTTTTTTTCGTCTTTCTTCTTACTTTGATAATGTATTTTATTGAAATAGAGAACAATTTTAGATAATCATGTCCACTGACTTGCTAGTATATATGAATGAATTGTTGATATGAAAGAAACTATCAATTCTGCATACGATCACACAAGCAACCCTGTTAATGCAAATGATCATAATCAAGCGTTTGATATTGAAGATGTAATCGATGATGGAAAATGTTATTTCCCTTGGATATAATGAAAAGGGATGAAAATAAGAAGAGTTGTTAGGGAAACAACCAGAAAAACATTGCTATCAGTATGGTAACTTGGAAGGTGGAACATAATATCATCCCTTCGTAACACATAAAAAACTGAATTTTCTTTATTAGAAATACTATTAATATTGATGTTCATTTTGATACTAATTTGAATTATTTTGTCATAATTATTGCACAGACAAGTACACAAATGCTTTCAAATACAATTTCCACAATTCATACTATAGATGGTGAGGGTGGCGGCATTGAGGTACCATAGAAGAAAATTACCACAACCTTATTGAGAATGAAGGTATAAATAGGTTGATCAACAACATATTTGTTTCTGCAGATGAGACTGTTGGGCACCCAATATGCAAGTTAATTACAACTAACATACGGAGTGTGCAATATGTATTGTCAACCCAGGGAAGTATTTTATTTCAAGGATAACATGCACTATATATGCTTAAACACTGAGTTGTTGTAAGTAAACAATTCTATTCTCTGCTCAGCTACATTCATCCCAGGGATCCACTTAATCTAGTTTACCTTCTAAAGAATACAACCACAATTACCTTCTACTGTTCTTGATCTAGAATTGAAAGATTCATGAAATCACATCTAGATTACTTTTGCAGAAAACGAAATCTTGTTTACTAATGATTTACCCAACTATCTTGATCCAATTATTCTAGAAATCCAAAAGACATGAATTGAGTTCAGCTATTCTAGAAATTCAGAGTACAGGAATTGAGTTCAACTATTCTATGAATTCAAAGTACAGGAATGAAATTCCGCAACTATAAAAGCAAAGAAACAAACTGGAAACAACAATTAAAAGATCTAAGGATGAACAGATTTGTTACAGCTACCACGCAGTTGCATAAGGAACAATTACTTATACAATTGACTGTCATACCATGCCACTGTAACTTTCAAAAGATGCAACTAATAACACACTGTAAATCCACAACTATTGCAGCTTACTATGAGAAAATGGAATTAACACAACATCACACAATAGAATAATTAAAATTCCTAATCTAACTCAGCAATCCCTATGGGAAGGCAGGCCCAGCCTTCACACAGAGATGCTGGAAGTAACGCACGTTAAAACACCGAGATTTGAAGTAACTCCTTGTATTAAAAAGGGAAGATCAAACACACAACCTCAGTCATAGCGAATACAATAATTTGGTTTAGGGTTCAACCTGGCTCAGAACAGTTCCCCATATTTATACAATGTCAATCATAACATCCTATCCCTATTATTGGGTAGCCATGAAGATCTTTGATCTTCAGGCGGCCTTAATTACAACAACTGTTACAGTCATGGTAGGATGAGACTAGGAAATATAGGGATACTGTTAATTGACCCAGAAATAATGATATCCATAGATTACAACTATACACGACCAGTGGCACACTGTTTCCTTCCAAATCTGTCGCATTCTGTTGCAACTACCCTTGTACAGCTTTGCCTGGAATAATATACTGAGACCGCATTCTTTGGGAAATGGTAGGATGGATGTCGATCAGCTTAAGAAATGAATGTCCATCTTTCCCTTAGCATGTTCATCCCATTATACCTGCATTCTCTATATCTTGAAATATCTTTACAAACCATCATATATTAACACCTTTTCAAGGTATAGAGCCTTAATTAACACAATCCTAAGTATTAATAAAATAATACAATAATTAATCATACCTTTGTGACTTGAGGAGTAGAGTGACGGAAAAACATCTGTTTAGCATGCTCAATAGGGTAGGATAAGGAAAAAAGAGGTGAATAGGGATGGTAAAAAAGGGGCCATTTCTGGGCCCAACATCTCCCCCTAGCTATCCTGTTGCATTTCCTCGTGCAACGACCTCCATTACTCTGAATCTAAATCTTGCACTATGCCTTGTTCATGGAGAGAAGAAAAGTTGTAGGGGAATTCAGACGTTCCTTCTTTTTCTATAAACCCCTTATGGACAACCCATTAATTCCAACATTTATTCTCTTCTTCCCTGGTTAATGATAAATCCTCCCTGTACGGTTTTTCTGGCCACCAGATGAGAGGAAGTTTAAATTTCAGTCCCAACCAATTAACCCCACATTCCCTTATACATCCAACATACCCCTCAATCCTGGAAAGTGCTTGTTCAAAATTTCTATAACAATACAGATCCCTATTTCTGAGGTTTGGAGAGGTAACCTGCCATCTGTGCTTACTACCTTCCAAATTTGTTTGTTGATGTGTGGAAATCTAGCTGGTACAAGTAGAAATAACCCCTTCCTACAGTTCCATTATATGCCGAGTTTGGATGGGGCATGAAAGTAGACTCTGGTGTCAAGCAAGAAAAATACGAGGATTTTGAGGCTCACTTCGAATCCACAGATTACAGTGGGATTCATTGTGAGAAATGGTTTGAAAATACCTTTCCACTAAACATGATTTCTCACAAAATAAGCAAAAGACCTCAGGTGAACATCGCCTAAAAAAGGAACAGGATTCGAATGGTGGTCCAAAGGATAAGCCATCCCATGCAAATACAACTCACATGGAAAATTCCGGTCTTCAAAATTACTTCTCAGAAATGTTTCCAAAATTTTTGATGAGGTTGCTATCTCAAATGATCTTCCTTCTTTCATAGCCCTTAACTTCAACCAAATAAATTGTTCAAATAAAAAGATAGGGTAAGAGGAGGAAGGTACCCTGGTTCCCAATAGTTCCTGAGAAAGAGCATACATTTGGTATTTTTCTGCCTACATAGATTTGAATTTTTTCAACTCCCTCAGCTCCTTTTGTAGCTCTTCCTCACGGAGTTTCTGGATCATGAGTTCTTCTGCCCATTTTTCCTTCAGTCCCCTGATATTTTTATGTTCAGCGAGGGAAACCATCCCCTCTTGATAGCTTTCCACCTGACTTCTCCATTTTCTTACTTCCATTCTCAATTTTGAGATTTCTTCTATAGGCTTCAGGGTTTCTTCTTCTTCGGGATACTCCTCCTTATCAGAATCCAGATCAATAAAATTTTGAAGGGGTTCAATCCACACCTTATCACCTGATGTGCCACATTGGACATTTTGCACTTCTGAGGTAATTTTTGGGGGTGTTGGTTCTTGTGTAATAGCATCCCTTCTTGAATTTTCTTCTGCAACAGCTCCAACCACTTCTGGAGATGCTGGTTCTTGTGTAACAACATCCTCTTTCTAGGATTCTCCTATGGAAACTTCGGTAGCTAACTACGAGGATGTTGGTGGTTCTTGTGTGGCAACTTCCTCCTGAATTTTGATCTTCTTATCTACTTGTTTATCATCTATGATCTCAGCGGGGGAATGTAAGGCCGCTAGTTCTTGTGTGACAGAGCCCTGTTCTTCTTTTTCCTCATGTTGCTAGGGTTGGATGACTTCTTCAATATGAAGCTATTCTTCAAGGATTTCTGTATCACCTGAGGATTGTGATTGAGCTTGTTCATATTCACCTAAATCCACATCAGGAATGACATCCAATTCGGGGTTGGTTTCCTGTTGCATCCCGAGAGTCTCTACTGCAATTTTCAAGGATGTTGGTTCTTGTGTAGCAACATCCTGGTTTACTTCTTCATCTCCTTGTTGTTTTTCTTCCATTTCTAATACCTCTGTGTCCTGAGATAATTCTTGAGTAGTGGTACAAATTTCTTCATTGAATTCCAGAATGTCTTCAATCTCTGGTTCTTCTTATCTCATTTCTACGGCCACTTGGACAAGAACATTCAAGGATGATGGTTCTTGTGTGTCAGTATCCTGTTCGACCTCATCATTTTTTTGCTATTGTGCTTCCATTTCTATTATTTCTGTGTCATGAGAGGGTTCATGGTCATAGTGAAATCTTCATCCATAAAATTAGGAATAACCTCATCCTCTAGTTCCTCTGTCCCAGGGTTGGTGGAAATCTCTATAGGAATATTCAAAGATGTTGGTTATTGTGTGGCAGCATCCTGCACATATGACACTTCCTTCTCATGAATTTTCTCTTGGGGAAGTTCACCATCTCTCAAATTGGTAATTTCATTAGGAATATTCAAAGATGTTGGTTCTTGTGTGGCAGCATCCTGCACATTTGAAACTTCCTTCTCATGAAGTTTCTCTTGGGGAATCTCACCTTCTCTCAAATCAAGTTGTCCCTGTCCTTCCACAACTGCAGCTGCAGACTACAGTGTTGTAAAGGAATGAACTATGACCTTGTATCCCGATTCATCAAAGATTTCTCCACACGTAGGATAGACCACTCTTTCTTCTTCATTGCCAGCCTTGGTAGGATTTGATCCTTCCAGTTGATCTGCAGCTTCAACCAATATGTGCAGCTTCCTTTCACTCTGTTTTCTGCACTCTTCCTTCCAATTTTCCAATTCTTTTCTGAGTGCTTGTACTTCCTCTTTTAATAGCCTATTTTCAAACAGAAGTCCTTCAATTTGAGGTTCTTCTTCGACTAGTTCTTGTGGAGCATTAATTGGTTTGGGTCTAAGAATGGGGAACTCAATTTGTACTTCTAAGGTTTCCCATATTTCCCTTGCTGCTTCTTTTGTTGTGACTGACCTGGTTCTTTTCTATCTTATTGGTGGTGATGCATTTATTTCATCCTTTATTTCATCCTTTGATCTCCTCCTTTTTCTCCGTGGTGCTGAAGTGGAAGGGATATCCCCAGTTTCAACATTTTCTTGTTATTCAGGATGTTCTTCCTCAATCAGGGTTCCTCCCCATTCAGGGGAAGATTCAATGGTCACCACCTCAGTGTTTTCTTCTCTTATCATAGCTCTAACATCTTTGGTTTCAACTGTTGCAGCATCTAATGCTGCTCCAGTTTCAACCTTTGCTGTCAGAGCTGCCCCAATATTTAGTCTTTCCACAGGGTTTTCTTGTACATCCTCTCCCAATTGTTCTACTTGTTCTCCTTACTGATCCTATGATCCAATCTCATCCCCCAACCCAACTAAGTTGGAGGGGATTTAAACCTCCTGTTGCTCTACATTTCCCCCCAACTATGGATTGACTGGCTCTTCTTGATTTTGAACAGGCCCCATGAATATAGGTACTGCCATTTCTTCTTCTATTGGAACACCGGGTAGGAGAATGGGTTCCTGAAATTGAGATGTAAATTGCTCCCAAGTTTGGTTGTGTTGAGCAAGGGTCCATAAGATTATTAATTTAATGAGGCCATGGTGAGTAAGTGAAGAGAGTGGGTGCTTAGCAGCTCAAACAAAACCAACCATATGATGTAAATCATTAAATAAATATAATGGAATTTTTAGCAAAACCCTATGATGGAGGCGAGATAATAAAGGAAATTCAGAGTGATAGACTGTTTGATACCTACCTTCATAGGTGATATATGTCTTGAGAAAAAATTCTAGTTGATTCCATGGCTGTGGTAGTGACTGTAATGATATCCCACTCCGTGATGATTGAATGTGCTCCCCTTCCCTAAGAAAATCTTGTACTGTTGCTGGATTGGGGGTTCTTTGTCCAAACTAAGCTCTACCCACCTAGGGAAGACCAGTGACCTCAACCACTATGTCTTCAGAGACTTCAATACGCAATCCCCAAACCTCTGAGTGGGTTTCCGTAAGATTCAAGTTGAACTATAAAGTAGGCTTCACGATGAAATCCATTCAGGTGTTGGAAGAATTCAGTCCATCCTGCAGCTTGAAAGATAACGAAAAATTCAGTATTTTGTCTGCGCTCTCACATATTTGTAGGTTCATACCAAGCTAGAATACCCATGTCTGCCACCTTTAGAAGTATGTTGCAGTCCGATAAATTATAGATTCCGACAATGGAGGTTGAAGCATAGAGTATGCATGAACAACTGAGAGTGGAGTTGGGTAATTTCGGGATGTTTCAGCGTATCAGATTATTTGAAATTGATCCCAAATTAGGAAAGGTGGTGGTTATTAGGTAACATAATTAGTCATTACGTCACACAAGTGAAGAGTTAATGATGTAATAATGGGTACAAAAAGGAAGGTATGATTGATATTGTTAGATAAAACTAATACTTAATCAAGTAGTTAATCAAAGCCAAACCTTTGAAAATGCACGATGGATGATGTCCTTTGGAGAATAGTAGAACATGTGAGGTGCAGTCATTAAATGTAGTCATTATCACAAGGATGTTGTAATGACATTTTCCACTGGCGAACCATCATGTAAAATTGGTCGGAAACATGATGAATGCTGGAGGATATATCGATTCATCGGCATCAAGGATCAGAGCCATATCTGGAGGAGTTGCAAGCTTGCAAAAATTTTTGCCAATAACAAAGGAGTCACAACCGCAGGCCATAAAGAAATCAGACAGTGTAGCACAGGTGTGGCCTTGGAATATAGAAAAATCAGCCAAATATAGCGGAGTTGTAGCTGCCGAAAAATGTGTCGCAGCTATTGGAAAAGGATGAAAAGGCATTAGGAAGACAGAAATTGACTGTGTTGCAGTTGCTAGAAAAGGTGTTGCAGCTGCTAGAAAGGATGAAAAGGTGTTAGGTGGACAAAAGTTGACTGTGTTACAGCTGCTAGAAAAGGTGTCGCAGCTACCGAAACAGAAGTTATGGGGAAAGGTAAAATGGTGTCGTAGCTGCTTGAAAAAGGGTGTCATAACTGCTTGAAAAAGGGTGTCGCAGCTTCCGAAAAAAGGGTGTCGCAGCTACCGAAAAAGGTGTCGCAACTGCCGAAAAAGGTTTCGCAGCTGCGACAAATTTATTTAAAGAACAAAATTTGGTGTAGGAAGTTACAGAAGAACGACATTGGTCGCCAGGCCCGATGATGACCACTGTTCTTAGGAACTTTCCTGCACATTGCATTAAAAAAAACAGATCAAGTGCAAAAGAAAAAGATAACAATAACATTAAAAAAAACAATTTATTTATGTACAAATATTCATATGCGATTTATAGTGATTAATTAAGGATTGACAGGGGCAGAGAAAAATTCTTGCCCGTGTGATAACTGGTAGTCTGGATCAGCTGCAATTTGTGAGATAAATGTGTCCCTTGAAATGGGCTTATGGTACAGTTGCAGCCTGTAACCATTAGAAAATAATGGTGCACGGTTCTCATCAATGGTTACCAAGGGGACCGTACCATTATCAAATACTCTGTCTACTAAGTATGGGCCCATCCATCTTGTGCATAGTTTACCCTTGAAATCTCTTTTGAATCTGGAATCGTATAATAGTGCCCAGTATCCCTCACAGAAGACTTTCTTTTTGATGAATCGGTCATGCCAATTGGATCTCTGTTTCTGAATTAATACAGTTTGGTCTACAACAGCTAACTGGTTCTCATCCATTTCGTTCAATTGATTCAATCTTCTCTTCTGGGATTTAGTTACATCTAGGTTTACCTCTGTGGCTGTCTTCAAAGTCTTAATCTCAAATTCAATTGGGAAGATGACACTTTTCCCATACACCAAGTCGTAAGGAGAGAAACCTATAGTGTTGCACCAAGTGGTATGATATGCCCACAATGCTTCTAGAAGTCTATCAGCCCAATCTCTACGATGGCTCTTGATCGTCTTGGTAAGGATAGATTCACTGACTTTGTTAGTGCTTTCCACTTGGCCATTAGCTTGGGGATGGTAAGGTGAGGCTATCCTGTGCTAAATATGGTACTTCCGTACCAGAGTTTCAAATTGATGCGACACAAACTGCAGTCCTCCATCGGTAACCACTTCCTTGGGTACCCCAAAGTGGGTAAATATTTCACTATACAGGAAATCAATCACAGCCTAGTCATTGGCCTTCGCCAAAGCCACAACTTCTACCCATTTCATCATGTAGTCAGTACAGACTAATATGTAGGATTTCTACTTGGAATGAGGGCTAATAGGACCAACAAAAAGTAAAGCCCACCTATCAAAGGGTTCAACCACTAATTGTGGTTGCAGAGGCATTTGATCTAATCTATTGGCATGACCCATCCTTTGGAAGCTATCACAATATTGGACATATCTTTTTGCATCCTAGAAAAGGGTCAGCCAATAGTAGCCCATTCTTAGCGCTTTGTGTCCTATCCTTCTGTCTACAAAATGCCCCCCACAAGGCTCATCATGGCAAGCCTTCAGTATATGGAATATTTAATCTTCTCTCAGACACCTTCTGATCTCAAGGTCAAGGCCTGTGTAGAAGAGATGACCGTTTACCCAACAATACCTGGCACTTTACTAAATAATTTTCCTCTTTTCTCTTTTGGACAAATGTGCTAGAAGATTTTCTGCATCCAAGTAATTAGCAACATTTGCATACCAAGTAGAGTGAGTTGAAACTGCGAATAAGTGTTCATCTGGAAAAGAGTCCTCAATAGGCAAATTATCATCACTATTAGTGAAACGAGATAAGAAATCAGTGACAACATTTTCTCTTCCAGGTTTATCTATAATGGTAATATCAAAATCCTGTAATAATAAAATCCATCTAGTCACCCTGGCATTAGTAATAGGTTTATTCATTAGATATTTGATGGCAGAGTGGTCAGTGTGCACAAATGTAGGATATCCGGTAATATAATGTCGAAATTTGTTAATGGAGTAAACAATGGCTAAGAACTCCTTCTCGATGACAGTATAATTAAGTTCAACAGGGGCTAAGTTTTTACTAATATAATAAATTGCATAAGGTACTTGACCATCATGCTGTCCTAAAACTGCTCCAATAGCAGTATCAGAAGCATCTGAAGAAATGTGGAAGGGCAGGGTCCAATTGGGTCCTCTTAAGATGGGAGCTATGGATAGCTTCTCCTTAAGCTTAACAAGCGCTTTCTGGCATGCTTCATTCCAAACGAATTGCACATCCTTCATTAACAATGAAAACAAAGGAGAGGCAATTTTTCAAAAGTTTTCTATAAATCTTCGGTAATATCCAGCATGTATTAAGAAACCTTGCACTTATTTTTGAGTTGTAGAAGTAGGTATATTTTTTATTACCTTAATTTTTGAGGGATCCACTTAGATTCCATCAGCCGAGATGAAATGCCCCAATGCTACTCGTTCACTCATCATCATATGGCACTTTTCAGTGCTTAAAGCAAGCAGGATATGTTCACAGCAAGTTAAAACATTTTCCAATTTTTTCAATGCTTCTTCAAAATCTTTGCCATAAAGAGTAAAATCATCCATAAAAATTTCCATACTATCATTAACTAATTCTGAAAATATGCCAATCACAGCTCTTTGAAATGTTGCTGGTGCATTGCATAAACCAAAGGGGAGAAATCTGTAAGTGAAAGTTCCCCAGGGACAGGTGAAGGTAGTTTTTTCCCGGTCTTTAGGAGAAATTTGGATCTAATTGTACCCACTGAACCCATCTAGGAAGGAGAAGAAATTCTTCCTGGATAAGGTGTCAAGTACTTGATCGATAAAAGGCAAGGGAAAATGGTCTTTTTGTGTTGCCTTGTTAAGCTCTCTATAGTCCACGCAAACTCTCCATTTGCCATTTTTCTTGGTTACTAGTACGAGTGGGGACACCCACTCACTGTTTGAAATAGGATATATAAATCCTACTTCCAAGATTTTCTGAATCTCTTCCTTCAATATGTCCCTAAGATTGGGGTTCATTCGTCGTTGAGGCTGGCACACAGGTAAGGAGTCACTTTTAATATAAATATGATGGGTGCATAGGTTAGAGGGAATACCCCTCATGTTTGTGTACTCCTAGGAAAATTCCCCCTTGTGTTCTTTTAAGAGACTAATAAGGCGCTTATGTTCATCTAGGGAGAGGCTAGGGTTAATATTCAAGGTTTTTTCAGACTCTACCTCTATAGGAATACTTTTCAACTTTTTTAATACTGGAACTATATGAGTGTCACTGACTAATGCCTCTTCTGTGATATTTTCTTGTTCTTCCTGACCTAGAGTAATATTCAAGATTTGATAAATTTCTTTATTAATAGAAGGGGGTTCACTGATGAAATTATTAATAGCATCGTCTTCAGTTTCATCTTTAAAGGTTAAAGCATTCCCTATAGTTAATAATGGTTGGACACCCTCTTCTTCCTCTGGCTCCATCCATAAAGGAGTTTCAGCTTCTAAGCTCGGTCAAGCTGGAGGATAGAGAGTGAGATTCTTTGTCTCGGTGCCATCTGATATGGTCATAGACCTAGATCAGTAGTTGATGCAAGCATCAACTCTAGCTAACCAAGTCCTTCCCAGGATTAGTGGGTGTCCTCCTAACTATGACTTAGGTTGTAAAACCAAGAAGTCACCCACAAGTTAGCAGGGTACTCCCAAGAATCAACTAAGATGATGAGGTCATCTAAAATTTCTTCTAGTTTAATAGTGGTTCTATCTACCAGTTCTAAAACAGTGGGGGTTGGCTTGAGATTAGTGAGCCCAAGTTTTCTTACAGTTTC
>LPNX010493752.1:43988-57269 GCA_001517045.1 Pseudotsuga menziesii | reverse complement strand
AAGCATAAAAGACTGGATAATCTCCCAGCAAAGCTCTGTTCTCTTCTTTGATGAATTAAAAGGAAATCCTCATCCTGCAGGATCTGGTGGTCTAATCTTTGACTCGAAAGGAGTCATAGCCAGCAAATTATCTTGGAATTTAGGAGCCACAGCAGCAAACAATATGGTAGAATACTTGGCAATTCTCCAAGCAGTTGAATGTCTAGTGAACTTCACAGTAGACCAAATCACATGATTTGGGGATCCATAGTTAATAGTGGCACTGGGAGGCTATAGTTTGGGGATCTATAGTTAATAGTGGCACTGGGAAGCCTTACTCCAAAAATCATCCTCCAAACAGTCTTCAGCTGAAGATGTTAATCCAGATAGTATCTCTGTTGGATCAGTTTGCATATAAGATGAGATAAGATCATTTTATTAATGTACAAAAATAGGTCAAAGGGGCCGGTAGGTACATCAGAATCAAAACATAAATATGGAATATCTAGAGAGAATATAATAGGTAAGGCAATAAATTGGCAAATGAAGTACTGCTAGTTCCAGAAGGAGCACCACAAATATAGATGCAAGGACCAGTAAAATCACCTATCCTTCCTAGGATCAGCTTGCTTCAGTTCGATGAATAAAAATTTCAAATGGAGATGTTTCATATGGAAAATGGCAGTCTCGCAACCATGACTAGACTGAAGTTCACAACAAACAGGGACAACTTGAAAAAATACTCAAGCCAACTTGTGTTTCACACACAAGGATAGTAGCATAAAAGCATGCATGAGCCACCAGATTCTGAGTATAACTAAGCCTAAAATTCTGGAAATTTTCAGCATATACTTACAGCTTATATGTGTAAACTTTAAAGCAATATTTCTCTTTTGTTAGTAATATATTTGTAAACTTTGAAGTACAAAGAATGGCACAAAATCCAGGAATACCAGAAATTTGAACATATTAGTAGTTAATTTGTAGCTTCATGACAGGTAGGAGTGAGTTATAGAGCTATGAAATTCCCAGTAATCCCTGTTTCAAAGTTAATAAGAATTTTGTTCTGTCAGAAAAGATATACCAAGCGGTTAAGGTGCTCAATTTCCGTGACTTGCTTGCTGCAAATCTCTTCTAGGACCATTTCTCTTCTTATGGACCCAGCTAAAACTCCTTCCACTGCCTGATTCACCAAATATAAGATAAATAATCAAATCACATGAAATCAGTTTTTCGGCCAATTTAAAAAAAAAATCTTCAAATTACACAAGGTAGATACTTACTTGACTAAGTTCATGGCTAGGTCCTTTTGAACTTCTTGTTTTTTCAAGAGGCATTAACTACCATTGGGACTTATCTTGCATGTCTTCTATGTCCTTGAAGGAATTTTCCTCAACAATATCAAGTCTTCCACAAGATGCACGCATCTCTGAGATTAGAGATGTTGTTGCAGAGGATTCCTTCTTTGGAGAGGTCTGTACACTTGTATCAACTTTGTCAAGAAGCTGAGTTGGCGTCTTCAAGTTTAAAGTTTGGAAAGAGAATCTTGCAGAAGAATTTCTTACAACTGAACTTTGTTGGTGGATATCAAAAACATGAAGGCCGCGTTGGAGACTAGAATCCAGTCTATCTGTTCTTGAATTGCCACTTTTGTTGGACAGAGGATGGGTACTCTTCCTTACAGACTACGCAAAGGATAAGTTCAACATCTCTGAACTGTGCCTAGAGTTTCTATTTTCATCTGAAGGAGATAATGTTGACTTGCAAAATGATTTGTTCACACTCTTCCTACCCTCTTCAATCCGAGGCGAGACACTAAGTGGTGGACTCTGAAGAATGGGAGATGAAGAGGATGGGACAATACTTAAAGTGGGAGACAAAGTATTTGGTATATTATGAAGACTATCATTTTCACTGATAGTGGCATCACATGCAGGCCCTGTATTATTATCACATGAATTTCCCAAACTTTTGGTTGCTGGCATATCATCCTTAATATCCATATCACAAGTAGATAAACTATTATGTGGATGAGATTCAATGTCATCTATAAGTACTTCTTGAGCAGTTGCAGCACTTGAATGGATTTTTGAGATAGCCAATTTCATTGGGACCTATTCAACATCAGAAGCTCCAGAGCCCACCTTTCTAGATTCACAATACTCCATGCTGGGTGTCAACGGAGATATTTATTTAGAAGCTTGCAGAGAAGATTTACTATCTACTTGGATCTCAACTGTTTCACAATCCTCAAAATGGACAACGTCTCGAATTTGACAACTTAAATTGGCCCCTGTTTGATTTTTTCCCATATCCACATCTCTTATTGTTGATAGTTCATTATTGAGTTCTTTACTTTCTACCACCAAATCTATCGTTGAAGGGCACAAATCATTGTTTGGCTCAATTTTAGTTGAAACGCTAACATTTTCTCTATTCAGGCCATACAGAGTTTTGACATCGATGATTTCCTGTCGATGGTTGGATACATCTAAATGTATTCAGAATGCAGAACCGAATATACCCCTATCTACCAATATAAATTCTATTCTTTTCTTTTGTTCTTGTTTCACACATGGGCTCACATATAGATGGTTTGTTGGTTTCAAATTTCCAGTCATGTAAGGCTTGAAAACTTAAAGATTACCTTGCAACAAGATTCTAGTACACAGGTGAACACACTATGAGAATGAGAGCTCTCAGCATTCATACTCGTTGAACCCACCCTCCTGTTTGCAAGACCCTGTATTTATCAACAAAATCAGTCTGAGAATCAACTTCGATAGAAGTATTAACTAGTGCAGATGAAACAACATTTACAACATCATATTTAGCATACTCCACAATATATTTCCTCGCTTTATTGCGTTCAGTATTAGTAGGCTTCTTATCATACCATGTTTTGTAAATACCTAATTTGTAATCAAACTAGTAGAGAATTTTAAAATGGATATTTTAATGTTGATACATAAAGGCATCCAAATAAAGGGAGAAGGAACTCATCTCCAAATACTTTCTCATTCTACTATCTATTAGTATCCTTCTATGTTCTCATGCATTATTTTGTAAATATAGACTTCTGTAATAATTGTTTTTCTATTTTGAGATGCATCCCCGGAAAGGGCCAAGGAAATCAAATTCACGTACACAGAGAGCAAGCTGTTTTACATCAGCTACACTTGAAACATACTCCTCTATGAGATTCTCCACATACACACCGATCTTTGTGTCTTCCCTAATCTGTTCACAAAGTACCCTTGTATATTCAAGTTGACAGTATTATAATTTATATCCAAGTAGAATTAAACAGATTAGATTGTTTGAAGGTTACTTACTTGAAGATTTTTTCGATTTGGCTCTAGGAGATCTGTAATTTGTTCATTATAAATCTGCCATGAATTGCAAATAAGTATATATTATTTTGAGTTAATTAAATATGAATGGAATCCCTATATCAAACCAGCAAGATGCATACAGTGCACAAAGCTCCATGATATTATAGATGTAACTCACCTCTAGGAATGAACAATGACACTGGTAGCGCAGTTGCTTATCAATATTCTTAGCCTCTTCCTGAAACCAAAAAAAAGAAGGATTAATCCAGAATAAATGTCAAATAGGCAGGTAATCTAGTTCAGTCAAATGGTGCTAAAGCCAAGGCAAAACATGACTTGCCTCTTCAATTCGGGTGAAAAGCTGCTCAAATACACGAGGAGTTAGACCCCGGTCTTTGTTTGGGTATTGATCTCCTCTCGAATCATATGTCGGACCCCACATAGTGTAATTTTTTCCACTTCTAGTCTGTATCCAAGAATAAAAAAGAATAAAGATTCTCCAAATTAAAACTTGAGCAGGTATATGCCATCCAACAATTTACACAAAAGAGAATGCAGGAAACAAATTACTATATAACAAAGGAATATGTTAAAGAAAATCAAATAAATGAAGCTGCAAAAAATAGTTTACAACTTCTGAAGAAATACCTGGCCATAAGCAAATATTGAACTATTAAAACCTCCCATGCAATTCTCCACCAAAGGCAGGCCAACCATCTCGAAAATATCTTTCTGAAAAATAGTTCATGCAATACTAAGGAAGCATTATTTATATTAATTTAGGAAACAAAGATATTGTTTTGCATGTTAGGTTAACCTTGGCATTTCATCCAACTAATTTTTACCTCTGTGGAATCTACATCTGCCACTGCATCAAAAGTAAACTGGTGGTCAATAACCACACACAAAAAGGGTGGTCGAAGATCGGATGATTGTGTCATGTATACATTCAGAGAGAACACAAATTCATTCATAAAAAACCAATGCCAGGAAATGGTGTATGACATAACAACAGAGTGAGCCTAGATTGACATCAAACCCAAAATGGTAAATTTATCTAGACTAACAGAAAGCTAGACCTCAGGTTTATCACTGAGCATTAGACAAACTTCTTGTACAAAGCTTATTATTGTCACCAAAAGAAAAAAATTCTCAAGCATCATTCCATCTAATGTCTTGGACCATAAGCCAATCTCTCTCTCCCTCTGCACCTACAAAACGAGCCAAAGTCTAATCTCCTTTTAGTACAACTCCATATGGTTCTCAGGCACTTTGGCAGATTTGGTCCAACCTGCTTGTGGAGAGGAGGTCACAAGATCCCCCTCTTTTGTCTAGAAACAAAAGCTGTAAAAACTGAAGAAAGTTCTCAAATTTAGAGCAAAAGAAAACAAGTGCAACTCCTTTGAAGTTAAAGAACAAGTTAAATACAAGATACAAGGTACACGGGAGAGAATAGAGAAAGAAGACTACTCAATCCAACACACCCTTCAGAAAAAAGAGCTCAACCAACAGTAGTTGAAACCCCAATAAGAGTACTGGAGAGTGGAGACTAATATCAAGAGGCCTCTCGATGAAAGCGAGATTAAAACAATAATTTATAAATGATTTCACATGAAATCCAATGCAAGAAGAATAAAAAATGTAATGGAAATGATCCCCTTACAAGATGGAACTAAGCTTGAAGATCCAATGAAAATCGTGTTGGTTTCCAATCATCATCGTGGATCATTGTTCTCCAAATATCCAATAGAAGACGAAATAGCATCCACTTATCTTCTATCAAACATTCCCAAAGTAATCTCTAAACCCGACAACACTGCAATTTTGTCCACAACACTCCCTAGCCGATATATAAAGATGAGTGGGTTAATGGATAGCAAACTCAAAATAGGATTTTCCCTATTCATAACATCTCCCTTCAATCTGAACAGGAGGGCTTGGAGTAAAAGCATTATTGCACAACTTACCCCCTTACAGTGAAGCAATATCTGAGGCATTGCCGTCGATGGGTAAAGGCTCTGAAACAAAGTATGCATCACAAGGGCGCTTGCTCAACATCCATAGCTTCTCCCATTACTAGTAGAACTGCCATTCATGAGAAAACCCTCAACTCGAGAAGCTTCGGCATCTACATAACCATCCTCTTTGGCTTCATTATCTTTGATGGCCCCTGTTCCATATTCTAGGCAGTCAAGCATTACATCTTCAACAGTACTAGCAGTATGATCGTCAATGTGAGAGCAAATTCACACTCATGTTTACCCTCAATGAAATCCAAACTCTTGACCCCATTTGCATCCTCTAGAATGGCAGCTTTTGCAGAGTTTTAAGACGATGAAGACATGGCTAGGTATTCAATCGCAAAGAACTCAAATTAGTTTGTGGGTAGTGAGGAAAATGGGTTTGGGGAGCTCAAGGAATGAAGGCTTGAAAACTAGAGGAATAGAGGGAAAGGTTGACATCATGATTTTTGCGAGAAAGTTGTGGAGGGAAGGGTAAATTATTTCAAAGAAAAAAGTAAAACCCAAAGGCGGGAAGCTGCAAAGTGAAATATCCACAAAAATGTAATGATATATTTACAAACATATATTAAATATCGAGTTAACTCTCGAAGCCTCCAACCTCATTGGTTTATTTAGCCATGAAAATATTTGCGGTTTATTTATGTCTTAAATTATTTTTAAAGATTTGTGATGCGTAGAGTTTTTTAATATGATTAATTTATTTGGAGTTAATGTTTGTGGCTAGTTAGCTCTATCATATGTGAATACTAAATGTAAGATAAAGCGTATCAACTTAAGGATATTAAACAACTATCAATGTAAGATAAAGGTAGTTTTTAATTATCTAAACAGCTAAGACGCCCCTAATTTTTTGTGGCAGGTCGGGAAACTGCATATTGAGAAAAGTTCTAGTTGGGGATTTTATTGATGGAGCTCGCTAGGGTCTAGAAGGATATGTGGCCAAGGAGTAAGTTGTATCTCTCACATGACCATTATTTTTGTATAAAATAATGCAATGGTCAAGGTACAAATAATATGGTCGAGCTCTTCTCATTGAAACTTTTGGTGAAGAAATCTATGGAGTTAGGGGTACACTCTCTACAAGTCTTCATCAAATCATTGTTGATTATTAAATGGATGACAAGTGAGGAAATGATTTATAATCTGGATCGCTAGGATTTGGTGCTCAATATTAGAGAAGTCATTTGAATATTCAATCGGTTCTCTATTTTCCATGTTTTTAGGAAACATAATCAATTCACCAACTCCCATTCTAAGGAAAGTTTTTCATTAATCTCTAGTTTTGTCTATCTGGTTGAATATCATGGTGGGGAAATAAATGAGACTTGTCAAGATCTATGGGTTTAATGATGTTTTTGGGAGAGTCTCTCCCAGTTTATCTCAAATCAGTCATATACCTCTCATAGAATAATGAATCCTTCCATAACAATGATTATGTTCAAATACCATCACAAACGAAAATTGGGTGCAAGTTCTATACAGTTGTCGAACATCACCGACTGTTTGGAAATTAATTTGTCATCTATTTGTATTGAATTTAAATTAAAATTATGATTTTATTTTTTTATTATAATCTATCTATATTATTAAAATGAATAAATTCGACTCGATATCAAATATTTGTTCTTTTCGAGTGGAATTATTTTGGAATTGTAACATATTTGCTTGTGTGAAGCTATTATTAGTAAAGTGCAACACACAATGTCTCGTTTTTTTTAATGTTACAAATACACATGGAAGCATGATTCTTAGGAATATACATGTGGCGAAAGTGTGTTGATATCCATGGATATTCCTATGCCCAATCACTATTAAAAGACTATCAAGTTGTATGAAGAGTTTTGAAATACAATATTAAAACTAATGGTGCAAACCTTTTTTTTTTAATTACATATTCAAATTAAGATCTATTTATATGAAGTTTTCACAATTATGATTGGTAACATGTTACTAAAAAAGGGATAGAAAATTGCAAAAAGATCGGTAATTATATGGGGATATTCATTGGATGTATATTTGTGTATCTTAGAAACATCTTAAGTCTCTATAATTGTCCATGGTGGTACGTTGTATAATCTAGTAATATGATAAGTCAATAAAAGTACATTATTTTGTGTTGTCTTGTTTGTGTAGTTTATTTGCTTCGATTTGAAAATTTATGTGGTCATAATGCTTGCAAATATATATTTTTCATTTCTAGGTTTTTTTCTTGTTGTTTGACAACAAAAGGATTCCAATAAATTTTAATGTCAAAAAATAATGTCCTATAGTCGGTGTGCAATTGTGGAGGTATGAAATTCATCATGAAAGAGCTTATTGAAGCAACACCTCCTTTAACTCCACAAGTCTAAAAAATGAGAAGCATGATCATCCGTGGGCTTGTGACTTTACTCATGGCTATATTTAGATATTTATTGAATTCGTGGTATCCCCTTTGAACTAGTTAAACTTTTCCATAAATAGATAAATAAAAAATTATAATAGATATTCAAACCTAAGCTCTTCATGTGATTTAAACTTGTTATGGCTAGATTATATACTACATGGATTCTTATCACCACTACACAAAATAACTATCACAATTTTCATTTTCTATGCCAAAAAGATAGCCTTCATACTAATTATTTCCCAATAACTAACTAAAATCATGTATATACCTTTACATTTGGGTAACACTAACCAAAAGAGGACATTGATCACCAATATGACCACATTACTTCGAGATGAATGGAGCTACCTAAGTGTGGTTTGTGGGTTGTGGAGAATCTAAATCGTCCTTTCGAACTTGTTGACTTGGTGCTTCCGCTGAATGTACATTGGTAATAATGTGAGATTTGGGAACACTATTATTAATAAAGCATTGTCTTGATATTATTTATGCTTTGCTTGAGATCAAGTCAAGCTTCTTCACCTCTCGCTAGGAAAATTGACTTTTACGTCCTAGTGTTTGGTGAATGAAGGCCCTCAATTATCTAAACATGAAGAGAACCATCATATTTGTGGTTTTCCTCAATATGTTGTTGTAAGATTTGACCAAGCATTGCAATTCCTACCCCCTATCTTCCAGGCATGGATACAGCAACGGCTAAGAGTCCAGGCGTGCATACAGCGACGTCTAGGCGTGGATACAACAACGCCTCATTCCTGTTACATCATATTTTACACCAAAAAGTAAGAAACGTGGAAAACCTCCGTGGAAAAATCCGCGATTTTATACTAGTGAAAGAAGGCACAGACTATAACATAAACAACACATGAATATTTGAAGATCAACTAGCATTTGACTCTGTAATTTTTTTCAAAAATAGGTTCTCACAAAAACATTAGTCCAACCTTACGGGTTACAACCGCCGATACATTAATAAATTTCAAATATATACAAAAAATAGTTTCTTCCAAGAACATTAATAACCAACTTAATCTGTTACTCATAAGTTCTTGTAACCATATCCCTAATAACTAGGAATAATAATTACATGCTTTGATTGAAATAACAGATTGCTTGATTATAGCAAACTCCATAACTGCAAGGCATCACGAACAAACAGCTTCCCGAAACTACAACATCTGTCTTCATGAATGTAGTATGTATTTGGTTTTCCCAAATTTCTCCATGATCTTCCACTATTCCGCATTTTAAAGTGTCGTACTCTGTCATCTATCTTATTAACACATCCAAATCCAAATAGTATTCACGAGACACAGCTAGTAATCCTTTTTTAATAATTAAAAACCTGTCCAATATTTCAAAGTCTTCTGTCAACTTTTCCACAATAACCTTTCTTCTCAACCCTTTGACTAAATATTCAAATTTGGAATGATCCATGCGATTTTGTACCAATAAGCTGTGATATTGTTCCCGAGAAAACAACCGTCCTTCATCATCCCAAAAAGAAGGGAGACCATCATCAAATAAATCTTTAAAAGCTGTCCTAAAATCCTTGATTTGAGAAGACATTTGATTCACTTTATCTTGTATGACTTTCTTAAGTTGATGTTTATTGATAAAATTCTTCACCCATAACACAATTGCTACCCTATCTTTGATCTCAATGTCCTACAAATTTTGATATGTTAGAGACTTCAAGAAATTCATAGCATTATGAGCAGTATTCAAAGGCTTCTTTTCCATAGTTTCATTTGCCAATTTCAATCTTTGAGTAGCCAAATTTACTAGTGCACTTTCATCATCAATAAAATTTTGATAATGCCTGAACTTAGTGATTTCCACAGACAAAGTATCCCAAATCAAATGTTTAGCTCCCTATAAAGGAGATTTTCCTGTATTTCTTTCTTTAAATTCATTGAATTTTTTCTGTAATTGACATTTATCATTATGTGCTTTATTCTTCTATTCAATGCTCTTAGCAAATTCTGACTTGATATTTTCATTTTGATCTTTCAATTCTTTAATTTTCACTTCTTTCAAACTCACCTAAGACACAGGAACTAATAAAGCATTTGCAAAAAATTTATTTAATGGTATTTCAACATTAACAAGGGGTAAATCAGTATCAACGAAAGTTTGATTAATCATTTCTTCCATAACCTCTTTTTCATCATTTTGATCTTTTTTCAACTTTGCAATCTGAGCTATCAACTCTTCCTTTTTTGTTTCCCAATTGTCTTTCTCCTCCTGCAACTTCAATTATTTTCCTTTATAATCCATCATTTCCTAATAGACCTTCTCTTTTTCTTCCTGTAATGCAAACAATTCTGAAGATTGAACATGTTCACTGTTAGGGACCTTAAGCTTCTTTTTCAACACCTGAATGGTATTGTCCTTATCTTCCAGAATCTTTTTCGTTGCTTGCATATTATTTGGCTCAGTCCCTAAGTTTATAATATCTCCCTCTATATTTTTAATTTGAATCCAATTGGCATTATTTTCAACCTTCTCATGTTTCAATTAAATTTCCAACTTATCTACAAGAGACTCTAATTTAGTAATTTTCACAATTGCATGTAACAAATCAGAATAAATAACATCTCCAGTTTGTTTGTGGAGCTGTATTTTATTAGGAACACTGATTTTGTCCAGCTTCATCTCCATTTCAGACACTTTCTTATCACTTACCACAACAAATTTTAGGGCATTCCTCTCTGTATCTCTAGTAGAAATCAATGATTTTTTTTTATTGATTAATTTCCTAACTCGAGGAAGTAGATTCTTAGTTTCCTCCACTAACTGCATTCATTTTTCAGCATAACTTGACATTAACTCTGTCCTGGATTTATAACGAGAATTGGACTCTGTTTTACTTTCATCTCCAAAATAATACTGATACATTTGCACAGAATTTTTATGAAACAAGACCATCTTCTTTAAATATTCTAAAAAATATTTCTTTTGAAATAGTTAACTCATTCTGAGGATGCGTTTCGATCTTTTTATTAGAAATATCTTCATCTACATCCATGCCATCTACTTCAAAAAGAGTCCTTTCGTTCATAACACTGGAATTAACATATGCTTGAAGTGATACAACTAATATGTCCCTCTTATCTTCATTACCTTATGTATTTTCTTCAAAATTAGACAAATTTGCCATTTTGTCTAATCCTTCAACAATTTGATGATCAAATGGCTTGTTTTTGATTAGTTGCTTTCTCTCAGAAATAATATGGTGTGGGTCATAGTTCACTTTTTCCTCTTTTTGAAAATCCATAACTACTAATAATTTCTCAATCACTAACATAGTGCTTTTATTCTTAAAAATGAAAGGACCGACTTTGAGAGGAAATTTAACATTAGAATACTTTTTAAATGCTCTGAAATGTTCCTCTTCTACATATAACCTTTGTCTCATGAAATCTAATGCGAATATTATCGCCGTCAAGAAAGCAAGTAACCTGTACGGTTCTCCAGTGAACTGATACACTCTAAGAATAGTAAATTCTTTATGCAAAAACCAATCTCCTATTTTGTCTTCTTAAGAAGACTCTAACATAATTTTCATGTCTTCCAACGCCCTTGGTAAGACATCATTGAAAATAATTTTGTGTATTTCAGCCATAATTGTATTCACGAACTCGAACATGTTAATGTGTTTTGGAAGATATGGAGAGAACATGCTAGATAAGAACTGCAACTCTGACACATTAGAACACAAAATCATGTTCAACAAATATGACTGGTAACTGAAGAACCTGACTTTAGGAAATTCAACCAATTGGGTATGGATTACTTCGGCTAAATACTCATCAAGATTGAAACAAAGCACTGAATGGGATTCCTGGTCAGTCGAACCTATACTTAACAAAAAACCTAAGATGACTTCGTTGACATGCGTATCATCATCCAAACCCAAAACCTGACTAATAATTGACATGACCAATTCAACTTCATCCTTAAAAGTATTGACATTGTATGGAAAAAATAAACCCTCTAACGACTGACCATCTTTCAGAATACTAGATACAAACTGAAATCTGACTTCAGTTTTGCAATTTTTATGCAATTCAATCAAGACATGCTCATTGAAGGATTCAGGGTTTACAGGAAAACTATCAGGCAGAATCAATATCCAGCGAATAGTTTTTATGTCAATTATACAAAGGATTTTTGATATTATGACTCGTAATAACTCTTTTAGAAGACGAATAACTATTCACACACCACTCAACAAATTCAGGGAAAGATAGGGTTTGTTCGATAGAAAAGTAATATAAGAAGGAACTGCAAACATTTAGGATATCATTCCCTTGTGAATTATATTTCCATAAACGTTATTTTGAGACTGATACACTGCATATAGACAAAATAGGGTCAAACACATTCCTCTCCCTCTCGACAACCACTTCTTCTCTCTTATCTAGAACTCTACACAATATCCCTGAAATATGCTCCTTCTCCATAATAAAACAACGGTAATAATTCTTCAACAAAGTCTCAATGTTTTAAGGCTTACTTGGTAAATGTTAGATACATAGAAGTTGACTTTGGAAAAAATATGGCACACTATCCCTTCTTCTTTTCACCAGCAGCGTGCAAACAAAATGACATTACCTAGGTCAACTCACTTTTTATACAACAAATCATTCTAGGACCTCCAACAAGTTGTTTTTCCTTTACCACTTTCCTCAGTGGAACTCACTAAAAGGAACCACATGGAAAGTAGTTTAAATTATTCTACCGCTGATCCATTTTAATTATCTCACAAGTTTGCGCTCTGTAGTAGACTATGACCATTGTTGTCTAAACTGTTGGATCAAATATGTTCTACACAATCCGCTAGCCTTTCTCTTTGTTTCAACCGTGCATCTCACATCGTTGACTACCTTATGACCATAGATTTTATTTACTTTATCTCTTAGCCGTCGATCTTGCTATCTAGTTAACCAATTCCACTTCTCTGTCAAAACTTCTTTCTCGTGCAACTTTTCCCTGGGGATCAATTTACAACCATAGATTTTCATGATCACAAATCTACACCCTCCAGTTGTGCAGTGAGTTAACCAAAGTACTCATTTTCGATAAAGACTCATAAATACTAACCCTTTACCAATTTTTAATATATGCCTTTATCATTCTTAATCATATCCTTCCCCAATTGTTCAACATAGAGGGTATTAACACATCCTACACTTAATCACAAGATTTATGTTTTTTCACTTTGTTACATATTCTAGTTCCAGATTTGTATTCCTCCCATTGAATCATATGTTTCAATATTTGTCTCCATTGATTTATGAAGCATAGTTCAATTCTATAATTTTTCATCATCGTGATTGCGTCAAGAAGTACTTTTTACAACTCAACTGGGTGAGATGTGTTACTTTTGTGAGGATGACATGGTATATATATGCTCCACTAACATCCCCGTCCCCCACTCCTTGTCACTCCCGAACTAATCCAACTACACTTAATCCACACCCACTATTTATTCCCCAACCCTCTCTCTCTCTCTCTCACACACACACACAAAGACACACATCCCTTT
>LPNX010493752.1:0-43543 GCA_001517045.1 Pseudotsuga menziesii | reverse complement strand
TCTCTATCTCCCCACCTACTAACACATTGTCTCACTCTCTTTCCCCCTTTCTCCACTTACCCCCAATCTCTTAACACCCCCATTGGTCTCTACCTCTAACTCATTAACACTCCCTCTCCATGTCTAGCTCTAACCCCTTACCACCACCCTCCCCCAAACCTTTAAATGGTATCATCGCAAACCAAACAATATAGATGTAAATCACCTGCCCATTTTATGTCATTAAAATTGTGCTCGTTTATGTCAATAAAAACGTGCTCATGTTTGTTTCAATAAAAATGAGCATGCATTATTATTAGTTGAAAACCATATGTGTTATTGTCACATATTCTCCTAACCCCTAAAACCACCTATTACATCCCCTCTTCAACACCTATACACCTCTCAATTAATATAACCCCCCCACACCCCTCTTAAACTCCTGACACACCCCTTTCTCTCTCTCTATCTCTATCTCATACACACATCCACAAGTCACCCCATACTAGTAAGACCCATGCCCCCCGCCCTCCACTCTATCGTTGTCTCTCTCTCACACACACATCCACCACTATTTCTAACACCCCCACCCGCCTCCTGCTCTCTCTCTCTCTCACACACACACACACACCCACAAACATCCACAGGTCTCCCCTTACCACTAACACCCCCCTCCCCTATATCCTTCTCTAACCAATCCAACTAAATCTAACCCCCACACCCCTATTGCATCCCCTCTACAACATAGACACCCCCACATTAACCCCCCATCCTGCACTCCTAAAATCCAAACACACCCCTTCATCTCTCTCTCTCACACACACATACACACTAAGGACCGCCCCCCCTCCACTCTAAGTTGTCTCTCTCTCTCTAACACACACACACATCCTTATGTCTCCCCTTACTACTAACACCACCTCACCTCTAACCCTCATCCCCCCTATCAATTCTATAACCCCCCCCTTATCTATTTCCCAACACCCAGCCCCCTATTACATCCCTTCTACAACACCTAGACACATCCAATCACATGCACAAGTCACATCCAGAGGTCTTTCCTTACCACTAACACACCCCACCCACTCATAAACTCATAAACTCCTAACACTCCCCTTTCTCTCTCTCTCTCTCTCTCTCTCTCTCTCGCTCTCTCTCTCTCACATACACAGAGNCCCGCCCCCGACTCCTAAACTCCTAACACACCCATTCCTCTCTCTCTCTCTCTCTCTCTCTCTCTCTCTCTCTCACATACACACACATCTACAGGTCACCACATATGACTAAGGACCCCTGATGTCCACTCTATCTTTATTTCTCTTTCTCTCACACACACACATCCCTATGTCTCCCCTTACCACTAAGACCCCCTAACCTATATCTCTCTCCCACAGACACACATCCCTATGTCTAACCTTGCCACTAAGACCCCCTAACCTATAACCACCCCCCTATCTATTCCCAATCACCACCCCCTATTACATCCCCTCTTTAACATCTAGAAACCCCCACATTAATCTAACCCCCGCCCCAACCCCCCACTCATAAACTCCTAACACACCCCTTCCTCTCTCTATCTCTCACACACATACACACCCATCCACAGGTCACCCCATACCACTAAGGACCCGATGCCCCCTCCACTCTATTGTTGTCTCTCTCTCACACAGACACACAGATCGCTATGTCTCCCCTTACTAATAACACCCCCTAACCTATCTCTCTCTCTCTCACACACACATTCCTATGTCTCCCCTTACCACTAACACCTCCTAACCTCTCTCTCTCTCTCACACACACACACACACATCCCTATGTCTCCCCTTACCACTGAACACTCCCTAGTCTATCTCTGTCTCTCACACACATCCATTGAGTTTTAAAACAATATAGTTTGGTTAAAGAGAGGGGGGGTTTTAAGCTACTAAGACTTAGGGAGTTCTTGTGAATTCCCCCTAAACATTGAATGATCCCGTAGTCATGGAACTACCTTCTTGAATTATCCTAAATGCTATACGAGCAAAATGCACACTTGTTTTATGTGGTTAAAACATGATATAATTTTTGTTAACAATAATGAGTGCATGTTTTCTTTCAGTATAAACAACACTAGTCCCTGTCCAAGAGACACTCTATCATATTTCACGTAGGTTTCACAGCCCGCGCACAATTTGAGGTAGCAAATAGTGCATTCATTCTCTTATTCACCATATTATTACATATTTTTTCTTTTTGACATCAAGCATCTCCATCACAAGTGTCTAAGTATTGCTTCAAGCATGGTATACATTAAGGAGAAAGAAAGAAATAATTAATTGAGCAAGAAAGAAACCAAGCCTCGGGAAGACCCCATTGAGGAGCACCATAGAGCATCTCTACCATTGTTTTCCTTCCAATTGAGGAGCTAGAAATTGAAACATTCACTTGGTCATTGTGGTGGAGTATGTAGACACAACTAAGCAAGAAAGAAACCAAGTTTGGAGAATATCCCATTAAGGATCACCATAGAGCATCTCTACCATTGCTTTTCTTGCAAATGAGGAGCTAGAAAAGGAAATATTCTTCCCAATCACGCCCCTAATTTGAGTATCTAGACACAATTGAGAAAGAAATAAACCAAGCTTGGGGAATCTCCCATTGAGGATCACCATAGAGGATCTCTACCATTGTTTTTCTTGTAATTGAGGAGTAGAAAAACGCAACATTCTTCCTAATCTTCCCCCTAACTTGAGTATGTAGACATAATTGAGAAAGAAAGAAACCAAACTTGGGGAGTCTCCCATTGAAGAGTACCATTGACCATCTCCACCTTTTTTTTATTTCATTTTAGGATCTAGTAAATGAGACCTTCCTCCCAATCTTCCCTTCAATTTGAGTATCCAGACACAATTGAGCAAAAAAGAAACCAAGCTTGGAGAGTCTCCCATTGAAGAGCACCATTTTTTTTCTTGCATTTGTGGAGAATCAAAGAAAATATTTCATTAGTCATTATGCTGGACTATCTAGACACTTGATTGTTCAAGAAAGAAACCAAGATTGGGTAATCTCCCATTGAGGAGCACCATACTCACATAATCAAGCAAGAAAATTCGCAAGGAAGAGGATACCCATTGAAATCCTTAAAGAAATTAGAGAAAAGAAAAGAAATGAAATGACCAATCGAAGAAGATCTATGGACACTCAACCAATTCCAGTTGTTGAAGATGCCACAGTTCTTCCTACCAATCCACATCAAGAAAGAAAAAAGAATTCGCTTGAGGTGACTTCTGTCTCCATATCAGTTGAAGAATGAGCACTGCATGACACTAATCAAGGAGTAAAATGTAGCTGCACATCAAGGCTACCTAAAACCTTTGCATATTTATTTGAAAATGGGTATACAAGTGATGAAGTTAGAGAGACGTTGAATGCCAACCTTATGATCGAAGAAGACAATGTTTTTAATACCACCCACGAGTATTTCAAATTGCCACCATCCGACCAACAGTAAGAGACAAAAGGACATGAAGCTCATGTTCAAATTCCAAACCAACCGGGTGATATGGTTGTTCGGATACACAGGGTACTCCCAAAAGACCAAACACCTTAAACAGCCACTTCACACAAATAGATCACAGATCAACACGCCAATGTTTGTCACATGGTTAAAACCATCGCCAATGTTTGTCACATGGTTAAAACCATCGAGAGGGAAACAGTCCATGGCCCTAGCCAAATAGCTACTTGGAGCAATTTATTATGCAAAAGAAAGAAAATTACATGAGCTTCTCATAATCGATCAACAAGCCAAGGACCCTCTATGCTCTTTAAATAGATATCATAGACCAATTGGGTGTTAAGCCATGGATCAATGGTAGGTATGATCTAAGAGAAGTTGAACTGTCGGATCACTCTATGTCTAGAACATATCGTGACCGTCATATTAGAATATTTAGAAATGCATACTAATGCATACTAAAGAAACACACTTTTACCTAACGGATATATTACACAAGTTGATCTTATCTAACTCCTAAGTGTCTAAATATTCTAACATCCGCCCTAAGAACAACTTGGGATAGGATTGAAGGATTTACAAAAGTGATACTATTAGGATAAGGAAGGAGGCATTAGAGCCTATCCCCCCTTAAGGACACATTCCTGAACTCCTAACATAGACCGAAGTTTAGAAAACTTCGCTTCTGTAAAAGACTTGGTGAAGATGTGTGCAACTTGATCATCTGTAGGGCAATAGAGAACTTCAATAACACTATCATGAACAAGATTTCTGATGAAGTGCATGTGTAGCTCAATGTGTTTGTTGCGCTGATGTAGAATTGGATCTTTGGAGGCTTGGTCAAACTTAATGTTAAAAATGTGCATCCTTACCTATGCATGAATTAGTTAGCTACACCATAACAGAAAATAGAATTAATTTTACACATTTACAAAAATAAAAAAATAGAATTAGCTTTTTATGATGATAATGGTTAAAGTACTGAGACCAAACTTTGGTCTATATGACTAAGTGACTGCAAATGTCTTGTGATCATCATGCAATATCATATTTCACTTTGCTTAAGGAGTGTTTTCAACCTTTGCATTTCCAACAAGTTGCTCTTAATAGTAATATCTTGTGGCACGTTACTTCTCACACACAGTCATCTCACCAATTTCCTTTTTCTAATCTGTAAGAAAACCAGAGATTCTAGATGAATATAAGACTAGTATACATTCATTAATATTCATGTTGTATTTTCCAAGAGAATATTGATCTCTCTGTCTTTTCTCGCAATATTTAAACAAAGCTTCAATATTCTGCAAATAAGGACACAGTTAAATCTTAAGACTACTTAAACGGTATGCAATTAAGGACGACAATAAAATCGAAGTAGTTTTTTATTCAAATAAATAATATCCATCGTAAACTATAGCTCTACAGATCTGCCTGTTTCTTCACACTTCTGTACGCAGAGAAATGTCGATCAAGATGACCATGTTGTCCCTTTTATTATGCTTCATATAATAACACTTCTGTATACATGAATTTGATGGCAAAGTTTGACCTATAAAGATTTAAGTCTTATTTTCCATATTATACATTTTTCCATTTAACTCGACTCAATTTTCTAGGCACTGGCGAAGAATGGAGTTTTTTAAAGCAAGAATTGAGTTTTTGTAAACCGCGATTTTACATTTATTTAAGTCTAAGAATGTGCTATTACTTAACGGAGTGAAACACTATCAGGCAATGGCGAAGCATGGAATTTTTACAAATTTCTAAACCATGGTTTTACATTTATTTAAGTCAAACCAAGAATGGAGTGTTTTTAAACCATGATTTTACATTTATTTAATATAAAAGCTACTTTATGAAAAACAATGTGCTATTACTTAACGGAGTGAATCACTATTAGTAAGATTTGATAATCAATTAAGCATTTATTCCATAATTCTAATTAACATAGAATTAAGAAAATCCAATAAAACAATATTTTTAATAACCAATTAGTGGTTTGATTAATTATAACATTAAGAAATCCAACAAAGTATTATTATTGATTAAATTCATTTGAACACCTTGATTTGGTATGATTAAAAATTGTACTAAATACTGGAATAAAATCGTCTTTTTTTCAATTAAAACTTTCATTTCATAGAAATTTCACATTCCTAAATAAAAAGAAAGCTCAAAAAACAAAGGTACAAACATAAACCCCAAATGAAAAAGAAATTTCATATTCCAAAATAAAATGCGAGCTCCAAACACTAACTGAGAATCATGAACCCTAAATGAAAATGTGAGCATCACGAAACCAAAATGTGAGCCCGACGAACCCTAAATGTCTAATTCCAAAAAGATCCGATGCATTGGCGGCATCCGCTTGAAGGTCGGTCATGGGGAGAAGTGTACATGAGTGACGTCGAGAATGGAGAAGATGTTGTTTTCGGCTTCGATTGGAGCAGCTTCATCTTGCACAGTGTTGTGCAGATTCTCCACCAACATAGAACCATCTACCACTATTTGCAGAGAGTTGCCCGATAGATCATGTAAATTTTTCTACACCAGATCTGGGTCATATTCCACAGTACCGTCAAGATTCATTTCAACACTGTCGTTCGACAGCAGTGGATTTTCAGCGGCTTCAGCATATGATGGAGCTGCTTCGTCTATCTTAGCTGGAACTGGTTCCTGGTTCGTCAGTAGCAGTTGAATATCTTCCCGTAGAGGACCATCTTCAACATCTGTCTGCGGAGAGTCAACACATAGAAATTGTATAATCTCCTGGTCATATGTCTCAGTGCCATTCATCTGGACATTGTCGTGCGACAGCATTGGATTTTCAGCATTAATGTTCGTATTAGCTACCGGCAATACTAGAGGAGTTTCCTCCATTATGTTTGGTACTGTTTCTTGGTTCTCAAGCAACAGAAGGCCATCTTCGCATGGCCCTTGCAGATTCTCCTGTGGCAGAGGGCCATCATCGAGACTGTCAAGAAAGTTGTCCCATATATCCGGCAGAATCTCCACACTGCAGTTGACAGTTTCCAACAGCATAGGTTTATCTTCCATCGTCTGCTGAAATTCGTCCCATAGATGTTGCATAGCCTCCTGCAGGAGCTTAGGGTCATAATCCACTCTGCCGTCAAGAGTCATCTACACATTGTCTTCCGACAACACTAGATTTTGGGGACTGGTGTTATGTGCTTCAGCCAAAGCTGGCACTGCTTCTATGTTAAGTAGAACTGGTTATTGGTATTCTGGCACTATAGGACCATGTTTCGTTGCTCCTTGAAATAACTCCTCCGACAAAGCTTCTTGCTGTGTTGTCTTAACAACTGGAGTTTCACTGAAATCATTAACTTGTTGAACAAGATCTCTGGAGTCCATTTCACAACACTTTCTTTTCAGCCCTAGCATAAGGTGCTCTGAAGACGTTTCATTGAGATCAATAGCTTGTTGTTTAGCCTCCATCTCATAAGGTGCTTTGAAGTTTCAGTGAGATCAACAACTGGTTGAGCAGGATCTTTTGCTTCGATCTCCCAACACTCTCTTATCAACCCTTGCATAAGGTGCACTGCTAATGTATTATGTGTCTGGGATCAATCTGTATATAAAGCTATCGAGATATTAATTCTCGAGGTTGACTTTATCAGCTATCTGAAAAAACAATGGGAAATGGTTTTAAATTCAAGTTAATCAATTACAAATTACTAAATGAAGTAATTAGTGGAATAAATTCAAGTTAGTGGAATGAAGTAAATGGGTTGAATTCAAGTTTACATGTCAAAAGTTAGTGGGTTTAATTCAAGTTAGAGGGAACGGCCAGGGAAGCACTTATTGCTAAATTGGTTTATTTATTTAACACATCTTCCAAATGAAGTCCCTTCAGTCCAGAGAAGAAAGAAGCCCCTTCAGTAGCGGCTTCGATTATCACAAGGCACCGCTTCAGTCAGTCTGAATCAGTCCCTTCTGTCCTTTGCCTGTGTCTTCAGTAGTATCAGCCATTAGAAGAAGTCCCTTCTGTCCCTTCAGTAGAGAGGCAGCTGACCTAAGGAAGATGACTCGTCGTTTATTGAATGTTGAATGAATGCGTAGTTGGATATCCTCGTAGCGATAGCCCTAAAAGCGAAAGCGCAGAATCTCCTAAATAGTGGAATTATTTAAATGCAAGGGTAGTTACTTTGGTGGAATTATTTAAATGCAGAGATATTTATTTAGTGAAATTATTTAAATGGAAGGGTAGTTACTTGAATATAGGGTGGGGTAAGTTTTGATTTAATTAAATAAATTAATTGTAAATGAAATTTTATATTGAATCATTTAAATTTATTTAAGTGTAGAGGTAGTTATTTTTTGAAATTATTTAAATGGAAGGGTGGTTACTTAAATATAGGGCAGTAAATTTTGATTTAATTAAATAAATTAAACTTAAATGAAATTTTATATTAAATGATTTAAATTTATTTAAATGCAGAGGTAGTTATTTAGTGAAATTATTTAAATGGAAGGGTAGTTACTTAAATATAAGGTGGTAAATTTGATTTAATTAAATAGATTAAATGTAAATGAAATTTTATATTGAATGATTTAAATTGGAATATTGATAATATTATTGAAATGGAAGCTAGTAAAGTTATTAAAATCCATAGAAAAACATACTAAATGTGATATTTTAAAGTTATTGGAATTATAAAATATTAGTTAAATTTAATATATTTTTAATTGGATTTAAATATGAAGTAAATGGAATACCTTAAATGAAACAACATATTTTGATTTAATTAAGTAACTAAATGTAAATGAAATTTTATATAGAATGATTTAAATTGAAATATTAATAATATTATTGAAATGGAAGCTATTACGACAAGTGTGCGCACTCTCTTTAAGAAAGAGTCAAGAAAACCTAGAACTAACATCACAAAGGAGGAATCATTAGCTCTTAAGAAACTAAAAATGAATAAGGATATCATGATCTTAAAAGCAGATAAGGGCAACGCTATCATCATTCTAAATGGTAACATTGACTACCATACCAAGATGATTGAGCACCTCTCAAGCGGTAACTATAAAAAGATGGACAAGGACCCGAGCAATAGGATCATAAAAGCATTAACCAAAGCTATCCAAGACTCATCTCTCGATGACATCATAAAAAAGAAGATCATCCCTAAAAATCCTTTCATACCACACATCTACAGTCTCTCGAAAATACACAAAGATGGTTGTTCACTAAGACCAATTGTTAATACTATTGGCTCACCATCCTATGAGCTGGGTAGGTTACTTGCACACAAACTTAAACCATTGGTTGGTCACTCTCAATCATTCATTAAAGACTCATCCCACTTCATACAGAACATCAAGACTATGAGTTTGAGGGAATCTCGTATCATGGTAAGCTTTGTTGTGGTCTCTCTCTACACTAAAATACCAGTCAATGAAGTTGTCAACATAATAAAAGAACTCATAGATGAGGAAACAACAAACCTGGTAAAGGTGTCCCTAGCTTCTAATTATGTTAGTTTTTGAGATGATGTCTATGAACAAACTCACGCCATGGCCATGGGCTCTCCACTTTCCCTCGTCATTGCAAACATTTTCATGGAACATTTCAAAAATAGGGCCATCAACTCCTTCTCCCACAAACTAGAACAATGGAGACGGTATGTTGACGTCACAAACTTCATTTGGCCCCATGGAAAAGATAAGCTCAACAACTTCCTCATACACATGAACAACTGATCACTGACATACTAAATTACAATGGAAATGGAAGTGGATAGTAAAATCCCATTCCTTGACCTCCTTATTACGAGGAATGATGATGGATCACTAGCACACCACATGTATCGAAAGAAAATACACATAGACAATTATATCCATGTGGATTCTCGTCATCACCCTGCTCAAAATATTGGCATTCTTAACACCCTAGAAACTAGAGCCAAACGAATCTTCAATCCTACACACCTTGACCAGGAACTTGAACATTTGACCAAAGTCTTCATTAAGAAACTATATGTGATTCACAAATTATAAAACCAAAACCCATAAAAAAAGAAGATGTCACTAAAACTATTAAAATTCCTTACATAAAAGGTACTACTAATAAAATTGCCAACATCCTACGAAAGAAAAAGATCAGGGTTTCCTTCTCCCCCCTATCACTTTACGACCCTTTCTCGACCACACTAAAGATCAAACTGACCCTAAAAGAAGAAAGGAGTATACTCCATCCCTTGCACCTCTCGGAAATTTTATATTGGTGAAATGGGTCGCTCAATCCAACTAAGACTTAAGGAGCACAGTGTTGACATTATCCATGAACGCACTAAAAAATATGCACTAGCTGAGCACTCTCTCACTTCCAAACACCACATCTGCATTGAAGATGCAAAGGTCATTGCAGGGATTGATCATTACATGAAATGACGCGTGAAAGAAGCCATTGAGAACGAGAAGCACCCTAAAAACATCAACAGAGATGATGGGTGGAAATTAAGTAAGTCTTGGACACCTATCATCACCTTAATAAAAAAATCCCCACCTTACAAACCTAGTTTTAAACCGTCTACCTTAAAAACCTAGTCTAAAAACCTTTATTTTGAACCCTTCCGAGACATCCTAAAAAACCTCACTTAACCTTAAGAAACATTGAAATCTAGTATTACAATATATCATTATAAGAATTAAGAAAAAATTTATTTAACCTAGGAATACTTTAAAATTATAATTTAAAACTATAACAATACTCGAAAACTTAACTTATATGGTAAAGAATATTTTAAACTTAATAATTAAAGTTATTATTAAGAAACACTAAACTCCTTTATAAATACTTATAGTTTGATTAAAAATATCAATACCATTCTAATTAATTCAAAATACCTAATTTACTTTATTAATTTAATTGGGTTAAAATTTATTTTTAAAATTAAATACTTTGTATAAAAACTTAGTTTTAATCAAAAATATTAAATACTATTCTAATAAAATCAAATTTACAATTTACAGATATAATAATTCCTATTATTAGGTTAAGATCTTAAAACTTTAAAATTAAAAATTTCATACATAAATTAAAATTAAAAATTATTAAAAACTTTAATAAAACAAAAAAATAATTAATTTTTTTTAATAAAAAATTAGTATTTACATTATTTAACTAAATGATATTAATAAAGCCTAGGTCATAATTGACAAGGTGAGATCCTTTACACTGTATCTCTTGAAGAAGGGTTGCACTCGTATGCCCTAAAAGTGTAAAAGTTTCATTATAATTCACCACACGACTTCACAAGCTTCAACATGACTACTTATGAAAGCGTCAACATTATAAAATATTAGTTAAATTTAATATTTTTTTAATTGAATTTAAATTCGAAATAAATAGAATACTTTAAATGCAGCAACATTGGAATTGCTTAAATACAAAGTAATACAATTTGATTTGATTAAATGTAAATGAAATTTGAGATTTAATATTTTATAGTTATTGCACTTATAAGATGTAAATAAAATTTAATAAATTTTTAATTCAATTTATTCCAAAATTTGTTTGACTCAATTAAACTTGGTAATTTTTTTAATTCAGCATATAGCTTAAATACAACAATAATGGAATTACTTAAAAGTGGTGTACTAAAATTTCACTAAATGGAAATAAAATTTGATATTTAATATTTTAAGGTTATTGGAATTTTAAGATGTTAATTAAGCTTAATATTTTTTAATTTCATGTAGACTTGAAGTTGTTGGATTAATTCAAGTTAGATGAATTGTTTAAATGTAGAAATGTGGAGTAATGGAATTTAATTAAATAAACTAAATGCAAATGAAATTTAATATGGAATATCATAAATTGAAATGGAAAATAAGTTATTAGAATTGATGAGGTATATATGAAATTCTATATTTTAAAGAGATTGGAATTATAAGATATTAGTTAAATTTAATAAATTTTTAATTCATTTTATATGTAAGTTAAATTACATCACATATAATTTTAATTTTAAATTTAAATGTCTATTAAATTATGAGGTTAAATTTGGTTCCATCAATGAGTCGTTGAGGTAATATTATTCTACGTCAAAGAATTCAGATTTTGTCTCTTAAATTGTTAAGGTAAGTGGCACTATAAATAAGACATTTGGCCAATCTTGTTTTAGGTCAAAGTAGTTGGTTTTTAGGCCCATGGTATTGGTAGCACATGGTATTGTGTCCATAGTATTGCATAGCCCATGGTATTTTACCCACGTCATGTCCCCTCTCATCGACCTAGTGTGATGGAGAGGGCACGACTCTGTAACCAAGAATCTAGCCCCATGAACATTTGCAAAATGCATTGGAGGTAAAAGACATATGTAGATGTATAATGCTATAAAATACAGTGGAAGTAAATCTCTATAAACATTCAATACATTTGTAATAATTCTTAAAATCCAATATATTGCATAATTAATACAAGAGAGTAGTTATCTTGAAAATGAGCTACCCCGAGCAACTAGCTATGTCGCTGCAATGTTCCGCTGAACCTTAGGCAAGTTGTGCTCATCAATCTCATACTCACTCATAGCCAAATACACACCAAGGTTCAACCAAGAAAATCCACAATTAGGTTTATCAGGATGCTAAGGGAGTGGAAAGGAAGAATTGCTAAGCTAGTGAGCTCAACCACGGAGCTATGGATACCTGTACAAGATCTCTCTAGATTGGTCTGCACAATACATACACACTCGACACAAGGAAGTATTCCCTTCATTTCTACACAATCCCTCATGCCATACCTTCAATTCTAATGTTCTCCAAGGTGTGCATAAAAGCATAGCCAACCCTTTTGATCTTTTTTGGGGTTCCTCTATTCACTAGGATTATCAAGCCAATTCTTGTTCTCTTCCATTCCTAACTCTAACTTATAGTTTAGACCAAAACAAGGATGCACATAACAACAAAACACAAGTCTTTGGTAGGAAGAAAATTGTTTTGGTTGTGGGATTCCTAGGATGGGGTTTCCATTAGTCTCAGAAGTGGTGGGCAACCAAAAATGAAATGGTAGGTGGGGAATCAACCCTAGGAGAGAAAATTCAATTTTAGAAAACGTTTATGGGGCTTATAGGGACATAAATGACCTCTATAAAACACCAAATCGTGAATATATTCTTCCCATCCACGGTGTAACACAAAAACAGGGTTTTGGCCATGGAAAAATGAAGGAAAAGCAGAAAGAATGTGAAGCAAAAGGCCCCAGCTAGCTCCATCTACGTGAGGAAGTGAAATCATTGACGATGAATGGATTGGGCACAAATTTCTGAGTCATTAGAGGAAATTTCAACTCAAAATGGGCCTCCTAAAAAAAATTAATAAAATAATAGTTAAAATAATAAAATAATATTTATTAATTTTGGAGGAAGAAAAGAAAAAAACCACTTTTTTGTTTGTATTTTTGACATATCTCCCCATGTTTTTACTCAAATTTTGATCGTTAGAGCTCGTTGGATGTGGAATTAAATTCCACATCCAATGAGTACCCAGTTGACATACTTTTGACGGACACCACTATCCCAAAAAGGAAATACCTGAAAAAACGTGATGATGGCGTCATCATCACGTTTTTTTAGGTATTTCCTATTTTTGGGATAACAAGGTCTATCAAAAGTATGCTAAGTGGGTACTTGTTGGATGCAGAATTTAATTCTGCATCCAACGAGCTCTCCCAATCGAAATTTGACTAAAAGCAGAGGGAGATATGTCGAAAATACAAACAAAAAAGTAGTTTTTTTTTATGATACCTATCTCCAAATTTATATTAAAAAAGTGTTTAAGACCTATACGATATTTGAAATATAAAGTAGTTTCATTGGCTAACACATGATGACATGGAATTTGAATTAGAGTTAAAAGGCCCATTTTGAGTTGAAATTTCCTTTAATCGGTTTTCTTGCTACACGAGAACAAATAAAATTTCTTAGAATACTTGGCTTGCCCATACATGAATTTGGATGCCATACCTCTCCATTCCCAAGGAATTAACTACCTCAACCAAATCTTCAAATAATTAAATGATTGGGTGCATAAGTCAAAATGGGTAGTTGAGAGTTTATGGGTTCTCTCATTGAAATTTGGATTAACACTATTAGCTCAAGGGTTTAAATAATTTCCCTCCATATTCCTTGTCAAAATCATGCCCCCATCTCTTTTTGCATTGCATAGCTTGCTATGGGTATTTTATTAAATTGCATATTGACATGATGTCTCAATTTATATTATGCTTGGCTAGAACAAGAACCATAGGCATAAATTTGAATTGACGATACATAAAAATCTAAATAGATGGAGGGGCCTTCGCCTTGAGCTCATCACCGTGATTTAATAACGATATTTACACCATGTACAATTTTAATGCAATAGGGTCAAAATCAGGGTATTACAACCCATAGGATTCCATGTAATGAAGTATATAAAATGGATTGATATAGTCCATTGTAATAAGGCGTGGAGCTCAGTTGTGAAGGATCACTTGGTGGGTTTGACATGATTTGGCCATTGCTACAAATATATTTTTAGTTGAGCTTTGCAAAATTTGGCCAAAGATATATTAGGTTGATTTTTCCAGTTAGACTTTTCCAACTTAAATTATGTGTTCTATATATTATTTATGATTTAATCCTAAAATCCTAAATCGTAAATCCTATTAAGGAATGAAAAATTCATTATGTTTTTCCCAACCTCGAGAGTTTGATTCAATCCTATTAAGGAATGAAAAAACTAAAATAATTAAAAAAAATCAACAATGCATTGTTCAACATTCATTATTCACTACTTTTATTATCAAAATATATAATAATTTTAACAAAATACAACATTAAAAGGATTAACAAAATACACGGGGTATTCACTTAGTGAAACCATGTCATAGCACCTTCGTTCATGGGATATTAAAGAATACACCTAATTTCACTAGATATTGATAATTACTTAAAAAAAAGTCTTTTGTTGAGCCCACGTCCCAATACATATTTCCAAAATAAAAAAACCCTTCTTTTTACAATATATTCTGTATTTTTAGTAGAAACCCATTTTATACCCCCTAATACCTATAAACCCCCATACCCTATTCCCCGCCCCCCGATACCTACAATATATTGACCTTATTTTTCACAATTTAAATACCCCCTTTATGAATGAACGTGATAAGATATTGCTCAACAAGGTGAATCCCCTGTGAGGTTCGTTCGTCATTTTCTTTATTGGTAGTGTTTCTTGTTGGATTTCTGGCCACTTTGTTGTAGACTCTCCCATTGTAACACATTGTTGCAGTTTGGGTTTAGAGAATTCCTTTTGGTGTGTGAGCCACCATTTTTATGCTCTCGTTCTTCAAACTTAGTGGTAGCTGGATTTTTGATCCTGTGTTTGACACTCTTGCACCTCCATTCATTACATAACACACCATCATGTCATCATTGCGCCACCATGCTACTTGCATAGACTTAGGGGGAACACACCTTAGTCCAGTTCCTTGAACCATCACCGTTGGATGCATATCCGACATCGTTCACCACCCTCATAGCCATACACTACATCTACGTATGATATGCATTCCTATTGGTTTGATCCTAACTTGTTCACAACCCCATCTAGCCCCATGACTGGTACACCTCCTAACCCGTTTCAAGGGGGGATGGTTGATAGTGGAATTTTGACCACTCCACCCGTCATATCGGGTATCCCATTTTCCAGACCCATAAGACATGGTCTTAGTGGGCCCCTCTCCACCGCACACACTGCTGTTGGTACGCTACCCACTAGTGGTGTCCCTAGTGCAACCACCATGGTTCATACTATACCTTGCTTTAAAGCATGGGAGAATTGACCCTTCTACCACCATTCTAGTGACTAATCCTACTATCATAATTCATCTGTACCAACCCCTATTTGCATGCGGTAACTACATGCTCGCTGGTACCAGCATCGTTGTTGGCCCTCCTCGATCTAGTTCAGGTCCTAGTCTACCATTTATGGCAAGTCTGAACCTGCTTGATTTCACATGATTGACGAATGAACCCAATGGTCATGACCCGTTTTGGCCTCCCATGCCTATCAACCTCACATCAGAAATCCCTAATTTTGAGGGAAAGGAAAGGGAAGACCCTCAAAACCACATTATGCCATTCCACTTATGGTGTTCATCTAATAACATAGTGGGAAATTCTATCCAATTGCAGCTATTCCGGAGCACACTCACAAGTGTTGCAACCAAATGGTACATCAAACTACCCCATGCCACTTATCCATCCTTTTACTTGTTAGCATTGATGTTCCTTTAGTACTTCCAGTTACGTGATCATTATGACGAGGGAAAGGAAATCCTATTATTTTGTCGACAAAGCACAACTACTCATATCACAGATCATATCCATGAGTGGTGTCATTTTTGTATCTTGTGTAAAATATAGTTAGATGATAGAATTTTCCAGGTTTTATTTCTCAAAACCTTACTCCCCCCATCGCCAAGAATGTTGCATTTGAGCACCCAAAGACTGAGAAGGAAGCCATCCTTAAGGCACAACAATTTGATCTTATCTATGCCCAATCATGTTATTTGTATAACATTATACCTGATGCTCTGCGTGCTGGCTCCTCACGTTAAGATACACTAGGGGAATACATTGTTGCTGATGGATTCCTTGGCTCTATTACTTAGCATCCTCAACCATGCACGATCTCTCCTTCGATGCCACCTTGTTTCGGTACCACCCCTAGTGTTTCCCAACTAGCTTACGCCCCTTATTTTTCATGTGTAACGGATAAGTCCGGAGCCACACCTTCATATGTGTCTCCCACACCAGTTCCTCAAGTTCATGGACCAAACTACTTGGAACCTATGTGTAATGGCTAGATGGTAGGATTTGTAGCCACTACAACTGCTCCTACCTATTACCCACCTCCTGTGCAACCTACACATGCTTCGACCTTGTCTTCTTTTGTTCCTCGAGGACAAGGATATGCTTAGCAGAACCTCCATAATTAACCTTCCCCCGATAACCAACAAGGGTAGCAAAGATGACAAATAGGTAGGAATCAGGGAAAGAACCAAACTCAAGGAGGTGTCCAGCAACCCAACCCTCAGAATAACAATGGAGCAAATTTCATTGTACATGGCCCCCAACGCCCACCTAAACCTATGAGAAACCCTTAGTTGCATGCTAACCATCCATGCACCATTTATGACACTTACGACCATTATAAAAATTAGTTTCCCCATATGAATTGTGTCTCCCACTTGTTACAAGATGACAATCAACGTGACTCTAATGCGGTCACTTTGACACAGGCATACCCAGCACCCTAGGTTCCTCCACCTATGGTGCTACAGAACCCCTTACTCAAAGAAGGAATGGTTGCAACCCAACCCTTGGTACCACAAAACATGACACCCATTCCTATGGGTCAACCCATTGATCCTCGTCTCCATCACCTCTTGACATTATCATTTGTTTTCAACTTATAGACTCGACAAAACCAATATGGCTCCACCACAAAAACCGTTAATCCATCCATGGAATCTACCCCTATCTCTCTCGACATGTCCTTACATTTGACAAGACCTCACACAGATACAACTGCCAAATTCCCATGGTTCCCTTTATGTTTCATTGTGAACACCCCAACTGCTAGAGCCGCACTTAATTATATTATAGTGGACAAATTGGCTCGGTATCCCTCTTCCATGTTTGCTTTGGAAGTCTTCCAAACTTGTCCTTCGCAACAAAAAGATTTGTTATATGTATTAGGTGTCGGCGATCCCTTTGACGCCATGTTGATCACTTTCGACTTGGATCAAGGAGAACCTTAGATGCCATCATCCATTGCCTTCCAAGTTCTGGTCACTATTTGAAATTTGTTCATTCATTGATGCATGTTTGACAAGGGCACATCAACTTGTGTTATGTCAACCTTTGTTTGGAATAAGCTTTAATCCCCAACCTTTCAATTTTCCACCACTTCCCTTCAATATTAAAATGGTCGTGTTGCTCAACCACAAGGCGTTCTCATGAATGTCCACGTTCAGTTGGCTGAAAAAACCATGTTTATTAAAATTGAGGTTGTCAACTCCCAACTTGATTACAACCTCTTCCTTGGACGTAGTTATATGTATGCAATGCAAGCCGTTGCTTCTTCCATATTTTGACTCTTGATGTTCCCCCGTGATGGGAATATTGTGACCATTAACCAACTTACGTATTAGGATCATAAAGGACCAGAAACTATGGATCATTTCCTCCCTATGATTGACATTGACATCAACATCATATCCATCCCTTCCCTGTTTGTCATTGGTCGGGGCCTCTTTACCAACACTCCTTTGACAAACACGTGTTTGTCCTTACAACCCCCTCCTTCGTTGACTGACATAAAGGATTTGTGAATTATCACATATGGTAACATTTTGACCTCCTCGTAACCTCAGTTGAAACCCAAACTGCATACCTCAGGGAATTATTGGTGTTCCTTCCCCGTACACATGATCCCCTTCCTCTTTCCACCTTCCTGCATGGTTAGTAAGCTATTCATGGCTAATCTCAACCTTTTGTGCTTCACCTTGGGTATCTGTGTATGGTACCTGGATCTCCCCACCCCTTCCCTGATACCACATATCATGTTGACACTGATCCAAGCGATTGACAGAACGTCAGACCCCTCTCCTAGTATGCAACCGACTGCTCCTACTGCTACTTTTTCTCCCCTCCTCCCATGAATACTGGGGGAAAGGAACCTAAAGCCCTAACAAAATCATGTCCTCCTACATGTACTTTATGCGATGTCCAAGGCCATGTGACACAAAATTGTCCAAATTTTCCAATCCTTCGCACCACTGTGCGGATAGTAGCCGAGACCGATGACACTCCACTTGTTGATGTACCAACAATACCTATGGTTAAAAATAAATCGATATGAACCAACCACCCATGTGCATTTTGTGGCATATATGGCCATTATTCACACCATTTCCTAAACTTTCCCAATTACCAGTCACTCCTCAATGACCTTTGCAAGAACTCCCATGAGTCTGGCATTGCCGTCCTTGAGGGGATCCACCCCCCAACCTCTTCCTCAGACTCCAATAACACCATTTAAATCATATCAAATTCCACTCGTCCTCCCCCCTCATCGACCACAGAATTTCCTCCTAATCTATCCCGACGCTACTTTCATGATGATGGAGAGATCCTTGAAACCACCACTGATTTTAGCCCATTTCACTTAGTCCACGGTGTGGAATCGGTTCTTCCCATCGAATTCTATATTCGATCACTCTGCCTTGTTGTCGAGCATCTATCTAACTCTACTTTACCATTGGAAAAATGCCTACTTATGCTGGAATAAACCAATGAGGAATATTGTGGATAAGACCGAGTCGAAGTCCCGTTATGACTCCCATGCCCATGCACCTTCAGCAAGGGGGACCTTATCCTCGTCTACAACCAAGGCCACAATAAGACAAGAAAATTGAAGTTTGAATCCATGTTGTATGCCCCTGGTCTCATCCATTGATGTTTCAGAAATGGGCATACCTCCTTGCTTAATTCTACGGTCTCCTCTTGAAGAATCCCCAAAATAGGCTCCACCTCAATAGGTTCTATACCTCAAGTTTACCATGGTGCATACCCTTGTATCATAGTGTTTCTTTCTTTTTCACACTGTTTTTACCATGAGTCTCATAGTTTGTTTCCTTGGATTCTCTAGATGGATCCTACCTAGCCTTGTTATGTTGGTTTCACTGATGGTGCAAGTAGATGGTCTCCTGATCTCGCTTCAGCTGTGTGGGTCATTTATTCCCCGTCACATGAATTGATCCATATAAACGGAATGTGTGGTGGTATTTATGCCAACAACGAGGATGAGTACTATGGTGTCACTAGTCTCCTAGCCATTGCCCTTCATTGGGGTATTTGTCTCCTAAAGGTATTCCTAAACTCCTTACTGCTTGCCACCTAGTTGAATAACTTCTACCGGGTCCATGATCCTTGCCTCTTTAGAAAATTCCTATGTACTATGCACTTGGTTATAAATTTTGAATTCATTTCATTCATGAATGTTCCCGGAAGTCTCAATAGTGTAGCGGAAAAAATGGCTAATGGCATTCTAGAGTGGCACAAAAATCATCACATATAGGAAATAAACTCCATGAGGCATCATCATATAGTCATGCATACATATGTCATGTAAATCATATAATCATACTCATGATCATAAACAAGAGACTCATAAAAACCCATAAAAAATACAAAAAGGTGCATCGATGTGCATACATATCATAGTCATGTTCAATACAAAATGAGAATATCCATAGGATTTCTTGCCTAATCATATGTATCATACAAAAATATCCATGCTCAAACGTATTAGGGGAAGCATCACAAGCTACTAGTCCAAGTCATCCTCCTCATCTAAGCTATTTTTCCTCCATTAGCATGTCTCCCTATGTCACCACTCTAACATACTCAACAACAACCATGATCCTCCTCATCGGAGAGATCCACTCAGGAGGATCTATGCAGCACGTGAGGATCATATTGTCATATAGTTATTTCCACCCATTGTTGGTGACCCCCTCAAATAAACTCTCCAAATCCAATCGTAGAGACTCTAATGTAGCACTTTTTCACCCCGTCTTCCTATGAGTAGGTTGATCTAACCCCTCCACCCTACCCTTGGACCGCTGGTACCCCGCTGGAGGGTGTGGTCCCACGTTTGCAAATACACATAGTATGTCATCAATATCTATCACACATATGATCTAGCTAACACTATGCTAACAAACTATATATGATTGAAAGAACATCTGAGTCGCGTATATGTACCATCAAGTCCCCATACTTGTCTTAGAGGTCGAGGCGTCTCAAGATCTCCCGTGTAGTACAACCCTGCATATGGATAGTCCATGAAAAAAGATATCAGATGAAGAAACACCCTACAAGGCCCCTCCCTCCTGGATCATCATCTCACACCATTTCCTCATGCGTGGCTCGTGATATCCCCCTTTGTGCATTGTTAGATGCAGTCACAATGTTGGTAGTCTCTTAAAGAATAATGGGCACAAAATGGAGTGGAAACATAAATCATCATCCACCAAACTAGCCTACTTCAATCGACGTCAAACCATTATCAAGTACATTTGGGACCACCCATAGAAGACACCCCTTAGCACACACTCGATCATTAGTAGATGGTCGCCCGAGATCTTATGTGGACCTTTTGATCCCAATATCGACAACACCATCACTGTGACCTCCTGAGTCTATAGAATCTCGATGTTGCACACCAATATGTACGACACATGCACATACACTAAGGAATAATAATGTCTAGCGCACAAGTCATCCATCAACACCCCCCTCGGAAGCTTCAAAGAGATATTTCTGATCATGCCCGACAGTGGGAGGACACTCAAGAAGTACACTTCTCAGAGGGCGATCTCTAGTTGCTCACCCTGTATGATGAAGCATTCTATGTGTCTAACCCAAAAACTCACTAGTTTGTTCAGCAACATCTTTTCTAAACACATAAGGGGTATCTTAAAGAGCTTCAGTATCCCACACAAGGCGAGTGTATCCTGCATCACTACATCCTCCTCTATCGCATATATGAGGTCCCCGATGTCTTTCTCTCGCCATTCAAGTCAAGGCATAATGCACATCCAAAAATTCCTTATCGGACCCAGTTGCACAAAATATTCCATTTTGTAGTAGGTCTTGCCTATCGGGCCTTTTTGTGCGACTTAAGTAGCGAAAAAACACTTGAAAGGTGCGAATTGGGTTATTCCTACCTCCTGAACAGGTGTGACTATGACCTTGGTCATGCTTGTCTCCCATGTAGGAGTGAACGAGGTCACGCCTGTCTCTTTGGTAGGAGTGACCAAGGTCTCTTTTGTCTTCCCTATAGGTGCACGACTTGTGTCATTCCTTTTCCATGGAAAATTACGATCCGACCTCATCAACCCTACAGGCTCACTTGAGGCCCTGAGAATGAGAAAAAACCAAAACTACACCACTGAAATTGACGATCTTAGTGAGATCTATTACCTACAACTCTCATATCGGAAAAACACTCGTCCAATCAGAAGAAATCAGTGGTTGTGCTTTGGGGCACTCCACTCCAACTCAACACTACATAGTGAAAATGACATGTGTCATGTGGTATCCTTGTTTATAGGCCTATATTTAGTCAACTCTTTCTTCTATGCACAACAGAGTCATCCAACGCTCGTTTTTCATGCCGTTCGCACTGCTAGGTTTGATTTTCCTTCATTTCTACTCATGAGACCCACGTCTTGTTCTATCTCTATGATTTTCTGGGTCATTTCCGAGTTTCACCTGGATTTGCATGCCACCATGAAAATTAGACCTTATATGTATTGGCATGTTCACGAACCACCTGCTCCTTTCATACTACAAGTTCGGCCTTAGTTTACTTCCATTCACTATCATGTAAGGAGGCCTCACTAGTGTTCCACTATTTTTTTTCTCCACCTCAGTCGTGTTCACAACATAACCACTTTTGGTGCATCTAATGCTTCCTCCTTTCTTGATTGACCATTATGGAGTTTATGTTAAGTTAGTTTCTGACCCCTAAAAGAATGAAAAAATTGTTGAGCACTCTTGCTTCCTTTAAAGCTCATTTAATTATTAGAAAGGGCATATATGTGGCCTTTTTTATCTCCTTTTTTTTAGACAACATAGACTATCTAAAGAAAAGGACCACCCTAGCACCTTCCAGCTAGGAACATTTCCCTTTGTATGCTTTTATTCTTTATCAAACATTGGGACTGTAACTTACAAAAAATATCACGTATGGGTTGTATTTAATCTTTTTCCCAACCCTCTCATAAATAAAATATCATCGAGTAAACTTGGTTTCATTTATGCTCATAAAAGTATATGAATGAATGTCCAATCAGTATAGGAATAACCTTTTCGGCCTAGTTGGACTACTGAGGGAAAATAATTCTCTCTACCTATTTCAACTCGGAGATCTCTCTTTTGTACTCTTTAATCCTTTTTCATAATTAGGAGGCTATTATATGAAAAGAGACCCCACTGGAGTCTTCTTCCCATTTTCAAACTCTCTTAACATGAAAACATCATATAGCACTTACCATTTTGGGCTCGGCAAAAATCCATGAAATAGTATCATATTGAGCATACTTCTATCCTGTATTCGAGCTCCTTAAACTATGAAGAAGGCCCAGAAAGTGCCTTTATGCGTCCATGCATATTACATTTAGTCTCCCATTATGAAAACTTCCCCCCATTGGGTCGTGTTTGTTCAGAATACTCTACGTTACGACAATTCTCCATTGGATCCCCTGGATATCATTAGTCCAGTTACTTCCCCATGTATCTCCCATTGAAGTCATCTCCCTGGTTTCATAGCTTTGATTCCCTCCCCATGAGCTAGTGTCATTTTCTACAAGGTCATCCCTTCCTTCATAGTCTAAACAAAGGAAAATTGAGTCCCCCATACTCCCCTATCCTAGTTCCCCATTCAGTGTCGGAGTCCCCTTATTGTTCCATATCTATGGTTTTCCCCCTCATGCTTTTATCAAGAAAACCTCATTTCCTTGGTATATGTAGGTCTCCCTCTGTCAACGTCAACACATCTATTATAGAGGATAGACCTAGAGGTACCTGTATCCTTGTTTCATCCACCTCATTCATGAGTTCCTTGGACCACTTGAAAGGAGTCCTTAGTTCCTCTGGGGCTGGTTGTGTCTTACGTGCTCAACTTCAACTCCATCATCGAACCATTGAGATTCATATAGGGTATTGGTTCCTTCATTATTTGGTCAAAGACACCAGTTTTCACCCAACTCTAGCAAATTGGTGAGTCTATTTTGGGCACCCATACAGTTTCATGTTACTTCTGATTTATGGGTTGTGTTGGCGATAGGGACATGGGTGAGGATCTCAACTGAGCTGATGATAGGGAGGTATAGTTCCACCACTAGATTCCCCTTTGGCCATTGGAAAGTGGTGGCTCTACCCCACTAGGAGGTAGTGGCCTTGCCCCTCCAATAGATGGTGGCTCTAATGGCCTTTCCTAGTATGCATCCCAAAGATAAGTGCTATGGAAAAAAATGTTTGTGCCAATTATAGGAATGACTCCTATGTATGTGGAACGAGTTGATGTTCATGAGGCACATCTTGCCTGGGTACCCTCTTGCGAGGAGTAGGTACTAGGTGGTCGGGATTAGTGTTCCTCACATTGAGACATTATTGAGGCATCCCCATCCTAATTCCATGGTACTCTAACATATATAAATAGTTGACATGCTTCTCCATAACGAATTCCGCGTACATCTTTCTAAGAAAATATAACAACATTTCTCGGTTGTTGTGTGGGGCTACATCAAAGACCATGTACCATCTGTCAATCCAATTATTTATGAATGGTTGATATGTACACCACTATATAGAAATATGCTTTTTGTCTAAGTCTAGGATTTGATTTTTCTATGGATCTCTAAAAAGGGAAAAGATTTGTTGTTTTGTTATCTTCAATTTCTTGACTTCCTTGTAGCAAGTTCATCGGCATATTCTTTCCTTTTTCTCTCTCTATATGTAGCAATGTCCTCAAGCACACCATTTGACCTACTAAAAGTCTCTATCATCGTATCCAAATTAGATGTAAAGAAATGATATTATCATCAACAATACTAATTTAGACACAAATGTCTTTGAGCCACTGTATTCTCTTTCTATGTCTATGTGCACATCCATGGTCACTAATGCAATAAAAAATAAAAAATAATGTCATTAGAAATATATACATGCTATAATGACATCTTTTGAAAATGAAAAATGTAAAAATATTATGCAAGAACAATTCCATTACAAACATAAATCTAGATTAATGTAACCTAATTTTACCCTCGAGAAATGGATGCCTAGTTTTGATCCCAACGCAAAGAAAAAACCATGCATCCTATGTGCATAAAACTTGTTGGTTTAATGTTAGACCTCCACACCGTGAAAGTATTTAAGGGTATTGGGAATAACATAAGGACTTTTTTAGAATATGATAAGCATATTATATTTTATACCTCGCAGTGAGTATCTCATATTCTAATTGAGATTGACTTAAAGGACAACTTGGTAAGGGTTATGGAAATAGAGAAAGGAAGCTGATGTTTTGTACATAATCACTTGGACTATGTACGGATACCATTGAGGCTATACAAGATTCCATATCTATGGGAATTTATCTATTCAAAATGTCAAATTACATTTCATAATGGGGGAATGAAGAAGAAACGATGAACAAAAAATTGGATTTAAGGGGGTATAATGGCTCTAACAGTTTGTATGCAATATCCCACTTGTTATATCCTATACTTGTAACTGAAAGTGTGTGCCAACTCATGTGGAAAGGAGATGAAGGGAGTGGGTCCATAGGTTAAACTCTGTAAGTATGAATTCCTAAGTTCTATTATGAATTATATACTTAGGAGACTGAATACTTGATGTGACTAAAATGATAGGGTCATGGAATCCATAAGGGGAAGAAGCTGAATGGATAGGTAGAGATGAGTTGATTATGAGTGTCATCTTGATGCCAAAGGAAATTAACAATGAAAATGAACTAAGAAGTTCACTAGGACGACACTTAAGTTTACAAGTGACACATAGTTTATGTTTAAAGGCTAGTACTTAGTGGGGATGCTGAATAAATTGCAAGTCGCCGCAGGGACCTAACAAATACCAATGACATAACGATTAACATGAGGCTAATTATCACTAAGAGATAATTAATAAAATAAAGAAGTTGGACTAAATATAATTAATATCTTGGTCTCGACAGAGGATGCCAAGAAAATACTAGTTAAGTCAATTAGTTAAATTAGCTAAGTAAGCGCTTTAAGGTTAAGATAAATTAAACTTGCTTAAGTTGTTTTGGCTAAATCAAGTTAATTGGCGAAGACTAGATAGGTTAGGCTAAGCTAACTAGTTAAGTTAGCTAGAGTTAAGATAAGTTATCTTAATGTTTATTTGTTGAAGATTGGCTAAATTAACTAATTATCTAATTGAGGCAAGTTAAGTTAAACTAAAAGAAACTATTTAGTGAGAAAAAAATAAAGAATAACTAGTAGTTGATGCTTGGATAACCAATAGTTGATGACAAATAACCGTTGGTTAGAGTTAGCAAAAGTTAAGTTCAATCTTAAGTTAGTTGTGGATAAATTAAGCTAACTAAATAAAGTTAGCTAAAATTAAAAATAAAATATCTTTTTATTTAAAAATAGATCTTTACATAACAAAAGTTAAAAAAAAATAGAAAATATCTTTTAAACGACACAAAAAAAGTGGCTCTTTGGGGAAGAGCCTAGAGCTAGCTCACTAAGGGAGATAACAACTCACGAAGGAGGAGCATCTAAGCGGGCCTAATGGTTAAGAACCTGGGTTATCTCCGTGGAGGTCATAGGTTCAAAATTGGCAGGGGGTAGGGTTGCTCATTTGGCTTGTTGTGACAAAGCTTGAAGGGTAGGTGACCCCACGAGGATGTCTAGGCCATTGCTAAATCAGAAATTATTGGTATATGTGGCTTGCACACTGTGGGATATACTCTTGGGAGTTTTTTGTTCCCATGGTTTAAAAAAAAATGAACGAAAGCATTTGGGAAAAATTCGATCAAGGGTAAAAAATATCTTTTAAAGGACACAAAAAACGTGGCTCTTTGGGGAAGAGCCTATAGCTAGCTCACTAAGGGAGATAACAACTGACGAAGGAGGAGCATCTGAGTGGGTCTAATGGTTAAGAACATGTGTTATCTCCCTGGAGGTCACAGGTTCAAAATCAGCAGGGGGTAGGGTTGCTCATTTAGCTTGTTGTGACAAAACTTGAAAGGTAGGTGACCCCACCAAGACGTCTCACCCCCTGCTAAATCACAAATTATTGGTATATCTGGCTTGTAGGCTGTTGAATATACTCTTGAGAGGTTTTTGTTCCCATGGTTTAAAAAAAAATGAACAAAAACATTTGAGAAAAATTCGATGAAGGGTTTTTCACAGCCTAGTGGTCTTGAAAATGCAAGATCGTGAGCTTCCTTCCTTCCTTGATTTATGGTGCATAATCGAGGGTTTTTCACACCCTAGTGGCCTTGAAAATGTAAGATCGTGAGCTTCCTTCCTTCCTTGCTTTATGGTGCATGAACGATTTATGGTATAAAAGTTATTTTACATGCCCAAAAACAAAAAAATTAAAACCTATTGAATATCTGGAGCGTCTTACTCATACCAGCAAACCATATTTGCATGTATGAATATTCTATTAAGTATTTGTAAGCCTGTAATTTAATTATTCAATATGGTTGGAACCATTTGAATTAAAATCTTAAAAGCAACGTTGGCTATGTCTGAACTGCCTGCAATTTAAAATAAACGTTGGCTATGTTAAAGCTAATGTTTAAATTATGTTATGGCCGTGCATTGCGAAACTAAGAAAATGCAGGCCAATGTTTAAATTATGTTATGGCCGGGCATTGCCCATACCAAACCGGATAGTTGTTCGGTAATTTATTTAAATTTAAGCTCAAGTCCTGAGCTACAAGCCTTGGGTAGAGCCCAGCTTAATTAAATTTTCATGCAATGTATTAAAAAAAAAAAATAGAATCAAGCCGTGACCTGTAAAAACTTGGGTAAAAGCCCAGGTTCATTTGACATATTTAAGATCTAACCAATTTATTCCATTAAATAACAAAGCTATCAAATAAAATAAAATAATCATAATGTCGTTCTGTAAATGTTACATTACTGTTTTTTCAACATGGAAATTTATAATTTTCTCTATCTTAATCTAAAAAATAAAAATAAAAAGGGGCTTTCAACTCCGGCGTCTCTTCAAAACTTAGTTGAATTAACTGCGATTTTTATCAAAATCCTATTATTAATGATTTTGTGACCAGTATAACATTTTTTTTTTGTACTAGCAGAATCGATAACTTGGTGGTTATGGTACTCGAGTGACACAGGTCCATTCTGGGGGGTTCTGGTACTCGAGTGACACAGGTCCATTCTGGGGGTTCTAGTACTCGCCTGACACAGGGTCTAGGGTCCATTCTGGGCGGTTCTGGGAATCGGTAACTGGGTGGTTATGGTACTTGCGTGACACAGGGTCCACGGTCCATTGTTGGCGGTTATGGTACTCGCGTGACACAGGGTCCAGGGTTCATTCTTGGCGGTTCTGCTACTCCCGTGACACAGGGTCCATTCTTGTCCATTCTTGTCGGCTGCCACTAGCAAGTGCGTCCACACAGCCCCAAGTCTGGGTGAGATTTGAACTTGAGACCTCCTTTACAACATTCCTTCATTTACACCGCACTTGCTAGTCAATCTACACCCATGCGGGCAGTATAACATATCTTGGTATTAATGATTTTATGACAAATTATAGCATTAAGTAAATCTAGTGAAGCTCATTATTAATGCGATTTATAAATAACTATTTGATTATAACCCAATAACATTAAGAACAAATTATCAAATTAAAGAAATTCAATGAAACATTACTCCCCGTGAAATTATAACATGACAAAATCCGGAATAATTACAACACAAGGAAATCAACCAAAGTACTAATAATAACGATTAAATTCCATTGGACACCTTGATTTGGTCTCATTAAAAAACCCCATTCCATAAAAACTTCACATCTGAAACACCAGAATTTCTCATGCTAAAAACTGAAAAACAAAATGAGCATCACTTAAGAAAAATCAAAATGTGAGCTCCAATGAAAGAAAACAAAATAAAAAAATTCAATGCATTGCCCATCAGAACTTCCACCTGAATATCTTCTAGCTCCATCCAGTACAGATCTAGTTCCTCTGGACCACAATGTCGTCAAGAGTCAGCTACACAATGCTGTTAGCAGTTTCTTGCCACTGCTGGTTCTCCTGCAGCAGCAGAGGGCCAATGTTGTCCCATGGACCTAATGGCTCACTTTCATACGGCAGAATTAATTCGTCTAATTTCTCCGGCTTTGCGAGAGAAGCTGCTTCTTTGGCAGCAGCTTTTAAATCATCTTTTTCCAGAGACAAAGGTCGTGGTAACTCATATTTTAAATCCGGAAAATTCAGATCAGGCGCTCGCTTTCTTGGTAATGCTATGGCAATTGCATCATATGCCAGAGCTGCCATTTCGGGATGTTCAAACGTCCCCAGCCATACTCTTTCACCCAGATATTTAGCTTCAACGCACCAGTTACCAGATTCGGTATTACGAACACCCATGTATCTTGCAGGCTCTCTAGCGTCGATACAGAGCCTGATTTTTCTTTTTAAAGCTCTGCGTTGCATAATCTCGGGTGGTAGAATCTCCTGAAGAATGTTGTCCCATGGACCTGGAGCATTTTGGGTCAGACGATCCATTTCCTTCTTTGGATATCTAAGAAGTCTTCCACAATCTTATCAACAGTGTTGATAAGCTACTCTTAAGCTGCTCTGCTAACGAATTGTGGATTTAGTTGTGGGATCAATATGTATACATGTAGTTACTTTGATAGTAATTTATAGCAGCATAGATTCAAATAAAAAAAATGTAGGAAACACCTAAAGTGATCAAATCTTTTAAGATGTAAATCTTTTTTAAGAGTGGAAATGTGTAATATTTTGTTTTATGATTTTAGTTTATCTAATTTATATTGTTTGATATATATGCAATTCTAAATAATTTAAATTTAATTTAACTTAGGAAGCTATTTTTAATAGTATTTTATTATTTTTTAATAAAAAATATGTGTCAACTCTAGCAGGGAAGGAGTTACACATCTCTCCCCTACTGAGTTGTAGAATGCACCTCTTTGGTGCAATAATCAAGATTGACTTTATCAACTATTAAATAAAGTTATTGGAAGTGACTTAAATTCAAGTTTGTATGTAAACTTACTGGAATCTCTTAAATAAAGTTACTTGAGGTGGCTTGAATTGAAGTTTATATGTGAACTGCAATCTTTCAAATGAGTGGAATCATTCTAAAGGTAGGGTTGTTATACTTTAAATGCAGTTGGTAAAATTTGATTTGATTAAATCAATTGAATGTAAATAAAATCGCATATAGAAGAGTTTATTGAAAAGTTAATAATTAGTTAAAAGTAACGAGGAAATAATAGTAATAATGCTATATCTTTAAGGTCATAATTAAACACACATCAATTTATTATATGAGACCCTTTTGTTTGTGGTATAAGGGATCTTTTGGAAACAATAAAAGTGTAAATACCCTCTCTCCTTGGAACTTGAACCAATAACTTTTTAAAAAGAAATAGGTATTATTGAAAATTAAACCCACTAAAATAAATCTATAAATTATAAATAAATTTAATATCTTAAGTTATGGGAATCATAAAATATCATTTAAATTAAAAAGTTTTAATTAAATTTATATGTGAAGTAGCTGGAATCTTTTAAATAAGGAGTTTTCTAAAGAGGGGACTTTTTGTCCTCTGTTTCTCGCTATTTTTACCACTTTTTTGCCATGAATCTTTACCTAATTATCAAAAATTTCAAAAACACTACTTAAAAACTAGAGTGTGGGGTGTTGGGTGTTTTCCTCTCACCTAATTTGGTTTCTGAGCTTAAAATCCCTCAACAAGCAACAATTTACATATTTTGTAGATTAAATTCACCCACAAAAAATTAGCTTGAAAAATAAAAAAGTCTCTTGATTAAACAACTCCATTAAATACAGCCATAGTTAAATTGGTTAAATACCTTAACTAAACTAGACATCATTAAATACTAATAAAAATTTATTCTTAATATTTTAAAGTTATATTGGAATTATAAAATATCTTTTAAATTTAATAATTTTTTAATTCAATTTAAAAGTGAAGTTGTTGGACAATTCTCAAGGATGAAATTTAAGTTTATTAAACAAATTAAATACAAGTGAAATTTAATATGGAGTAATGCGAAATATGTTACTATAATCACAATGAGTGAAAATCATTTTGATTATTTTAAAGTTATTGGAATTATAAGGTTAATAATTTTTAAAGTTAAAGTTAATAATTTTTCAATGCCTCTCATGTGTAATAATTTTTTAGTTTAATTTTAAGGTTAAGTTATTAAAATTTCTTGGAGTAATATTGTTTTAGGTCAAAATAGTTAGCTTTTTTTCTTTAAATTGTTAGTTAATTTTTGTTGACTAAATGATGTTAAGCTATTCAAATTTAGGTCGTAAATCTTGTTTTAGGTCAAAGCATTTGGTTTTTGTTCTTTAAATTGTTAGTTAACTATGGTTGGCTAAATGATGTTAAGTTATTGAAATTTCTGCAGTAAATCTTGTTTTAGGACAAAGCAATTAGTTTTTTTCCCTTAAATTGTTAGGTTAACCTTTGTTGGTAAATGAGTCATTGAACTAATATTGTTTTAGGTCAAAGTAGTTACTTTTTAGACATATGGTTTTGGTAGCCCCTCGTATGTGGTCATAGTATTGCATATAATGAAGCCTATAAAAAGACTTGGCATGCTCCATTATAATAAGACTTCAACCTGAGAAGTGAGAAAATAATGCTCACCTGACTTCTTTAACAGGATTTGGCCAACTAAACATAGATATCTTTGGATCATATTTAATTCCATAGCTTTACAAGATAAATAATATGTGCATGATTTATAATTTTGTATTATTTTTGTATTAGGGGTTTATTATTTTTCTGTTAGGTTATATGATTTTCACAGTTATAAAATTGATAAGATTTTTGGATAAACTGGATTAAATGCACAAGAAATCTGATATAGAACCCATGAAGGGTAATAAAATACAGTAATATCAATGAACTACATACAAAACTTTATATCTAGTACTGTTATTGGGATCACTATTACCTTTTTGTAAGATTGTTAATTGCTGATGATGATGATGATGGTTAACCTCAACTAAAACATCAGGCCTCGACTAAAGTAATGTTAAAAATTGGATTCCTTAAATGTGTTATAAACCGTTAGCAAAACCATAGCCTAAAATAGAATTACATTCACAAAAAATGTAAAAATAGAATTAATTTCACACATTCACAAAACAAAAATTTGAATTACCTTTATATAACAAGGTCGCTGAAACTGTATTATGATCATCATGCAATATCAAATTTCGCTCTGCTTGGGATGGATAGGAAGTTGTTGCCAGGAATCTTCCAAGAAAAGAGCCTTGTTCCATGCATTAATTTCCCGGAAAGTATGCTTTTGAATTATGGTCGTTTGCTTGTTGGCAGCTTTCCATATCTGCGAGTCGGGAAGTTCTTCATCAAATCTGACTAGAGACTGAGAGGTATAATCCAGAGCATACTTGTTGTTCCAGAGTGTGGTCCAGGGGGGTGTTGTTCCTTAAGATTCAATTCCGCCATATTTTTTTCGAAAGATCTTGGTTGTTTATCTTTGGATCGCTAATGCCTAGCCCTCCTTAAAAATTCTTTTTACACAGAGTGTCCCAACTTACGAGTTCCCATCTTCTATTGTTGTTGGTACAACCCCATAGCAAAGACCTTTGAAGTGATTTAATAGCTTTTAAAAACCATTTCATGCCTGCCAAAACTGAGAAAAGATAAAGAGGTATAGACTGCAATGTGGATTTTAGCAGGACATCCCGACTTGGGATATTAAGGGATCTGAAGGTCGAGGAAGTGAGGCAGAGTTCAAGTTTGTTCAGGAGTTCCCTCCAGGATGAATGTTTAAGTGCAACATCGAATAGAGGGGCTCCCAAATATTTAGTGGAAAAAGAGAAGACCGAGAAGTGGAGCATATGAGAAATGTTTCTTTGGGTTGCTATACTCGTGTTAAAAAATAAGATTTGAGATTTTTCCAAATTAAGGGAGGTTCCTGAAGCTTCTTCAAAGGTGTGCAAGATGGAGTGAATTTTTTGTGCTTCATGAACAGAGGAGGGTCCAAAGAGGATATTTTCATCGATGAATTACTGGTAAGCCAGAGGCGGGGCATTACGAAGGGAGAGACCTCTAAGGGAGTGCTCAGTTAGGGATGAATGGAACATAGAGCCAAGACCCTTAGCCATAAGAATAAAAAGGAAGGGGGAAAGGGGATCTCCCTGACATATACCATGTGAGGGGGAGAAAGTGGAGGAAGGGGAGCCATTGACCAATATGGAAAATAAAGTTGAAGAGATAAGAGAAAGGATCCAATGAACCCAATCCTAACAGAAGCCAAAAGCCAAAAACATTTTTTCAATGAAAGCCTAGCTAATTTTGTCGAAGGCTTTATACATGTTCAGTTTGAGAATCATGGCTGAGATTTTAGAAGTTTTAAGAGAGTGGACAACCTCATCAGTGAGAATTATGCCATCCAGAATCTGTCTTCCTTCCACATAGCCTAATTTTTTCATTGAAATGAGAAGAGGCAAGAGGGGTTTCAGCCTATTAGCCACCACTTTAGAGATGATTTTGTAAATTACATTGCAAAGGGAGACAGGGCGGAACTTACCAGGGTGAGAAGCTCCAATTTATTTAGGAATGAGAGCTAGATGAGTGGCATTAAGAGATAGAAGAATCCATTTCTTTTTTCTATATTCCTCAACCAATTCCAGAACTTCATCCTTGAGCAAATTCCAACAATGATGAAAGAATTTAGTAGTGAAACCATCCAGACATGGAGAAGTTCCATCCACCATTTTCTCCACTGTTACCTCAACTTCTTGCATGGTAATAGGTTGCATGAGAGAGTGGTTGTGTTTGTTATTAATGAGAGAGGGGATGTGGTGGGTTACCCTGTGGATAGCTTCTTGCAGCTCATGATTCGGTTCCATGAGGAGCTGGCTAAAATGCCGAGTTATCTCATCAGATATTTCTTGATGTTCCTCCAAGGTATTTCCTGAATCTATGTGAATATTGCTAATTTTGTCTCTCATTCTGTGTTGGATTGTGGATTTATGGAAGAATATTATGTTACGCTCGCCATCTTTTAGCCATTTAACCCTGGATTTCTGATTATAGAAAATAGCTTCTTGATCACATATTTTGTTGAGTTGGTGGAGGAGTTCCCTTTCCTGAATTTTTGAGTCCGGAGTAAAACCATGCTCCATCGCCTGGCACTAGATAGAGTCTAAGATTTCTTGAATAACAATTTTTTATTTGAAAATATCACCAAAAATAGTCTTATTCCAAGTTTTGAGATGACCACAAAGCATTTTAAGCTTTTGGTGCATAATAACCATTTTTGAGCGACCAGAGATAGACATCTTGTTCCACCAAGAGTTGACTAAATCCATAAAAGTGGGATGGGTAAGCGTAAAATTTTCAAATCTGAAAGGTTTGTGAAGGGAGTGGCCGTGACTATGCTAGGAGAGGGCAATGGACCAGTGATCTGATCTAGCCGTGGGGAGAACTATTGCATCCAAAAGCCCTCCAAGGTAAGGATGGGTTTTGAGATGAGGAAGCGATCCATACGTTTAGCAATTTGATGGAATCCGCCTCTTTGGTTGTTCCAAGGGAAGAATCTAGAGGAGGTATGTACATCTACCATTTCACAAGATTTGATCATAGTTTTGAAGGACTCATCTTCAGTAGAGAGGGTTTTAATACCACCTTTTTTCTCTTCTAAGTTGGATATCATGTTAAAGTCTCCAACAATGATTAACAGAGATTCATTATGCACTCTGTGGAACCAATCAATATGATTTAAGAGGTTCTTTTTAGAATCCGCCACCTGAAGGCCATACACATTCATTAAAAACCCCTGATACTAGAACTGATAATGTGGAAGGAGGCAAAAAGTGAATACTCGGATGTAAGGGCATAATAAAGAGTGATGAGCAGAGGGTTCTAGCTAATTGAGAGGCCCCTCAAGGCACCTTGAGTGCCAATTGCCATGGTGAGACAGTTCTTCAAGATCTGAGCCAAAATTGAGCTAGCGGTGTCACTCGGGCATTTGGTTTCTTCAAGAAAAAGGACAGTAGGAGGATCTTTTTGAAGCTTCATTTTAAGCATTCTTTGTTTAGAGTGACCATTGAGATCTTTAATATTCCATGAGAGGAGCTTCATTGATTAATAGAAGGTGGGGTAGTGAAGAATTCTATTAACTGGGCATATTGGCCCGAGTGAGCCAGCGTAGTGCCTAGATGATTGATTCTTTGAAGAGGTGATTTGTGTCCTTTTTTTTGTGTTCTTAATATTAAAAATTTACTATCTTCTCTTTTTTAGGTAAATTAAACTTAAAACTAGTAAATTATCATGAATGTATATCGGATTAGACTGGATGACATATGTAATCTAGCCTCACACTCGCAATAACCCACCCAACTCCAATGTGAATCCCCAAATATTGTGCAGTTTCCTTAGGGTTTAATATAACATCAACCTAAATGTATCTAATTTTGGGTGCTATCGAAACCTATTAACTAAAAGTTAGTTTCATGATCACTCATTATGACATCGAAGGAAATGAAAAGTGTGTCTATACAAGTGAGGCCATCAAAAAGTATCTCATGGAAGTGTGCAGTATCATATCATCTCCTCATCTATTTCAAGTGTCTTATTCCCTCATCTTTCTAGATGGAAATTGATGGTTTGTTTCCTTGGTAGTGGAAGAATACAATGGCTAGTTAGGACTTATTTCACCATCCCATTTGGAGTTGGAGGGTTATTTATATATGTGTGGTAAATCTACCCCACGTTTTGTCTTTTATGTTTAATAATAAGGTCAAATTTATCTAAAGTTATTTATAGAATTTATTCTCTCATTCTCAAAAGGAAATGATATGTTTTTAATTAAGGATATGGTATTATTTATTTTGATCATTCTTCAAGTATGGAAATTGAACATTGGAACTCCTAAACCTTTTTAGAGAGATTGTAGTGAGTGTTCTCATAAACCAATTCAATAATATAAGTCTCATTGTTTATATTTTGTACCTTATGAGAGGCATCCATTATCCCATTTCCTAATTGCTCACTAGATATTGAAGTATTCATAGGATAGATGGATACTTTAGTTATAGAGTGTTTGGAATATAAGGTTTCTTATAAGTTGAGGTTTTATGCACATGGGTGGTGACTTATTAAAGGATTTAGTCTAGGGACATGATGTATAAGAGTGGGTTTTCTTACAGCTTATATATTGTTTTTCAGTTGTTGAGCTAACAATAAGACCCCACAATTTTCTTTTGAGAGATTGAATGTGGAGGGAACCCTCTTTCTAAGTTGTTTTTATTTTTCAATTTACTTTGGTTTTATTTTGTTAGATACAGTAATGAAATAATGTCATTCAATTTGGAATATTTCATCTCAGATTATGGTTGGAATGGTTTCCTAATCCTCGTATGAGAAATTGTTTAATTACCTTCTCAAAATGAAAATTTCTTTCTTTCAGTCAAAAAAATTTAAAAGATTTGCTATGAGATTCAAAGTTGGAACTCTTAATATATGCCTCAATTAGTTTTTTTTAATTATAATTTTATGTTGTGCATTATCACATGGATGTAAGAATTAATTTTCGAGATGATGCATCAAAATCTAAATTTCTTTCTCTCGTGATGTATTTCATTACCTAGAAATTTTAGTTCTTTCCGCTAAACAAATTTAAAGTCTTTGGACTCTCCATTCTATCAAAACTCAAAAACTTGGTGTTTGTGGATGTGTTAGAAATATTTATTGTTTTCCATTTTTTTGTGTATCATCTAATCATTTTCCATCCTGTTATCACTCAAAATATACCTAAGATTGTGAAAGACAATCTCAAGGTAACAACAAAAACCAGTTTTAGAAAAAAAATGGCTTTTCTTTCCAAAGAGGGATCTCTCAAATATAAATTTAACAAGGCCAGATATTTGGAGTCAACAATTTTAAATTATGTATATTGTTAAAAAAACACATATAAGCATTGGGCAATGGAGTGAAAATAGATAAAGATAATACAAAGCTGCATACATAGAATCTCCATAAAGGCAAGATAATTATTCAGTCATAGTCATTCATTGATTTTCAGGTGATAAGAAATAAACATGAACAGTCCATCAACATAGAGCATCACAAGATGAATTCCATATCAAATTTAGAGGAAATGTTTGTGAATATCTGAAACAATAGTGAGAGCATAACATGTATGATTTCTGAAACTATTAAACACTGCATTCAGATATGAAAGAAAATAGAATGGAAGGTAAACACTTAGAAAACATTCACAAGGAAAGAAGGCACAGAATGTAACATAAACAACACATGAATATTTGAAGATCAACTAGCATTCAACTCTATAATTTTATTCAAAAATAGGTTCTCACAAAAACATCAGTCCAACATTACGGGTTATAACCCCTGATACATCAATAAATTTCAAATATATAGAAAAAAGAGTTTCTTCCAAGAACATTAATAACCAACTTAATATATTACTCATAAGTTCTAGTAACCATATCCCTAATAACTAGGAATAATAATTTCATGCTTCGACTGAAATAACAGATTGCTTGATTATAGAAAACTCCATAATTGCAAGGCATCACGAATAGATAGCTTCCTGAAACTACAACATCTGTCTTCATGAATTCGGTATGTATTTGGTTTTCCCAAATTTCTCCATGATCTTCCACTATTCCGCATTTGGAGTGTCATACTCTGTCATCTCTCTTATTGACACATCCAAATCCAAATAACATTCATGAGACACAGTTAGTAATCCTTTTTTAATAATTTAAAACCTGTTCAGTAATTCAAAGTCTTCTGTCAACTTTTCCAAAATAATCTTTCCTCTCAACCCTTTGACTAAATCTTCAAATTTGGAATGATCCATGTGATTTTGTACCAATAAGTTGTGATATTGTTCATGGGAAAACAACTGTCCTTCTTCATCCCAAAGAGAAGGGAGACATCATCAAATAAATATTTAAAAGTTGTCCTGAAATCCTTGATTTGAGAAGACATTTGATTCACTTTATCTTGTACGACTTTCATAAGTTGATGTTTATTGATAAAATTATTTTCCCATAACACAATTGCTACCCTGTCTTTGATTCCAATGTCTTACAAATTTCGATATGTTAGAGAATTCAAGAAATTCACAACACTATGAGAAGTATTCAGAGGCTTCTTTTCCATAGTTTCATTTGCCAATTTCAATCTTTGAGTATCCAAATTTACCAGTGCACTTTCATCATCAATAAAATTTAAATAATGCCTAAACTTAGTGATTTCCACAGATGAGGTATCCCAAATCAAATGTTTAGCTCCCTATAAAGAAGATCTTCCTATATTTCTTTATTTTAATTCATTGAATTTTTTATGTAATTGGATTTTATCATTCCACGCTTTATTCTTCTCTTCAAGGCTCTGAGCCAATTCTGACTTGATCTTTTCATTCTCATATTTCAATTCTTTAATTTCCACTTCTTTCAAACTCACCTGAGACATAGCAGATAATAAAGCATCTATAGAAAATTCATTTAATGGTATTTCAACATTAAAAAGGGGTAAATCAGTATCAATGAAAGGTTGATTCATCATTTCTTCCATAACCTCTTTTTAATCATTTTGATCTTTTTTCAACTTTGCAATCTGAGCTATCAACTTAGCCTTTTATGTTTCCCACTTGTCTTTCTCCTCCTGCAACTTCAATGATTTTCCTTTTGTTGAGGCCTGGAAATTCGTAGGCAACAACAGCAAGGAATTCTCCCCAATCAACGTTCCCAACTAGCCCGTGACTGTTTGGTGTAGGGAATCCGTCTGGTTTGCGGTCTGGTTACCGTAGGTCAAGAAAAATAAATAAAAGGTTTTACCGGTTGCGGCCCAGTCCACCATGTATTTTTGTATTTTCAACTTAAAGTATGAAATGCATGTGCCTAATTAATAATGCAGGATGATAAGGATGCATGGAGTAGTCACAACCTAATGTGCAGGTTCTTACCTCTCGTCTTGGGACTCATAAGCATCTAAATCACATACAGCAATAAATTAAAACTGACTATCTAACCTATCCCTAGGGAGCAAGACTATCATTCATTGGTGAGTAATGTATTTTGTACATGCATTATGTAAAGTTATAGATAGCTGATACTTCTTTCAAGACACATGAACAATTAAAGATATTTGAACAACCATATAGCCAACTGTCTATGAACAACATTCATTACTCACAGTGGAAAACATCACAAAATATACTGAAGAACATTCAAACAAGAACATAGGCTCAGGAATTTAGAACGCTCTCATAGTTAATGAAACAAAGTTGAAAATGAAATAGCTCCCATTCAACATCGCTCATTTAATCACATTGATACATTCCACACAACACTTTCTCCAACAGGCAAAAGTTGTAGTTTCTGATTGTAAAATGAAATAGTTCCTCTTACAAGCATTGGTTTACCGGTTTTTGCAGGGAAAATCCCCTTGTAATTTCTAACTTTCAAATATTTAAACTACAACAGTAGATCGTTTGGGCTGCGCCCCCAAACGTGTGACCTTTTGGTCCCTCCTGGCGTTTCATATCCTCATTTTATTTTTTCTGTACGCATTCATGATATGACTATTAACGGACAGATCTTTCAGATCTGTGCCTTTGTCACTATTCATTTTGTCTTTTCCTTCGCTTGTCCTCCTTGCGACCATGCCGGTTTTGGTTTGACCTAAAACTGTTAAGCTATGCCTTCGTGCCATGGTCACCTCAAAAGTCCTTGGAGTCCACCTATGATTAATCAATGTGTATCATTCATTGGGATTGCATTTTGAAACGTTAAAATCTATCAATCAAATAGCTGCTCAACAAAAAATACCATATGTTGCATTACTGCTAACATGGCAGGGTAGACTTATCCACAGTCGCATAGGTGGGATTTAATAGGCGATGGGTGTTGCGAAACATTTAAGCATGTCGGAGTCGAAAGAGTTAAGGCCTAAGCTGTGGGTGGGAAAACTTTAAATCAGAAGTTGAAAAGACAACGACATCAGAAGCCAAGTGCTTCACACAACCGCAACGACGGGAAAGAAAAAGACTACGGACACGTGACCTGCATCGGTGGCGGAGTGCTTTTCACTTTGGGTGACTAGTTGATTTGGGAGCCACAACGGCGGAAGCGAAAAGGTTATAAACATGCGACCAGAAGGTTGAGACACATCGGTGAGCGGAGCGCTTCACATTTCGAGTGCTTAGCCGCTTTGGGGGCCACAACGACGGAAGAGGAAAAGACTACGGCTTCTGATCAAACAAAAAATTGATGCCCGATCAATAGAAAATATTACGTGTTTGGGGAAGCTTTAAAATTCAACAACGGTCAAAATCTATTTCACCTCCGAAACAGCAGCCCTTCAAAGAACAATTAGCAAAACCGAACCCAAAATCTGTGACCCAAAACAACTTCAAAACACACACAACTTCCAAAAACCAGGATGAGAGTTAATCTTCAAAATCATTCAAAATTAAAGCATGACCAGAAACCGTTCATGGATCCCAATGATTCAAAGCAACCCTAAATGATGAGGAGGGGACCAAAATTTAAAAAAATTGGGGAGAACAGTTGTAGCTGCAACACCTTTATAATCCATCATTTCCCAATAGACCTTCTCTTTTTCTTCCTGTAATGAAAACAATTATGAAGATTGAACATGTTCAGTGTTAGGGACCTTAAGCTTCTTTTTCAACATTTGAATGGTATTGTCCTTATCTTCCAGAATATTTTTTGTTGCTTGCATATTATTTGGCTTAGTCCCTAAGTTTATGATATCTCCCTTTAACTTTTTAATTTGAATCCAATTGGCCTTATTTTCAACCTTCTCATCTTTCAATTAAATTTCCATCTTCTCTACAAGAGATTGTAATTTAGTAATTTTCACAGTTGCATGTAACAAATTAGAATAAATAACATCTCCAGTTTGTTTGTGGAGCTGTATTTTATCAAGAACATTGAGTTTGTCCAGCTTCACCTCCATTTTAGACACTTTCTTATCACTTACCACAGCAAATTTTAGGGTATTCCTCTCAGTATCTCAAGTAGAAATCAATGAAGTTTTTTTATTGATTAATTTCCTGACTCGAGGAAGTAGATTCTTAGTTTCCTCCACTAACTGCATTTATTTTTTAGCATAACTCGACATTAACACTACCCTGGATTTATAATGAGAACTGGACTCTATTTTACTTTTGTCTCCAAAAGAATACTGATGCATTTGCACAGAATTTTTCTGAAGCAAGACCATCATCTTTAAATCTTCTGAAAATATTTCTTTTGAAATAGTCAACTCATCCTGAGGATGCATTTTGATCTTTTTATTATAAATCTCTTCATCTACATCCATGCCATCTGCTTCAGAAAGGGTCCTTTTGTTCATAACACTAGAATTAACAGATGCTTGAAGTGATACAACCAATTTGTCCCTCTTATCTTCATTAGCTTATGTATTTTCTTCAAAATTAGACAGATTTTCCATTTCCTCTAATCCTTCAACAATTTGATGATCAAATGGCTTGTCTTTGTTCAGTCTCTTTCTCTGAGAAATAATATGGTGTGGGTCATAGTTCACTTTTTCCTCTTTTTGAAAATCCATAACTTCTAATAATTTCTCAATCACTAACAGAGTGCTTTTATTCTTAAAAATGAAAGGACCGACTTTGAGACAAAATTTAACATTAGAATACTTTTTAAACGCTTCGAAATGTTCCTCTTCTTCATATAACCTTTGTCTCATGAACTCTAATGCAAATATTCTTGGCGTTAAGAAAGCGAGTAACCTGTATAGTTCTCTAGTGAACCGATACAATCTGAGAACAATAAATTCTTTATGCAAAAACCAATCTCCTATTTTTTCTTCTGAAGAAGACTCTAACATAATTTTCATGTCTTCCAACGCCCTTGGTAAGACATCACTGAAACGCATTTTGTATATTTCAGCCATAATTGTATTCACGAACTCGAACATGTTAATGTGTTTTAGAAGGTATGGAGAGAACATGGTAGATAAGAACTGCAGCTCTGACACATTAGAACAAAAAATCGTGTTCAGCAAATATGACTGGTACCTGAAGAACCTGACTTTAGGAAATTCAACCAATTGGGTATGGATTACTTTGGCTAAATACTCATCAAGATTGAAACAACAGACTGAATGGGATTCCTGGTGAGTCAAACCTATACTTAACAAAAAACCCAAGATGACTTCGTTGACATGCATATCATCATCCAAACCCAAAACTTGACTAACAATTGACATGACCAAATGGAATTCAATCTTAAAAATATTGACATTGTATGCCAAAAATAAACCCTCTAACGATTGACCAGCTTTCAGAATACTAGATACAAACTGACATCTGACTTGAGTTTTGCAATTTTTATACAATTCAATCAATACATGCTCATTGAAGGATTCAGGGTTTACAAGAAAACTATCAGGTAGAATCAATATCTAGTGAATAGTTTTTGCGTCAATTCTACAAAGGATTTTTGATGTTGTATGACTTGTAATAACTCTTTCAGAAGATGAATAACTATTCACACACCACTCAACAAATTCAAGGAAAGATAGGGTTTGTTCGATAGAAAAGTAATATAAGAAGGAACTGCAAACATTTAGGATATCATTCCCTTCTGAATTATATTTCCATAAACGTTATTTTGAGACTGATACACTACATACTCACAGAATAGGGTCAAACACATTCCTCTCTCTCTCAACAACCACTTGTTCTCTCTTATCTAGAACTCTACACAATATCCCTGATCTATGCTCCTTCTCCATAATAAAACAACGGTAATAAGTCTTCAACAAAGTCTCAATGTTTTAAGGCTTACCTGGTAAATGTTAGATACATAGAAGTTGACTTTTGAAAAAAGATGGCACACTATCCCTTCTTCTTTTCACCAGCAACATGCAAACAAAATGACATTACCTACATCAACTCACTTTTTATACAACGAATCATTTTGGGACCTCCAACAAGTTGTTTTTTGTTTACCAATTTCCTCAGCAGAACTCACTAAAATGTGCCACGTGGAAATCAGTTTAAATTCTACTACCACTCATCCATTTTAATTATGTCACAAGTTTGCCCTTCGTAGTAGACTATGACTATTGATAAGACTTCATCTCTTGTCTGAACCATTGGATCAAATGTGTTGTACGCAATCCGCTAGCCTTTCTCTTTGTTTCAACTGTGCATCTTCACATCGCGGACTACCTTATGAATGTAGATTTTATTTTCTCTATCTCTTGGCCATTGATCGTGCTATCTGGTTAACCAATTCCGCTTCTCCGTCAAAACTTCTTTCTCATGCAACTTTTCCCAGCGGATCAATTTGCAACAGTAGATTTTCGTGATCACAAGTCTACACCCTACAATTGTGCAGTGAATTAACCAACCTGCGCATTTTCAATAAAGACTCATAAATACTAACCCTTTACCAATTTTTAATATATGCCTTTATCATTCTTGATCATATCCTTCCCCAATTGTTCGGCATAGAAGGTGTTAACACATCCTACACTTAATCACAAGATTTATGCTTTTTCACTTTGTTACATATTCTAGTTCCAGATTTGTATTCCTCCCATTGAATCATATGTTGAAATATTTGTCTCCATTGATTTATGAAGCATAATTCAATTCTATAATTTTTCATCATCATGATTGCATCAAGAGGTACTTTTTACAACTCAATTGGGTGAGATGTGTTACTTTTTTGATGATGACATGGTACATATATGCTCCACTAGCATGCCCCCTCATCCACTCTCTCTCACTCCCCAACTCATCCAACTACACCACACCCCTCTATCTATTCCCCAACCCTCTCTCTCTCTCTCTAACACACACACACACATCCCTTTGTTTCTCCCTACCACTAACATACCCCTCCCCCACTCCTTGTCACTCCCAAACTGATCCAACTACACCTAACCCACACCCTCTATTTATTCCCCAACCTCTTTCTCTCTCTCTCTCTCACACACAAAGACACACATCCCTTTGTCTCCCCTTTCCACTAACACCCCTCTTCCTCCACTTTCTCCCACTCCCCAAATCATCCAACTACACCTAACCCACACCCCCCTATCTACTCCCCAACCCTCTCTCTCTCTCTCTCTCTCT
>LPNX010493672.1:155375-172386 GCA_001517045.1 Pseudotsuga menziesii | reverse complement strand
ACCCAAACCCTTCAACTAGGTGTTATGGTCAAAATGGAGGCCTATCACATCCTAGAGAGTAACAAAAGATGAAGAGACCCAAATAACAACTAGGGATCATGTTTGAGGGATCCTCACCTTCATCATCATCATCACCTTCATCATCATCATCATCATCATCCTCACCTTCATCATCATCATCACCATCAACATCATCACCATCACCATCAACATCATCTTCATCACCTTCATCATCATCATCCTCATCATCCTCATCATCATCATCATGTTCATCATCATCATCACCTTCATCATCATCATCATCATCATCCTCACCTTCATCATCATCATCACCATCAACATCATCACCATCACCATCATCCTCATCATCATCACCTTCATCATCATCATCATCATCATCCTCACCTTCATCATCATCATCACCATCAACATCATCACCATCACCATCATCCTCATCATCATCACCTTCATCATCATCATCATCATCATCCTCATCATCAGCATCTCCAACAACATCATGAACATCATCATCATCATCCTCATCATCACCATCAACATCATGAACATCATCATCATCATCATCATCATCATCAACATCCTCATCATCATCACCGTCAACATCATGAACATCATCATCATTCATCATTATGAGTAATAGGGTTCTTTTTCATCATCATCATTCATCACCGTCAATGTGAGTAAAGTAGATGTGGGTGGAAGCAATATTTTTCCTTTTCCCAGTACCCTAAAGAAAAATATCGAGAGTGTAACCCTTAACCTAATAAGCTCTATAATATGCATGGTGTAGGTTTATATCTATAAACAAAAGCTATATTAAAGCAAAACCAATGTTTTTAACTCAAAATTTAAATTATACTGTTGATGCAACATGTTAACACTAGTACATGTGTATATTTTTTCCGAGATGCCACTTGCCATGCATGGACTGTAACGCAGCATATTTTTACATAGGCATGTTTATCAGCCAGACTTGCTAGGGTTTTGCTCAGTAGGGGACAATGCAATCACGCCAACGAGGGCCAAAGCTAGAAAGCCATGGATGGTGGGGGTGCGGTTGGAATTGCCATATTTCCCATGCCCAAACACACTAGCAGGACTTGACAGAATTCAAAATTTTCGCTCCATGAGGTTTTTTGTGCACTGGGCCCAAGTCCACCAGGTGTCCTTGAACAGTATCTCGAGGTGACCTACAACTCGCCATAGATCGATGCTCAGGCCTCTGATCGATGAACCGTTGATTTCATTGGATTCGTGACGTGGGATTTTAGCTCGAGGGGGGGGGATCCCTCCTTTCCATTACCCGATGACCTCCATCTACGGTGGTTTTTGAAGCTAGGGTTTCGCTCAGTAGGGGACAATGCAGTTATGCCAATGAGGGAAAAATCTAGAAAGCCATGGATGGTGGGGGTAAGGTTGGCATTTCCATATTTCCCATGCCCAAACACACTAGCAGGAGTTGACAGAATTCAAAATTGCCGCTCCGTGAGGTTTTTTGCGCACCGGGCCCAAGTCCACCAGGTGTCCCTGAACGGTATTTGGAGGTGACCTGCAACTCACCATAAATCGATGCTCGGGCCTCCGATTGATGAACCGTTGATTCTGTTGGATTCATGATGTGGTATTTTAGTTAGGGGGGGGCCTCTCCCTCCTGTCCATTGCCCAATGCCCTCCGTCTATGGTGGTTTCTGAAGCTAGGGTTTCGCTCGGTAGGGGACAATGCAGTCACGCCAACGAGGGCCAAAGCTGGAAAGCCATAGATGGTGGGGATGCGATTGGCATTGCCATATTTCCCATGCCCAAACACACTAGCAGGAGTTGACAGAATTCAAAATTGCCGCTCCATGAGGTTTTTTGCGCACCGGGCCCAAGTCCACCGGGTGTCCCTGAACGGTATCTAGAGGTGACCTGCAACTCGCCATAGATCGATGCTCACTGTCAATTCCGTTGGATTCGTGATGTGGGATTTTAGCTAGGGGGGGGCCTCTCCCTCCTATCCATTTCTCGATGACCTCCTTCTACAGTGGTTTCTGAAGCTAGGGTTTCACTCGGTAAGGGACAATGCAGTCACGCCAACGAGGGCCAAAACTGGAAAGCCACAGATGTTGGGGGTGCGGTTGGCATTGTCATATTTCCCATGCCCAAACACACTAGCAGGAGTTGATAGAATTCAAAATTTCTGCTCCATGAGGTTTTTTTTGCACCAGGCCCAAGTCCACTTGGTGTCCCTGAACAGTATCTGGAGGTGACCTGCAACTCGCCATAGATCGATGCTCAGGCCTCCGATCGACGAACCGTCGATTCTGTTGGATTTGTGACGTGGGATTTTAGCTAGGGGGGGGCCTTTCCCTCCTATCCATTTCCTGATGCCCTCCATCTATGGTGGTTTCTGAAGCTATGGTTTTTCTCAGTAGGGGACAATGCAGTCACGCCAACGAGGGCCAAAGCTGGACATCACACATGCATTGAATACAGAACCTTTGGCATGCTAGTTTGGTATGGTGATGATTTCAAGGTTTGAAAGGATTGATATGTTTCTTGGGGATAAGGGCATAGTTTGGTTCAAACTACTAGGTTCTAATCCATGGAATCTATATTTAACCTTACATGACATGTGTGGGGCATTAAGCCACAACATAGGCCATGCATACGAAATATTTTTCATGTGAGTAATATGTTGTGTGGAATTTGAAGCTAGGTTTAATACACAAGGGATGGTTCTCATGACCCAAGTCATGGTCCAGGGTGAAGATACATAATTTTAGTCCATAACATGTGGCTTTTGGGTTATACATAAGCCATCCATGAGGCCCTAGCCCATGTTTTCCCCATGACATGGTTATGGTGGATATATTTAGGTTTGTCACATTATGGACATCTATTATTCATTAATCCATCATTTGATACAAAAGCCCATGTTGTCAAGATAAAAAATTTGTTAATGGGGATCGTGGTCTTCACATAACAACCCACGCCATTACATAGGGTCTGTATAGGGAATCCTTACCATACCCGTGATATATGGCCACCACATTGAGGGAGGGAACACTAGGGATGGACCTTAAGGACCATTACATGGAATAATGAAAAATATAGGACCTTATGTTTTCATGGTCCATGAGTAGGTCCCTACAGATAATTACTTTACCTTACAAGTGAGATATGGTGGCCTATAACATGGTCCACAAAATAAATTTAGGGTCTTATGCCATATTAATTTTCTATGGAGATGATGGTCCATGCATGTTAACCTAGAATACGACATAAGAACTATGTATGGAATCTATAGCCTACATGTCACAATTCCCTTTGTGGCTCATGGTTGATCTGTTGTAAGGCCTTGAGAAACCACATAATCTCTATGGAGGGAATATTCTTTTAACTACAAGTGGTATATGTTGGTATTTTGATATTTATAACATAGATAATGGATCTCTTGGTCCACATCATGGTATAAGGTTTAAGTTTATGTCCTAAGTTCACACCATTTGCTTACAGGGTCATGGACAATTACAATGCCCTTGACCATCACATAACATGCATCTGTGTAGAAACTATCTAGTGTAGATGTGATATATGGTCATCATTTTGATAACATGTGAATAGAGGACGGTTCTTGATGCATGACTTAAAATATAGTAAAAAATATGGTCTTAGGCTATAAAATTTACCTCTAAATCTCATTATCCATAAGTGGGGCCCCAAATTACCACCACAAGCCCTCCATAGGTAATATTTGGCATGTAAGTTGGATATAGTCCTGGCCATTTTGAGGTTTAGAACAACATGGATGGTTATAAATGATGCACAAGTAAATGTTTCATGAGCCACAACTTGTTGGGGCCTTAACCACAATGTAGGCCTTCTAAATGAGAAATTTGTCATGTGAGTAGGATATGGTGTCCATTTAAAGTCTATGACACCATGTCAAGTTCAATGCCAAAAAATGTAGGTTGTTGGCTCAAAACGTTATTCTACTCTAAGTATCTTCATGGGAACCAGGGATGGTTCTCATGGTCTGAGCTATCATTCATGGAAAACATTTATGTCCTTGTGTCATATCATTTATGTTTGGGGGATCATGTTCCATGTGTGGTTTCTGAAGTTGGGACATATACTCTGTATTTTGAATCTAATTTTTCTCATGTGCAAGATATGGTGGTCAGTTCAAATTTTTACACATAATGGATAGTTCACATACAATGGGCCATAGTCCGAGAAGAAAAGTGAGGTTGTTAGGCGATAAAATGTTCCTTTGAGACTCACAATAACCTATGCACATGAGGTCCCAAGGAGTCCATACAAGGCCTACACATGTAATATTATTTAGGCAATAAGTAGGATATGGTGGGAATAAATATTCCTTATCCCACAAGTGAGATATGATCCACGTGTTATTTTTTTGCAAAGAAAGGATAATTCTTATTTTCGATGCCATGGTCTAAATAGAAAACTTCATAATTTTCAGCATAAAACTTGTTACTGGGGCTCATGGGACATGTGTGGAACCTTGGACCATCTCACATGCAGTCTTCAATATGAAATTTTTCTTTCCAGTTTCAACAAGCTAGTTGTTTTCTCTCCATCACCCTTTATTCTTGTTGTTTTCCCCTTTCTGTGAAGGGTGACTCATGTGGTTTCCAATGGACAACAATGGTAGTAAGAGGAGAGATAACGAGGACAAAGTTGGTGAGGGTGATTAATATTTTATAAGGATGGTCGAGAGGTAAGTTGGTGAGGATTGGCATATGAGAATAATTTGTTTTATCTAAAACCTTGAAATGAGCACCATTATATCAAAATCATCATACAAATATATCTTATATAGGGTATATGTGGTGGCCTAGGGTTAATCCATACATTTCCCATGATCCCCAAAGACAAATGTTAAAGGCCTTGCACATCAGGGATGGATCTCGAGGCTTGAGACATGGATCTAGTATCTTAGTCTGTAAAATAGTCCTTTAGTGCTCATGGATCATGTACAAGGTCTAAAACCACCAAAAATATCATATAAAGATAGTATTTTTTCTACATATTTAATATGGGTGCGATCATGAGCATTTGTGCATCATCGATGCATGTTAGGGCCCTAGGAACACGAGAGGAAGAACACTAATGTATTATGGCCTAACATATGTTTTTATGGATCATGGACCATACATTGAGGGGGGGAACACTAGGGATGGATCCTGAGGACCATTACATGGCATAAGGAAAAATATAGGACCTTATGTTTTCATGGTCCATGAGTAGGTCCCTACACATAATTACTTTACCTTACAAGAGAGATATGGTGGCCTGTAACATGATCTGCAAAATAAATTTAGGGTCTTATGCCATACTAATTTTCTATGGGGTTGATGGTCCATGCATGTTAACCTAGAATATGACATAAGAACTATGGGGGGGCCTCTCCCTCCTGTCCATTGCCCGATGCCCTCCGTCTACGGTGGTTTCTGAAGCTAGGGTTTCGCTCGGTAGGGGACAATACAGTCATGCCAACGAGGGCCAAAGATGGAAAGCCACAGATGGTGGGGATGCGGTTGGAATTGCCATATTTCCCATGCCCAAAAACACTAGCAGGAGTTGACAGAATTCAAAATTTCCGCTCCGTGAGGTTTTTTGCGCACTGGGCCCAAGTCCACCAGGTGTCCCTAAACGGTATCTGGAGGTGACCTACAACTCGCCATAGATCGATGCTTGGGCCTCCGATCGATGAACCGTCGATTCTGTTGGATTCATGACATGGGATTTTAGCTAGGGGGGGGGGGCTCTCCCTCCTGTCCATTGCCTGATGCCCTCCGTCTATGGTGGTTTCTGAAGCTATGGTTTTGCTCGGTAGGGGACAATGCAGTCACGCCAATGAGGGCCAAAGCTAGAAAGCCACGGATGGTGGGGGTGTGGTTGGCATTGCCATATTTCCCATGCACAAACACACTAGCAGGAGTTGACATAATTCAAAACTTCCGCTCCGTGAGGTTTTTTGCGCACCGGGCCCAAGTCCACCAGGTGTCCCTGAACGGTATCTGGAGGTGACCTGCAACTCGCCATAGATCGATGCTCGGGTCTTCGATCAACGAACCATCGATTCCGTTGGATTCATGACGTGGGATTTTAGCTAGGGGGGGACTCTCCCTCCTATCCATTTCCTGATTCCCTCCGTCTACGGTGGTTTCTAAAGCTAGGTTTTAGCTCAGTAGGGGACAATGTAGTCACGCCAATGAGGGCCAAAGCAGGAAAGCCACGGATGGTGGGGATGCGGTTGGCATTGACATATTTCTCATGCCCAAACACACTAGTAGGAGTTGACAGAATTCAAAATTGCCGCTCCATGAGGTTTTTTGCGCATCGGGCCCAAGTCCACCAGGTGTCCCTGAACAGTATCTGGAGGTGACCTACAACTTGCCATAGATCGATACTCGGGCCTCCGATCGACGAACCGTCGATTTCGTTGGATTCATGACATGGGATTTTAGCTAGGGGGGGGGCTCTCCCTCTTTTACATTTCCCGATGCCCTCCATCTATGGTGGTTTCTGAAGCTAGGGTTTTTCTCGATAGGGGACAATGCAGTCATGCCAACGAGGGCCAAAGATGGAAAGCCACGGATGGTGGGGATGCAGTTGGCATTGTGATATTTCCCATGCCTAAACACACTAGCAGGAGTTGAAAGAATTCAAAATTGCCGCTCCGTGAGGTTTTTTGCGCATTGGGCCCAAGTCCACCAGGTGTCCCAGAACGATATCTGGAGGTGACCTGTAACTGCCATAGATCGATGCTCGGGCCTCCGATCGACAAACCATCGATTCCGTTGGATTTGTGACATGGGATTTTAGCTAGGGGGGGCCTCTCCCTTCATCTATGGTGGTTTCTGAAGCTAGGGTTTCGCTCAGTAGGGGACAATGCAGTCACACCAATAAGGGCCAAAGATGGAAAGCCATTGATGGTGGGGGTGCGGTTGGAATTGCCATATTTCCCATGCCTAAACACACTAGTAGGAGTTGAAAGAATTCAAAATTGCCGCTCCGTGATGTTTTTTGCACACTGGGCCCAAGTCCACCAAGTGTCCTTGAACGGTATCTAAGTCAGCCCATTGTCCAGTTTACAAGATCTACATCCTTCTATTAGATCTCCTGCAGCAGAAGAGAAAGATGATAACCTTGTGATTAGATTCTCTTATGGAGATAGTGAGAGTGAGGTTGAAGAAGAGAGAAAGAGAGTGGATCGAAGTGAGAAGTATGGATCATCAAGGGAAAATACAAGTGGGACTTCTGCAAGCCAATCACTTGCAGCTTCTTCATAGATGTCTATAACCACATCACAACAAATGCCAAGGATGCGGAAGCAAATGGATATGGTGCAGAAGCAGTTAGCTGCATTTTGTACAACCATATCAAGTGCATTGCAAATCCGTGGGGTGACTTCTATGGGGTTTGGAGAGGGTCCACCTCGGCAGTCACCCTGTAATAAAAATCCTACTATTGGCCACAATAGTTCAATTGGCCAAAAACATGCTTTCAAGCCTGGCTCATATGTAACTAAACCTAGTGGCACTGACTTCAAGAAATTGAGAAAGCAAATTGAAACAAAAGAGAATGAATTGAAGCTCCATAGGCATATTCGATCAGGAAAGGGATAGGATACAAGATCAATTCCAAGTGGAACATTCCACACAGCTGGTATTGCAAATTCAACAACTATGAGTAGCAGGAGGAAAAATTATGTTAGCCCAACATTTTCTAAGTTAACAGAAGGTGCACCTGTTAAAGAAATTAATGAAGAAAAACAAAAAATCCCAAATGTTATATTGCAAGAACTTGAACCCATTTTTAAGGATAGTATGAGTATTCTTCAACAGCAAAGGTGGAAGATTCCAAATGTTAATATTGATCATAGTTGTACAAAGGATGGTTCTAGAAATTAGGTTTTTACAAGGGAATTGCATGCTGGATTGAAGGAGGAAGATGAACCAATGAATTGGAGAAACACCCACTTATGAAATAACACCTTGCCTTTTTTGGAGGTAAACAACATGATGGCACGTTTCTCATAACTAGAGGCATAATTCAACTTTTAGATCCCCCGGGGTTGAGGACAAATTATGTTAGGAACCCATGTCAATCCTTCTCTTTACCGTGTTAGTATATTGTTGTTGGACGCATATGCTTTGTAAGTCGTCCCATAGTAATTGTCGATCCATAGTTTGTGTTATTGTTGTTGGGCACATATGCTTTGTAAGCCGCCTGTAGTAATTGTTGATCCATAGTTTATGTTATTGTTGTTGGGTGCATATGCTTTGTAAGCCACCTGTAGTATTTGTTGATCCATATTTTATATTGGCCCATGGTTTTGACCCATAGTATTGGCGCCTATTTTTAGTATATAAGTGTGTGTTGAGGCCAAGGAAGGACCGTGAAGTTATTTTGTATTGAGCTTGCTCAAAGGAGGTTGCCTCCTCGAAGTGGCCTGCGATTAATATAAAAGTGATTTTGAGTTCTGCTGCTATATCATATATTTTGATTAATTATTTGCTATAGGGTCCTCACATCTGGTATCAGAGCACTTTCTTGGGCTCGTTGGGTGAAATTTCTACCCAAATTTTGTTTTCTCGCTTCTGTTGCAGGTTCGGAACTGGGAATAATCCCTATTCGCTTAACTGTGGGAAGTACTTGGGCATAATCCCTAAAACTCATTATTAGGAGTACCACAGGAACCCCGAAGTAGCTGGCCCATTGAGAGGACCTGCCAGCGAAAAGGGCAACGACCCCTACCTGATTGACTAGTTCCCACCCGTGAGGTAAACCAAGAGCTGTCATTTGTGGCCAAGCGGTTATCAGTTTTACCTGAGCCGTGGAGTGAGGGGTACTGACCCAATACGCAAGACGTCAAACAGCATTGGTGGCCGAGTGAATTCCTTGAACCGATAGGAAGCCGCACATACCTGGGGTCCATATCTATTTTCAGTTGCACAATCACATATTTCCTCTGTCCAAAACTGTTGCCGGTAAGTTCCGCGCCATTACAGATCCATTTGTTGCTGATCACTTCCGTGCCATTGCAGATTCCACTATTTCCGATCATTTCGCGCCGTTGCAGATCCCTTCCTGAAAAAAAAGAGTATAAAATTCTGTTTTTCGGCCATATCTCCTTGGTTTCAACTCTGTTTTCCTTGAAACTTCACTGACACCTCTGCAATTCCATTCTGCATTTTTCATTCCTTAAGACCCTATCCCAAATTCCACTTCCCAAGACCCAAAATCCCACATTTGTCTATTTTTAGGGTTTACCATAACTCCTTCGATTTTCACCCAAACGCCTTCAAATTTTGCCACCGTATTCCTTTCCTCATTCTACTTCTTTGTCCCTCTATACCAAATTTTCTCATTCTGTCACCCCGCTACTAAAATTCCCATTTTTTGCTTCCCTGTCCTTTCGACAATGTCCAAAACTTACTCAAACCCAAATTACCCTTCCGATTTTTTCCCAAATCCATATTTTCCTCTACTGAAACAGTTTTTGTTTTTTTTTTTCTTCCCCCCCCCCCCCCCCAAAAAAAAAAAAATCCTGGTTATGGTTGTCACTCGCACAGGAGCAAAAACCATAGAGGAAGCACTTGCAACCATCCAAGACAAACTCCAGGAACTGGATGAAAAATTTCTCGGTCTCCATCTTGAGCAGTCAGCTATGAACACCAGACGACAATCCGTGTCTTCATCAAACAATGGGTTCTCTTCTTCCAGCAATTTTCACGGTCCGAAGCTAGATTTTCCTCGCTTCAATGGTACTGATCTGCCTGGATGGATCTATCGTGCAGAATAGTATTTCAGTCTTCATAATACTTTTGATGTCAACAAAGTTCCACTTGCCTCCTTTCATTTGGAACAGGAAGCTCTTCAATGGTATCGTTGGTACATCAAAGCTCATGAAGAGCCAAAATGGCCTGATTTTTGCCATCTCCTTTTGCAACGATTTGGTCCTAGTGCTTTTGATGACTTCACAGGAGCTCTCACTAAACTTCGCCAAATTGGCACTGTGACAGAGTATCAAATTGAATTTGAGAAAATAGCTAATCACACTGAAGGATTACCTGATGACTTCTACCGAAGTTGTTTTATCAATGGTCTCAAGGATGCAATTTGCTCTGAGGTCAAAATGTTCAGTCCCAACACAATGATGGAAGCCCTGGGGTTGGCTAAGTTGGCAGAAGACAAGATGGCAGCCCAACAGTGCTCCAAATCCTCTTTTGTCCCCTTATGAAATATGGGTTCTCAACGACCTCCCATTCCGCCAGCTCCTCGCTCACCTCCAATCAAGCATTTGTCTGAAACAGAGATGCAGGCACGCAGAGAAAAAGGGCTTTGTTATAATTGTGATGAGAAATTCAATCGGGGACATCGATGTGTTCAACAAAAGCTCTATCTCTTGGATGTGGATTCTCTGCCTACCTCTGAAATTGGTGAAGAAGCTCCCGATACAATGGATGCTCCGGTTGACATTTATGAGCCGCCTACTGACCCTCCATCTCAGGACGACCAACCCGAGATATCCCTCCATGCTTTAGCTGGAGTCACTGTCCCCCAAACAATGTGGGTACGCGGTTACTTCAAGAAGCTTCCTCTTACAATACTCATTGATTCTGGAAGCACTCATAATTTCATTGACCCTCGGATCGCCAAACAAGCTAATTGTTTTATCCATCCTTGCTCCAACTTTGAAGTCATGGTTGCCAATGGGGGCACCTTACCTTGCAAAGGGAAGTGTTGTAATGTGCGTATCTCTATGGGAGATTATAATCTCCACTCTGAAATGTTTTCCTTGACCTTAGGTAGATGTGATGTGGTTTTGGGTGCTCAATGGCTGCGCACACTTGGCCCCATATTATGGGATTTTGCTGAACTTTGGATGCAGTTCTCCCCTGATGGACACAAACACACATTGCAAGGATTACAACCAGGGTCTCTCAGCATCATCAGTTCACATCGCATGGAAAAACTCCTTAAGAAGAGTTCCCATGGTGTCATCGCTCAACTCCATTCCATTCAAATGCAACCATCAGCGGCCCCCACTACTCCTTTGGATCTCCAACAAATTCTGGATCGATATACAAGTGTTTTTGCTGAACCAGTGGGACTTCCACCTTCACAACCAGAGGACCAATGTATTCAGCTCCTTCAAGATGAACACCCCATTGCGTTCACCAGCAAAGCCCTTTTCGGTAAGAATTTAGCTGCCTCTACATATGAGAAGGAAATGATGGCTATTTTGCATGCAGTACAAAAGTGGCGACCCTACCTCTTAGGGAATCATTTCTGCATCAAGACTGATCATCACAGTCTGAAATATTTCCTAGAACAACATGTGTCCTCCCCAGCACAACAGAAATGGGTTAGCAAACTCATGGGATGACTATGAGATCCCTTATAAGAAGGGTAAGGACAATATTGTGGCGGATTCCCTTTCTCGCACATTTGATGACCAAGGTTCTCTTTCCACTATTTCTATGCCTATTCCAAATTGGTTGCAATCGGTTCAACAGGGTTATGTCAATGACTCTTCATTATCTCAAATCATCCAACGCTTGGACAACAACCCTTCTGCTGTCCCACATTACTCTTGGGATGGTGCTTCACTGAGATACAAGGGTTGTCTGGTGCTTCCCCAGAACACAGCCCGTCAACAAGCTATCTTCTATGAACTCCATGCTTCTCTGTCAACTGGGCACTCTGGTTTTCTCAAAACGTATGAACGGGCACGGTGCAACTTCTTTTGGCAGGGCATGAAAAGGACAATTCAACAGATGGTGGCTGAATGTGATACCTGCCAGCACAATAAGGGTGAAACAACACCCCTTCCGGGATTGCTCGAACCCTTTCCCATACCTACCCGAATATGGACAGATATTTCTATGGATTTCATTGAAGGGCTCCCTAAATCTGGAGGGAAGACTGTGATTTTGGTTGTGGTTGATCGTCTCTCCAAATATAGTCATTTTTGTGCTCTCAGCCATCCCTATACAACCTCCTCCGTTGCTCAAATTTTCCTGGACCAGATCTTTCGTCTTCATGGAATGCCTTCTTCCATTGTCTCGGATCGTGATGCGACTTTCACCAGTCATTTTTGGACAAAACTCTTTCACCACACTAGCACCAAACTGAAGATGAGTTCAGGTTATCACCCACAAACGGATGGTCAGACTGAAATTATCAATAAATGCTTGGAAACTTATCTTCGTTGCTTCTCCTCTGAGCAACAACATCAGTGGGCAAAGTTGCTCCCTCTCCCTTCCTGGTGGTACAATACCTCTTACCACACTGCCTCTAAAATGACTCCATATGAAGCAGTTTATGGTCAGGCACCACCAGTTCTTCTTCCTTACACCCCCAGCAGTTCTCCAGTTCAGGCGGTTGACGCGGTCCTTCAAAACCGCGATGAGGTTCTTCGCATTTTGTGCGAAAATCTTCACATGGCAAGAAATCGCATGAAACAACAAGCTGATTAGCACCATTCTGAGCGCACTTTTGAAGCCAGTGATATGGTTTTCCTTCGTCTCCAGCCTTACAAGAAATCCTCACTAAAACTCAAAGGGCGTAATAAGCTCACTCCAAAGTTCTATAGGCCATATAGGATTCTTTAGAAGATTGGGTCTATTGCTTATAAATTGGAACTTCCGCCTTCTTCCTGCATTCATCTAGTATTTCATGTCTCTTCTCTGAAGAAATTTCTTGGCACCAACACCAAAGGCCAAACTATTTTACCAGAACTGGATAATGAAGGATCCATATTTTTGGAGCCAGAGGCTGTCCTCAATAAGCACATTCGTCAGCTTCGCTCTCGCTCTATCACATAGGTCTTAATTCAATGGCATGGAATGCAGCCCGAGGATGCTACGTGGGAACCACTCTTTCAGATTCAGCGCCAATTTCCACATCTCAAGCTTTGAGGACAAAGCTTTTTCTAAGGGGGAGGGGATGTTAGGAACCCATGTCAATCCTTCTCTTTACTATGTTAGTATATTGTTGTTGGATGCATATGCTTTGTAAGTCGTCCCATAGTAATTGTTGATCCATAGTTTGTGTTATTGTTGTTGGGTGAATATGCTTTGTAAGCTGCCTGTAGTAATTGTTGATCCATAGTTTATGTTATTGTTGTTGGGCGCATATGCTTTGTAAGCCACCTGTAGTATTTGTTGATCCATAGTTTATATTGGCCCATGGTTTTGACCCATAGTATTGGCGCCTATTTTTAGTATATAAGTGTGTGTTGAGGCCAAGGAAGGACCGTGAAGTTATTTTGTAGTGAGCTTGCTCAAAGGAGGCTGCCCCCTCGAAGTGGCCTGCGATTAATATAAAAGTGATTTTGAGTTCTGCTGCTATATCGTGTATTTTGATTAATTATTTGCTGCAGGGTCCTCACAAATTACTTGATGTATTTCTACATATTAGATGGTGTATTTCACCTTTGAGGAGGGATTTGGAGTAAAAATATTTTGTTCAAGGAATTTTCTACATTTTAATAAGAAAGATCTTTGCTTGAGGAGACACCATGTGGAACTTTTGACATGGTCAAACTCTCAAATGAAGAATAAATGTGTGCTTTAATAGGTTCTCACGAGTTAGACATATGAGAATTAGCAATGTGGACCTATTCAAGGAATTTTATCCAATCATAAGGAAAATAATAAGGGAGTGCTCCTCCTTAGGAGGAATCTAGGGATTTCTAAAGAAATCGTATTCTATGGGAGACTTGTTCGAGGTGAACGCTATAAAAGGAGATCGTTCTTATTTGTTCAAGTCATGTTTGGAAGAGGGAATCATCTCATTCATACAACAGCTCAGACTTGGTCAACAGGAGTTTGGATCAGTTTGGTTCAGTTTGGATTAGTGGCAACTCTTATACAACCATTATCCTACAGTCTTATACAACCATTATCCGATGGACTTATGCTTCAAATCATGTTGATTCACAAAGTTGGTTCTTAGTCTTTGGATTCTATTGTAGTTCATTTAAGGCTGAGTGATTAGTCATTGGGTGCATGAGGTTTGTTGAATAGTGTTGTTGGTTGTTGATGAAATGTAAAGCATGTATTGCACTTAGTTTTATTAAATTACACTTGAGCATTGACTTAACTTGTAATTTAATGAATCCAAACTCACCATTTTTAATTAGATATATCCAATTGGTGTGCAAGTAGTGAGTTCATTGAAACCTTGAAATACATTGTATTGCACTTATATTTATTAAATTACATGAGCAAGAACTTTGACTTTAGTGTGCATGTATTGAGATAATTGAAACCTTTAAATATAATAGTTTTTTCTTTTGACATAGTGCATTCATAAGTAATAGATAATCCTCACAAATCAATACAATAGATTGACACAAGAACATGTGGAAACCAAAGAGAAAATTCAAAGTGAAATGTATCATTCATTTATAACTGAAATGTCAATTGTGTGCATGTCTCCAAAAGTACATATATATCCAAAAGTATCAAAAAGTACATATATATATCCAAAAGTAACCAGAAGTACATGTCTCTCCACAACTATCCAAGACTATCCAAGCCACATGTACATGTATCCAAAACTATACAAGCCACATGTACATGTAAGTGAAATGTCAATGTACATGTCTCCAAAAGTACATGTACCCAAAACTATCCAAGCCACATGTACACATGTATCGATATGTACATATCCCATAAGACACATCAAAACTCAAGCTTCCTCTTGTTCTTTCTTGAGGGTGATCCTGTAGGAACAACTATAGGAACAGTGTGCATCTCTGGATCCTGCAAATTAAATATCAATTGTTAAATTCAATTAACTATGTACTAATAAATTATCTCAATAAAATACCATATCTAAATTAACTCAAAAATTATGAAAATGTTAATGGACATTGCATGAAACAATTGTTCATTAATGGACATCTCACCTCAATGAGAGACTGTGACAAAGGGGATTGGGTTTCTTGTGTAGCAGATGGAGCCGTTGGTTGAACATGAATGATGGTCGCATCCATGGTCGAACCAGAGGGGGCAGGACCTGGTGGTGGTGGTGGCTACAATCACCAAATCTTGAAATAGTTAGAAATGTGCATGAATAAACAATAGAAAACAATTACACAATATGTATATATCATGTTCAAATAGTTGTACCTCTGTGTGCCTTGTTGCCATTGTAGATGCAGCACTGACTACTGCATCAACCATCCCTGTAAGGTTTTCAACAGTGAACTCTGGCTCTTGATGCAATAAACATGTAAATCAAACATTAACAAAATATTTTATGCACTGGATTTCAAGTTAACCAAGAAATATCATCTAAGGATATACAAATTACCATGGTATCAGTATCTCCATGGTCATGGACAACTTCACTCTTTCTAGGGGTAGGCCATCTCATATAGACTAGGCCCTTGTTCACATACAGCTTATAAGGAGATACAACTCCACGAAGTGGTCCAGGTGTTTCGGTACCAACCTATAGTCAACAAGAGTTCATGTAGCTAGACATGGATGATTCAATGGACATACATGTATTTAAAAAATGACATTTTTTAAATGTTTAAAATGTTTACCTCCATCACTGCTTCCCCTCGTGTAGGATCTAGCATCTGCCCAGATATGGATCCTACCTCCATCACTGCTTTCCCCCGTGAAGTATCTGGCATCTGCAGGTTTAATAATTGTAAATATTAGACCGTAGATAACATTAGTGAACTAACATGTACAGTATGTGGAAATTAACAATTTAACAAGTATTAAAAAACTGAAATTTTAAAATGTTTACCTCGGTGTGAGATACGGGATCAGTGGATGGAATGTCCTGCCCCTATGTAGAGTGTGGGACATGATACTCTGGGGCGTCGCTTCCGGCATAAAGCATCAGCTACAAGTTCACAAAATTAATATATTAGCTCAAACTATACATATGTGTACAAAGAGGAAAATAAATGAATAATTTATTACAATTAACCATATACATACATCACTCAAAAACCCACTGAAGACAACATATGACGAAATACCATAGCATGGAAGACCACATGATGTGCACTCGCGAGGCTCAAAAGTGGGCTGGGAATGTGCCGATGGTGCTGCACTAGTATATGTTGCTGCAGTAGATGGTCATGTACCAGTGGGTGGTACTGCACCAGAAGATGGTCCTGCACCATGAGGACCTGGTGTATGTACCACACTAGGAATAGATGTCCCATCATCACCCATATGTTGAACCATAGTGCTATGGTGAACAACAGCCCGTGCCAAACTCAAAAATTCCTCACGTGTCTGTGGAATCACATGATGTACAGGTGGGACATCTGGCCCAAGAAACTACCTGTGAGGTGCAGGGATAGGGAGATCAACGTCTCGAAGCCTGGCATTGGGTCGGTTTTGGGGCATCCCCCCACTGATCCCCTGAAACTGCAACATATCAAAATAGTTTATGTGTTTTCCCAACATGAACTTTACATACATCTTCCGAAGGAAGTACAACGGGATTTCCCTGTTGTTGTGTGGTGGCATATCAAAAACCATATACCATCTGTCCATCCAGTTATCAACAAATGGTTGATATGTGCACCACTCGATAGAGATATGTGGCTTGTTTGCATTTGGGATTTCCCCCGTGCGAGGGTCCCTAAACAATGAAAATATATGCTCCTTGGTGATTTTCAACTTTTTTATTGCATTGTAGCTAAGCCCATCAGCATACTCACATCTTTTTCTTTCTCTATATGAAGTAATATCATATAGTACGTTGTTTGACAATGTGATAGTCTCAACAATTGCATCCAAAGTGGATGCAAGTGAACGCCGAATTCTGTCACCACCACTAAAAGCAGTACTCAACCCTCTCAACTAGGTAAGCTCAATCAATATTTCCGCATTGGGGTCCATAGCCGCAACTGCAATAAAAAAATCAATAAGAAAATAATTAGAAACGTATACATGGTACATAATGATGTCTCTTCAAAATTAAAAAG
>LPNX010493672.1:102028-155302 GCA_001517045.1 Pseudotsuga menziesii | reverse complement strand
CATGATGTGCAATAACTCTAAATACATTTTGCTAACTACTCATTCAATCATGTCAAATTTTGATAACATAAGTAATCTGAAACCTTCTTCAATTGTGATTCCAACCTACAAATATTATCCATATACAATACAATTCATATACTAAATGTAAAACCCACTTCATCTCTTCAAAATTCAAACTAAATCTAATTAAAATTCAAGCTCAGGTCATAACATTGGTTATATTGATTTTTTCAAAAAATATGGTGAATACACCATGTAACATCTAAAAAACACCAATCATTTCATACAAAGGTGAATACACCATGTAACATCTAGAAACACCAACAATTTCATACAAGGGTGAGTTCATGTTGGAACAAGGAATGCCAATAGAAAATCAACCTCAAGTGAAATCATAAGACACTATTTAAATTTAACATTAGCTTGTAATAAAGTGAAACTCAATTCGATGTTCAATGTATTTATACTGATAGTTTAGTTCTCGGATTTGAACCTGAGATTTGTTCAAATAATAGAAATTTCCATCTTTTAACCACATTCTTCAATCTCTTCTACTAGGTGTATAAGGTAAATGCAAGAAAAAAGCAGTAATAATGAGGGAATTAATGGTGAGAGAACCTATGATGATATTATGAAAGTAACTCTAAAAATGAACTAAAGCTTAAGTTCAAGATCAATTTTAAAGATATGGTAATAGAGAGAATGTATATGGCACAATCACAAAGTATTGAGACCAATACCAAGGTAATTAAAATTGTCATATTTTGAATGTTGATTATTTATAAAATTAATTCACACTTGATTTTTTCTTATACATTAATGTTTTTATTTATTTTATGCTGGAGAAAAGCAATAATAATGAGGGCATTACTGCTGAGAAAACCTATTATGATATTATGAAAATAAAATTAGATGTATAATAGTTATAATGATTTAGTTTGATTTTTGTATACTAATATATTTTTCTGGTTTTTTGTTTTAGGGGTTGTTAGGAAGAGAGATAAAAGTTAAAGTAACCACACCACATTGTTCACTAGTCCATTAGGTAATGAACATTATTACTTATATTTATATTAAACTATTATACAGAACATTTCAAATTTTGTCAATCATTCATTACATCACTTAAATACCATTTTTATTATAGTAAATGTGTGGTCCACTCAATTTGGGTGTGAAACGAGATGTGTATCGCATTTGGTTCATGGGAAGCTTGAATCAATAAAAGAGAGAAACCACCAAAAGAATATAATAGGAAGAAACGAGCATGTTCCTTATGAATACTTTTGAAGTTAATAGAATACATAAGAAGTGCTACACCAAAGACGAAACGAACATGTTGCTTATTGCTCTTGAGAATTAAAAAAGATAGGAGGGAAGTGCATTTGAATATCATACATACAATTATAGGGTAAAAATTGACAAAAAAAATGCATTGGGTGATTGAATTACCTTGTTGGATGACAATGCATGAGTGAAATCTCCTCCCCTCAACCTGAATCAGCTCCTGCAACAATCCCAAGCACTGGTCTCACTCCAAACGCTCCAATGGCCAGTTGAATTCACGTTCCTGATTGTGAAAATGGGCCGCGGGTTCGGGACTGTGTATTTAATTTTTTTTTTATGATTTACAAATCGCGCACGCATTTTATAACTACATATCGCGAGCGCATTTTGTAGTTATATAACGCGTACGCTATTTTTCTTGCTATCCTACATGTTCCATGACATGTCAGGCTCGGGTTGAACCATACCAAGTGCTATGTTAGGCTCAGGTTGATGTATTTTTTGGTAACATGATATTGTTTTTGAAAACTAGGATTGCATCTTAAAGGTCCCTCATCTTCTTGCACTGGCCCTTTTGGAAATACCATTACAACAACTAAATAATTTATAAACAAATAAATCCTAACTAAAAATGATACTATCAATAACTACTTAAAAGGCTAGGGTGCAAGGAAGACTTAACTAATAGATGAATGGAAAACTAAGTAGAAAACTTAATAAAGAAAACTGAATAAGAAAAGCAAGTAGAAAAATTAATAAAGAAACGGAATTCTATTCTACAAGTTTTTTATTGGTAATCACACAGTGAAAACGGAAACTATTCCTAAAGATAACACTACTAATCCTAAGTTTACATGTAAATGGATAAATTAATCCAAAAGCATAATTATAAAACAATACAATAGTAAGAAAAATCAGAAACAAATAAAAGAAACAAATCATACCCTAACTTAAAAGCATGTTTAAAGTGAAAGGATAAAACTTTTATAAATGAAAATAATATAACTTTAAGTCTAAATGATCAATAAAACTCTCATCTAACTATTACAGTCAAAGCATATCTAAAAATCAAAGAAACAAAGCTTCAAACAAACTCAAATTTCATTAAAAACATTAAAAATGAAACAGTAAGCTAAATAACAGACTGGACGAACGAATGGATAATAGACTAGACGAATGACTAGACAGACAGTCTGAATGAAAGACAAAACAGACACTCCAAATGGAAGTATGTATACAGAAAATGGTAGAAAAAGACCTAAATGATCTAATTATCAGCTGATTTCGTGTACATGTTTATACAATGCATAAAGGAAATAAATAAACCTATTTAATCATCATATTTAACAGTGAAATAAACAAATACAAATACATGAAAATAAGAAAATCATTACAAGTTAATAAACAAACTCGAATTTAAATTGCATAAACTTATAAAAGGAAATAAATAAACATAACTTAATATATTTAAATTGATAAAAACAATCTACTCTATCTTCTTATGAACAAAACTAAATAATAAGCTCGAAATGAAATAACAGAAACAAATGGAAAACAACTATGCGCGCAATCTAACTATTTAATTCTAGAAATAAAATGCATTACAGAAAGAAAATGAAATAAACATTTACATTAATTTAATGAAATAAACAAACTAGAAATTAAAATTGAACTAGCTACAAATAAAAATAACGAAAAAAAAAGAAAAGAAAACTTCTCGTTGATGAGGGGCCATCTAAGCAATCAGGGGTGACTCCCGGCTAGTGCTTACTCAAAAAAGATGATGAACAAAAGAATGTAGAACTTATATTAAAAATATTGAACAATATTACAGTGTTCTTCTCTCAGAAAACTCTGTGTCTAACAAATGAAAATGATCCCCCGACACTCACACAGAGGTTGGTATTTATATTGTTTACAAAGATTGAGCAAGTAGACCCTTTAGTGGTCGACTGCTCTCTAAATTTAATCAATCATAAAGGCTTCTAACTAATCAAATGCCAGTGTATATTCTCTTCCCTTCTTCAGCGTGAGTCTGGTTTTCTTCAGTGAGAATGCGGCACACAGGCTCCTCTTTTATCGTGGTTGTGGCGTGGTGTTGAGCGCAAGCATCATACACGGCATGTCTTCTAGAATGGAGATGTTCCATTATCCAAACACATGGATGATAAGCATGTGTAATTTCGAGCAGTGGCAACATGAGGGCGATCTTCTAGAACGAGAGCTTCTCCATCAACCGAACACGTGGACAACAAGCCATTTGCAGAACCGTTTCAACATTAAATGCCTAAGATCGGTTATGGACAGCACGTAGTTTGATTAACGATATGGACGGAAAGCTAGACAACGAGTTGCATGATGAGCTGGACAATGAACTACGCGATGAGATGGACAATGAGTTGCGTGATGAGCTAGACAATGAGTTGCATGATGACCTAGACAATGACCTGGACATCGATTGCACAGATCGAGTTGAATGGTATGATGAATACATTTTGTTTATAAATTTATCCCAAAAATATTATGAAATTTGCAAACAAATATGTAAATCAATTAATATATCAAATGTACTCCAATAATGTTATTTTTAATTAATTAAAACCATAAAAATGATAATAATAAAAGGTTTCATATAAACCTTAAATATACTCATACCTGAGGTTAAAATAGATCTGCGTGACATAAAATACATGAAAGGTAATAAAATGCATTTAAATGTGTTCTTTTAATGCCAAAAATGATAACAAAATGAGGCTCAACACTAAGCCTAACATTTAACTTAACTCAACCAACATTGTAACCTCATATGAGGACCAAAACAATATTGTAGGTAAGTTAGGACATTGGGGATAGACATCCAAATAACACCCCTTTTTCAATTACATATGAGGCATAGTTGTTGTCTTCTAGGGAACCAAAATCCTCTAGTATTTGTTGACATGGTCGTGACCATTTTATCGGGGAGGCTCTCGCTCTGTGGGGGTAAGCCACAATGAAGGGGTTCTGGAAGTCAAGGTGGAATACCACACTCCATTATGTATTGAATTCTAACCCTTCATATTCCTCCTTGTGCATGCCGAGGACCATATTGGGTCTCAAGTACCAAATGGATGAATCACCAATAAATCATCATGAACATATCTTGAATGAGGTATCCTAGTTTCCATTCAATTAGGACTCTTTCACCTGAGGTCCCTCTTGGTAGTTGGATTTTCTTATCCTTTCGTTCTTCTATTTTGTATTGTTTGACTTCAGATTTGACAACCCAGTAGAGGATACAATTTGTGATGGGATTCCACCTTGTATCTAGGAGCTTGCTTGCACTATTACCCCCTACGTTATTCCATCATTTTATTTATAGGTAGTGCTTCTTATTGGCTTTTTGGTCACTTTGTTGTAGACTTGCATGCTATGACATGTTGTTGAAGTTTGGTTTTAAATCTTTCTTTTTTGCTTGTGTGCCACAATTTTCCATCTCTCCTTATACACACTCGGTTTTAGTTGGACTTTTGAGCTTCCATTTGACACCCTTGATCCTTCATTCATCATATAGCACACCATCACGTCATCATTTCTTTGCCACACTACTTTCCGAGACTTAGGGGGAATACCCCTCAGTTTGGTTCCTTGAACCATCATTGTCGAATCCATATTTGGCGTCGTTCACCAAAGTCATATCCCTACACTACGTCTGAGTGATCGCTCCACCCTTCATATTGGGTATCCATTTTTCTAGACCTATAGGTACTGGTCCTAGTGGGGCCTTTGCCAGTGTACACACTGTTGTTGATCCACTACCCAGTAGTGGTGTCCCCACTATATCCACCGTGGTTCACACCATACCTTCATTTATGTATGGGGGCATTGGCCCTTCTACCACCGTTTTGGCTATACACCATTCCAGTGAATACTCCTACTTTCACAAGTCATCTATACCAGCCCAGGTTTGCACACAGAAACTACATTCCTATTGTTCCTTGCACCATAGTTTCCCCTCCTTGATCTAGTGCAGGTCCTAGTCTTCCATTCATGGCTAGTCTCAACCTACCTGACTTAGCATGGTTGAAAAATGACCCCATCTGTCACAACCCATTGTTTCCTCCCATGCCTACCAAAATCCCTTTGTACATCCCTAAGTTTGAGGGAAAGGTGGGAGAAGACCCTCAAAAACACATCATGCCCTTCGACTTGTGGTGTTCCTCTAATAACATCAAGGATGATTCTATTTGATCATGTATATTCCAACACACACTCACTAGTGTTGCAACCAAATGGTACATTAAACTTCCCCATGCCACTTATCTAGACTTTTCCTCATTAGGATCAATGTTTCTCCAGTAAATACAACAACCTGTATGCAGGGATGATTTTAAGGGTGAATTTTAGCCCAATGGTGAATTTTAAGGGTTACCCAAAAAAAAGTGGGCGAATTTTTATATTAAAATGTTTTTATTTTATTTAATAAATTCACCCATTGTTTATTTTATATATAGCTGCCCCAAGGTAAATCGCATTCATCCCGAAAGAAGGAAAAACTGGAAAATGAATATTAGCCCACAAAAATATTGATTTTTGCCCACATTCGCCCGAATTTTTCCGATTGGGAGGAGATATTTTCCCAAATTCGCCCGATTTTTTCCGATTGGGAGGAGAAATGAAGATGGTTCACTGGATTTATGGATAATAGGTTGGTATTTCGCCGAGGATTTATGGATAATACGATTAAAAATTTGGTATTTCGCCGGGATTTATGAAAATTTCGGTAAATTGGTCTTACTTCAACCTAGATTGGGGTAAATTGGACATAGTTTGTCCTGGATTTGGATTTGTGGACAATTATTTAAGTAAAATGTGGAGATTTAATCAATTGGAGAAGTTTTTTTACTGGATTTGGTCCATATTTGAGCAAAACATGGATAAATTTAGTCAAGTGAGGACGTTTTTAGCTATATAATGGTGCAAGAGTTAGGCTCAACATCAAGCTTGATTTCTATTGCAAATCAGTCTTTACAGTGGCTGAGTGGATTCGTGGAAAGCAATTTCACAAGGTTTCTTCTATCTGCAGGATTTTTACAGGTTAGTTTCTTGAACTTCTTTAAATTGTTTCTTTTTTGGTTTATAGCAGAAGGTTGATCAACTATACTGGGAGCAAGACTTTTGGGTTTTAAGCCTAAGCCATCATTGCTGTGAGCACTCAACCTTGTTTCTAGACCACAGCTTGATGAGATTTTCCTCACTGGATATTAGTCTTTGGCACTCTTTTGGTTTTATTCTGGGTGTGAGTTATAGTATTCAACAACCATGGAGATCATTAGCAATTATTTTCCAGGGCACATGGTACTGATTATAAGAGTAGCATAGATTTATTCTCTTTTCCTTCTATTTTTCTTGTTCCCACTATCCTTAAATCTGCTAATCACTTCCATTCACTCAAAGTTATCCTTAAATCAGCTAATCACTTCCATTCACTCAAAGTTATCCTTAAATCAGCTAATCACTTCCATTCACTTAAAGTTAGTGCTAATAGTAGTTGGTGTCCCTAGTGCTTTATTTCTTCTTCAGGAAATGTTGGTTTCTGTGGATTCTATCGAAGATCATGGATGTTTTCATTTTAAAGAGCTTAGTCCTACTTCAAAGATGATGAGACAAGGGGTTTAATATTTTGTCTATTTGATGCATCAGCTATTTTTAGCTGTACTCATGTGGCGAGTTATTCTCAGGTAGTCTATAACAGGTTAAAGATCTATCTTACTGTTTAGTCTCCATTTTTTTCAAAAAAAATTATTTATAAATATCTACTTTTAAGATAACAAAGTCATAGTTTCAAAGAACATATTCTCTTTCCCTTTTCCATGCTTCCATTCTCTTTGCATTAGAAAGTAAGTTGACCTAGACAAAGATACTTGTATCCTTCATTTTTTAGTAGTAGGTAGAAATTGCATTTCACCAAAAGGTGGAATGGTGAATCTATTGTCTAATGTGGATCCTTTCCTGCTAATTGGCTTTGCAGATCAAAAGAGACATGTTTCATTTTCAGTGAACTCAATGTGCACTAGGTAAAACTGTCAAATCAATTTCCTTCACAAGATTGTGCTAAAAGATTGGCATTGGTTGTAAATTTGTGATTCAAATCTAGCCAACTATCGTCATATTAGCCCCTTATCCTTTTAGTTTGGGAAGTAGAAGAATTGACTTCAGGTTCATCCAAAATCATTAGTAGATAAATCTATAACAAGTTTAGTAATTAATATCAATAATTAGTGCCTAATTAGTGCGAGTGAAACTGAAATTGGTAAACAATTTTTAAAACATCATAAATATTTAAAAGATAATGTATTACAAGATTTTTGAAGTTCAAGATTTTAATATTGGTATATTTTTTCGTGTGATCCAAGTGTGCATACTTTTGACAAAATATGATCATTTTTATGTCTATTTAGAGTGGGAAGGAATAGCAAGGTCCCAGGATACAAGCACTATTATAGTTCCAAATTGAACCTTTATGGGCTTCCATCAAACACTTTGGGACTATATAGAAATTTTATTTCAAAGCTTGCAACAATAATTTAAAAAAAAACAAGATTTCCCAAGTGCACTGTTTGATTTGTCCATTCTTTCCATAAATTTACTGAATACACAGGAATTAGACATCATTTTCCTTACAAACACATAATGGAACTAATTGTGCACTAGAAACTTGTAGTTGTGTCCCAATTCTGTCGAACAAATTATTTGTGGAAATAATTTCGAAGATGAGAGTGGTTGCAGCGGCGGCTGCTTTCTCTTCCTCTTCTTGTTGGGCATGGAAGCCATAGCCCTTGCTCTAAGTTCTTCAATGTCCATAGTGATGAAATTGACTTCTGCACTAAACTTCTTCAACTTGGCAAGTAAAAAATGTAATTGTTGGGGTCAAACCCTCTCTTAATCTTACCGTCTTCTCTACTCTGCCCTATCCTCTCGCTTTTGTCTTCGTTGGTCATTTCCTTCATCCATTTACCAGTTGCCACGAGGTAGAAACAAGAAGCTATGTGTCTTTGAAAGTTCCCCTATCAACTACTTAATGTGTTTCAATGGCAACACTGATTCCTAGTGGTTAATCCCTGGATATTTCAATTTCTTCAAAATATGATATAAATCCATAGGAATTGTTGAAAATTTTCCAATTTTTGTTTGATTTCTTTGTTAAGATATGATATTAAGCCATGAGAATTTATAGGTTTTTTTTTCAATTTGTTTTGTTGAAAATGCATCACATAGTTCACTATAAGTCAATATATATGTACATGATGATTTTAAAATCCCCAACCGAACAATTGATACAAAAAGACTTCTACATTTTTTATACATATAAATCTATGGGGGTTCTTCAAATCATCCCTGGCTGCATGTGAAACCAATCATGGATGTGGCTCTAATATGACAGAATGAGTGGAGGTATCATGCCCATAGTTTGAAACATGAGATATATGGGAAAGGAGCTGAGGTAACATGCCTGCTCTAAGAACTTTTGTTGTGAGAGCATGCTTTCCTCATGGTTCTCCTTCAAGAGCTGAGGGCATATGATTGCTCTATTGTGGGAGATGGCATGCCTCACAAGACAAAGTAGTTGAACTTCCAATCCTGGTTGAATCATGCAAATGGGCTATATTCTTTGTTGGGAATTATCTAACTAGGAAAGTTCCCTGAACTAGTATTACAATGCTACCTAATTTTCAAGAACCCTTATTCTGAAGACTCTAAACTGCATTGCGATTTGCATAGTGCTAAGTGGGATAAACTGCAGGTTGCTGCATGGATGAATATTCCCTTTGTCAAAAAGGATCTGTCTAACATATTAGTAACTGGTCACCCCACTACTTGTACATATCCCTATTTTTTTTTCTGTTGAGCCTTTGATTATGCTTCCACACAGTTTGGGGGTCCTGAGGAAAGAATAATTTCATGGGCAAGGTTGGGTGGAAATCAGATGGTAATTTAAGAGTTGTCCAGGGAAGGAGTTGGATATAGAAATTCATCCAATGGGGCTAGTTGACCAGGTGCAGGTATAATCTATTATATTTTCTTGTATATCAAACTGATTTTCATAATTTTTTTGATAAGTTGTTAATGAACTAATATGACAGATTGTTGGAAATGCCATGTGTATCTATGGTTGTTAAGTGGAAGCTTTGTTGGTATGAATGGCTATGGGACTTATTTTACCTATGTTAAAATAAAAATGGCCATAAACTTGATGATTGAAAGAGCTGGCGAATTATAGCTCTAAAATATTGGTAAAAGAGGACTAGGGATGAGACCTATCACTATATCCTGTCTTTTCATTATTGTTTCTGGGAAAGATTTTCTAAAATTGTCAATGATATATGCTAGTTTAGTGCATGAAGCTTAGAGAGAAATTCCTGTGTTTTTATGATATTCTGGATTGAGTTACTATTTTGTCTTTTCTGCAGTTATGGCAGAAAGTTAGAAATGTTAGTCTCAATATGTTTGTTATATGAAATCATACTTCCATGCTTAATTGATGGATTTTTCAGTTTTCTAAACCAGTGTGATTGTGAGGAATTTATTTTCTTACAAAGCTATTCTTGTTGAAACCATGATTGCTGGTAGAGTTGGGAATATAACCTACTTAGAAAAATACAAACTCTGTTTATGGCAATTGTGAATACATTTAGTAGGTGAATTGATGCAGAATCAGTTTGTTGTTGGAATTCATGGTAAAGGATAAATTTCTGTTTGTGAATATTGAAAACAAGTATTAGAGCTGTTAACCGCTATTTGTGACTCAAACACAATATAGATGTATATTGATGTAGCTTTAGATTAGCCTATTACTGATACATGAGGTATGTATTGACCATGGAATGCAAAATTCATGCCCAACTTTCACTACATGTTTGAATAAACAACCACTGGGATTATATCGATGGCACCAGCTTCTTTTGATGGCATTATAACTCAATGAAATCTCTTCTCCCTCTTGGTTGTGTGATTTTTGCTTATACCATGAATTTAATTGATGGGTATTGACTATGTTAATTTGATATGTAATTTTCCTAGTCTTAACTAACTGAAAAGTTAAGCTCATCAATGGATGTTAGCAAGACACCATACTAAAATGATGAAGACCTCATGAGAGGATGGCATCTCCAACTATGTCGTCCTCTACTTGTATATGGGGGTTGCTATCTCATTGGTCACAATTTTGTATAAGCTGTGGCAGTCTGTAGCATGCTCAAATAGAGCCAGCGATCTCACTCCACATAAGCAAAATCCTTTAATGGCAGAATTTGTTTGTGTTGATTTTTTCTGGGCTGCTGGCCTATTGTTAGACAAAAATACTAACTATATATATCCCAATTTATTTATCTTAAATATGCAACTTGCATGTTTCAATTGGATTTCCAGCTAAGGTATTGGACAACATGCTAAGGGTTTGTATTTATATTTCTTCCTTTTAAAAATATCTGTGGTGATTTTGGGCAATGGAGTACAACTCTGTAAATGGAAAACAGAGTAATGAAGCTTCTATGGGCATGTATTTTCAAATTTAAGTTTTAACTTAGAAAATTGATTTGTTGATGGTAAATTGTTGTTCTTGTGGGAATTACTTTCGGAGTTTAATTTCTCTTTGCAAATTGATTTGGCGACGAGTGGAAGTGATCATTTATTGAGTCACTAAAGTTGGCTTCTACTTGTTTGCAAATGCATTTACTATGTTTGCTATTGAGATTTTTCTTGAAAGTACCTTTTGGACCTTCTATGTTGAATAATGATCATCATTCCTGTTCGTGATGGTTGAAAAACATCCACTATTCAAGAGTTGATGTTTTTGGAGTTGGTTGTTGCAACATATTCAAAGATTTGTTCATCAAAAGGGACCCCCCCTATATATTTTCTTCATATTTTTCCTACTGATTATGTACAGATGCCACTTTTTCATTTTCAGAACTTATAAATTAAAAGAGAGCATCATTTTTCTGAACAAAATGGTGCCCAACTTTTATAGGGTCCTATTCTTCCTCTTCCCTTCTTACTTTCTTTGCAGCAGAAGGAAATGCATTTAGGGTCTATTGGTGAGTCTCCAACATCAGAGTGTGAAAAAATAAAGGATCAGTGTCGATTCATGTTGAATACACTTGAGAATCTTAAGAAAGCTGATTTGATTCCTCAATTTGATGGCTCTACCATTGTCTCTCTTGCTGACGATAGAGATATCTAGTCTTGCAAGCAAGATTTGAAGGAAGACAAGTATTTGCTTATCCATGAGGTTGGGTGCAAAATGTTTGTTAATAGATTTATTAATTCTAAAGAGGTTGAGTGCAAAATGATTGTTGATAGAAAAATGCATGATAAGTTTGTTGGCAGTGCATGATGCAATTTCCAATCTGAAAAAGAAGTAACAAGGACACTGATGTCTGAGTTAGATCATAGCATCTGTTGCACAGATATGGGAGCACAACTCCTTTAAAATCCCATCATAAGGACTATAATATTGCTTCATTATAGACTAAGAAACACACCTCATTTTGATATCTACTATTTGTGAACCTCCTCAGTAGTTACTATGTGCATGAAAATATGGTTTGTAGTATGGTACTCCAAGTAGAAATTTGCATGTCCTTTGGCCCTTAGTCACCTTCTTTCAAGTTTGTTACTCTTCATATATAAACTAGTTACATATCCTTGTATCAAGGGTAAATTATAACCACTTCTTATTCTTAGGAAACATTCTAGGTGGAAAAGAGTCATGGATAATGTTTTATGTAATCTTCATTACCATGTTGGTAAACTCAATATAATTGGTGTTGTAAGGTATTCTTAGAATTTGATTACTCCAATTATGTATTGGAACTAGGATACCATTTTAATATGTCATTTTCAACTTCAAACACTTGTAGTGTTCAAAGTTCCGATATAAAAACATGTGAAAAATATAGGAGGGATATCTAAACATCCTGGTGAATGTAAACTCTTCTATTTTTTCATGGATTATTTGGATTAAGAAATTATAGAGATCAGGAATCTAGTGAAGGTGATCTTAAGAGGGTAATTTTATCACACTAATGTTGCTTACAGATATACCTACAGGATATTATGACTGTCAAGTAATTTTCTTTTATTGTTTTGAAATATGGTGTATAATATCATGCCAATCCCTAATAAATCAGAGACTTGGATCTGGTTATCTCATGGTTTAAGTTTCTGGAAAATGTATAATAGTCAACTTATCGAAGTATCCAAAAATTAGAAATCCCAAGTCCATCATTCCAAATTATCCAAGATTCACAAGCAGGACACAAAATGGTCTACCCATCAGTCCATTTCTTCTTGCTCTACCTATGGAAGTAAGTATCATGGTTATACTTTGCCTCACTTCATGGGACCTGTCTAATTCAAAGAGGCATGTAACAAGGGTTTTATCCATATCATTAAAATAATGAAAGGGGTTAAGTGTGTGGTTTCAACATGTATTATTATAGGATTTGTGTTTTTTTTATGATCCACTCACCCAATACTTCAACCAATATCATACAGCCACACAGACGAGAAGCATACATTCTATAGATTACAGGAACATACCCTGTAGATTCCCAAATTAGGTGCAAAACAGGTGGTTAACTCGTAACATTATTTTAATGCGTCCACATTCATAGTTTTGTGAAAGTCAAATCAAAATCATAAGTGTTGTAGTTGATAGATTCAAATTCAAGGCACAAGATTAAAGGAAAAATTACAGAGTATGTCAGCAAAATTTGTTGAACTCTAGTTCACCATTTTGTAGCTTGTTCACATTTCTAATCATAACATAATGTGAAGACGATTAGCAAGGCCAACAATAATAATGCATAATAAGTTTTCCAAATATAATCCATTACAAATACCATCTGGTCAAATTTCTATTACAACTAGAAAGAAAAGTACATCAATGTATGTTCAATTTTTTGTGCATAACCTTTCTACTCATTTGCATTGAACATAATCCACACATTCCAGAGATCATAAATTGAAATTATTCCTCATATAGAACAATTTTTAGAATAATAAAAAAGGGAAATAAATTTATTTTCTTTTTCTTTATTAAAAAAATGTTCCAATGCAGTTGACTATGGGGAGTTTGATTTCCTCCCAAATTTAGGTTGTTTTGCTATAGAATGCCACCTCCGTACTGGGCTATGAGGCTTCCCATGAGGAAAAAGTGTCAAATTTTCAAGCTACTAAAGCCCCCAAAACATGAACTAAGAGGTTATCATTGGATGTTATTCTATCTTTCAACTATCACAATTCTTGGCACTCTTTATCTTGCTCTAAGGTATGGGTTATGTTTCTATTGTATTTAGGATGAGCTTTTGTGTTCTTGAGCTCTATTTTTCTGTCTTTAGGATGAGCTTTTGTGTTCTTGAGCTCTATTTAGGATAATTTTCCCATAGGTTGGAGTGACTTGGAACCCTTCTACATATTTAGGGGCATTTAGAAATTCCATGGCACCCTCTCTTTGCACACATGTTGAGGTTAATTTATACTCGAAGCAGGAAGACTAACATTGTTTAGGGAAGCCTTTTAATGATTAGATGTGAACCCTTCATCACATTGAAGGTTCATAAGATGGCATCGTGGCACATATTCCCACTAACTGATATAGAGAACACCCTAAGAAAATAGCGGGGTAACAGGAGGAAACCCTAGGAAAAAATTCCTAGCCTATCACCCTAGGGATGCCTATTGTTTGGTACTAGGTTTGAACTTTGTAACTAGGATCCAAGGTGCATAAGAATCAATTTCCCTTCGCTGACCTCCTAGTTAATTGCATCAACATATCATAGGATCTTTTTTACATGTTCTTTGTATGAATTCCCCGACTATATTTCATCATCCAACAATTCAGGTACTCCTTGCATCATGAATTGATGTTGACAATCAATAAATATCGTGGTTAGTTTTTTATGGCAAGTAACTAGAATCATTTTGCTATTACAGCAAGCAACACTTACGGCATAAATTAAAGTTTTGAAGTGATTGCATAGAGTATAAAATGGCATTTGGTTAAGAATTTGAACATGACAAGAATTTTGCAACACGCTTGTATAATTATTAGGAGATTGAGGATGTGATTAGATGGAGAAATATAGAAGGAGCTTTGTGGCCATGTCTAGCATGTGTATCACTCATGTGAGGATGCTCTGTCATTCAGAATTTTGCATAGATTTTCATTTCATGATTTATAAGGCAGAGTAACTAGTAGTCAAACAACCTATCTTCAAGGACCATCACACATTAATTGGAAGGAAACAAATATCGTAAGGAATGGAAAGTGTGTTTTCTTCTTTTCTAAAGCATTATTCCTTTCATTAGAAGTGTGTTTTCTTCCTTTCTAAATCATTATTCCTGTGATGTTTTAAAAAATTGTTAGTTATTCCCTTTTACACAAATTAATAGAAATTTGTAGATTACTTATTAAAACATGTACTCGTTTTTAATTTCATTTATCATCGTAGGGGGGCTCTTGTACCATAAAACTCAGAACTAGCTAGACTTAAAGTTTAGATGATTTTTACTAATGTTTATGCTCAGATACTAGAGTTGGGTTTTAATGGTACTACATTCAATATCAACCTATAATTTTCTATATCCTTCTGGTCCTTGCTTTTCAGTGGCTGCAATATGACTTTTGGCCACTATTTGTGCTCAAAACTGCCTAGATTTGAGTACTAGGGCATTTTTTATGCTACAATTAAACTTAGAACCCAAGATGAAGAGTGTTTACCTCATGAATGATTCCCAAAATTGCTACAGGTCTCTTTTCAGTGTTTTCATGCCTAGAAAGCGCTTAAGATTAGGAATTTAATACTGCTTGTTGCTGTTATTCATTCCCATATCTTAAATTAAATATGACAGGATCGATCTCTACATTGTATAAAAGGCTTAGAAAATTAAATAAGAAAGAGTGTGATTTTCTCAATGAAGTCTTTGAGTTGAATAATAGTGAAAATAAAATCTATTAGCTTGTTTTAATCTGATGGAAGAGTAAGTCATCTATGTAAATCTTTATCTTACATGGAATTGAATTTGAGTTTAGCAATCAAAATCCAGATAATCAATGGGAATCTATAAACATGAGAATTGTGTGCGTAGATGCTGAAGGGATTATACGCATAGAATGTATGTTACGTGTATTGATTGATATTATGCTCAACATTGTTACTCTAATTTTTATACATTGTTAGCTTTGTATAACAAAGAAAATATGAAGGATAAGTGTTCTATCTAATGTGTTTTGATGAAGATAGAGCATCTCAATTTCCTTTTCAAAAGGATAGGTTATGCTAAATACATAGTGTTATCCCTAAAGTTGAACCTAGACAAAGTTTGGGGTTCAAGCTCAGAGAAATATTTTTTAAAGATAATTCAATAAAATCAAAATCAAGACTAAATTGGTACGTAATCAAAGATACAGGAAAATCATATAACCATTAAAGATCTGTATGACATAAAATATAATACAAAATTCAATAACAAGGAAAATACGAGCACAAATTTATGGAATGAATCTCACTCTATCACTAAAGCTTTGAAAGATAACTGTATTTTATTACAAGAACCATGTAGTGGATTGTATTTGACCACACATAGGATAAATCATAAAAAACACAATTCATAAAAATACAAAATCAGCTCGTAACCATAATCATATCAAAGTAGAACCTGTATTGAAGATGCAGAGAGTTTCATGTCATACAGTATACAAAAATTGGATTCCTATCTCCGATTGCCACCCCTGCATATCTAGCTACTACCTCTTATATACAAAATTTATGAGTTTTTGAGATATTTATCAGATCATATTTCTATGGATCAAATTCTTTCAAAAATAGCAAAGTCGATCTTCTTAAAACAGTCTTAATACAAGTGTAATACAAAATAGAAGTAGAAATAGACATCTGCCAAGCCCTAATTTCTTTCAAAAGCCAACTATCATTCTAAGTCTAAATACTCTTAGAATCCTTTGCCAAGACAGTTAGATCACTTAAAACCTACGATATTTCTTGCAATCTGGAAAACTCAGCATCTTTGTTCTCCATTTCATTGTGCACCTCCTTACTCTGAGTCTTCATGTGTTCGAACTAATTATAGATGGTTCTCATCTCTTTCAAGATGTCTTTAGATATTGAAAGTAGCTTGTGATAATCTGCTTCTTTTTCCTCCAAATCCTATTGTAACCTTTTATTTGCAGTCATTATCTTCTCATTAATACTTTGTAAAAACTTGGTTTGCTCCTTATATGTTTACAAAGATTTTTCAATCTGGTTCAATTCTCGAGCTATTTCAATAGCTTCTTCTTTCATAAGAACCTCATCTTCTTGTGGAAGCTTCAAGACTGAATAATCTTCTGAACACACCTGTTTATTTGTGCAAAAGCGTTTAGGTATAGACCCTGCAACTCCTTGAACATCAATGAAATTTTCATTATCTAAACAATATTGACCCTTGGATGCATGTACAATTTCCTCACTGAAAGAATCATTTACCATTACAATCTCTTCACAGTCTTCATGCACTAATTCCATTTCTTCCTGCAACTTACTCCTTAGCCTAGTCCTAGGATTCATACCAATGCCTTCTGATTTCAAAAGCTAAACTCGTTCTTCATTCTTTGAAGTTATATTCTTTAACATCATACTCAATGTTTCATGGTTTTCATCTGTAACTAACACTTCAGGAAACAAGTTATTCTGGTTTGGTTCTTCTACAAAACACTTTCCTTCTACTACAACATACTCAGTTTGTTCTTCATGATTTCTTCTTTGCTGGTTCAAGTCTTATGTTACCCTTTTTTCCCTTTCTTTGGTATTTTATTAAAACCCTAAATCTAATAGTAAACTTTCCCAATTTCATTCTTCTCTATGCAATTGTGAAATTAGCAACAATATTATTAAACCCTGATGGTATACAGAACGCGCAGTATGTTTTGGATGGGATTGAACCCATGTAACCATATTTTGCAGGATCTTCAATAGATAAAATGGGAGATTGAGTTTTAATTTTCCATTGAGATGCATCAACAACCTTAAATGACATTTGAGGACCCTATCATAGCGACCTTCGCATGTAATATAATTTTGAACCATTTCCAAGGGAATTTACCAATTGGGTTTTATCTTTCTCACATGAATACCATTTTTCCAGTTTAATTTCTCAAACCCTCACATTAAGAACTCACCATAGTTTCCTTGAACATCCTGTTGATTAAACCATCTTTCTACTTGTGCCGAAACCCCTATTGCTTCTGCAATAGATTATTCATTCACCATGATCTTCAAACTCTTGAGCTGAACCACTCCATCTTTGTAATTTTTTATGAAGTCCATAGTCACCTATGTATGATAACCCTACAAATTTTCACAGAAATAAAACCAACTCACATTTCTCATCAACTGGGATGACCTTGGAAATTGCAATATCCATTGTGTATTATCAGGTTTTAGTCTGCAAATCAGGCCTCCTGGTCTTCTTTTCACCACAATTTATGAGTCTTCTTCTATTGTTACTTTCAGCATTCTGTAAACTCTTCAAAATATAAAATTCATAGACCTAATGGAATTTGAAAACATTAATATGACAGGTTTTATGGAAATATGGAATATAACTATCAACTATCAATACTGTCAACATTGGTACCATTACTCATTACACCAAATGAATCGATTTAATATGAAGAACATTTGTGAAATCAAACGAGTGACATGATATATAAAATAATTATTTAGACAAGATTGCATTCAAGAAATAATAACGATGCTTTTAAACCATAGTACCAAGCCTGTCAAATATATAATGCTTATCATGTGTTTGCATACATCCATATAGCATCGTTTTATCGTCACATTTTTTCAAAACAAATGATATTTATGAATAAAACCATCGATGCAACATTTTAAAGAATGGTTCCAGTTTAAGGAATGCTGCGAGTTTCTATAAACCAATTTATAAGTAATCTTTCATAAAAATTATTTTTCTTAATACAAGCTCATGACTTTAGATAATAAATGATTTGAGCCTTCAAAGGAAAACATAATAAAAAATATAAAAATTATGACACTCAAAGGTCTAAAATAAGGTAATATTAAAGAAATGAACTCAACAGAAACAAAAAAAACTATAAAACCCTAGGATAAAAATGAAAAAATAACCATAGAGATAACATCTAGCTCTGACTGGGGACAAAGATTTCCCTGTGAAGCTTTGAGAACATGTTGACCTGTGCCTTCAGAAATCTGCTAAAGTCATTTCTGTCTTATTAGGCTGGAGTCTTATTCAAAACAAATGATATATACAGTGAATATGTACAATGATCCTCGGTCCCTCAATATGTGTGAAAATACTTTAGAGAACGTCCATTGACTGGACCTGCAATTTCTTCACCATTCAAATTTTGCAAAACAAAAGTATTATTTCCCATAATTTTGATCACTGTAAAAGGCCCTATCCATAAATTATTGAACTTTCCATGCTTACGTTTTTCATCCTTTCGTGCATCCCACTTGATAACAAGGTCACCTACTGCAAAAACATCTTTTTTAACTTTCTTATCAAAGCATTCCTTCATCCTTTTTCTATGTATCTCAATTGTATTTTCAATAGTTTCTCTCTCCTATTGCAATTGAATTATCTGAAACATTGTTCTTCTTATATCATCAGGTTCTTCCTTTATTTCCTGCAGAAATTTAATTACTGGAGTAACTAATTGAACAGGAAACACAACATCAACTCCATATACCAATTGGAAAGGGGATGACCCAATTGACTTTTTAATAGTTACTCTATCAGCCCAAAGAGAAAATTTTAATTTGGTATCCCAACTCCTTTTATTTTCAAATAGCATTTTCTTGATATTGTTCACAATAATTTTATTACTGGATTCTGCTAATCCATTACCCTATGGGTAATATGGTGTGGACTGTTTCAAGTTAATATTATTTTCTTCACAAAATTTCATCATTTTTTTATTATTTAAAAGTAGGAGCATTATCAGTAATTAATTTCCTAGGGAATCCAAACCTGCTAAGAATATTTTCCTGAAGGAAATTAATTATGACTTGTTCAGTTGCTCTCCTTGTGGGGATTGCCTCCACCCACTTAGTGAAAAAATCAGTGGCAGTTAAAATCCATTTGTGCTGACCACTTGAAGGAGGATGAATTTCACCTATGAAATCTAAACCCCACTTCTGAAATGGGAAATTTATTGTTATAGGTTTCAAAGGTAATGACTAAAGTTTATGCTTACCTGCAAAATTTTGACACTCCACACATGATCTGACGTGATGATACACATCTGAGAAAAGAGTAGGCCAATAATATCATCCTCTTAGGATTTTAAAAGTATTTGCTTTCTAATACTTGTGCCCACCACATACTCCACTGTGCAATTTAGAAGTAACAACATCAACCTCTGATTTCTCCAAACACTTCAACAATATTCCTCCGGGATCCTTCCAATACAAGACTTGATCTATTAAAACATACTTCATTGCTCTAAGTTTTAATGATCAGCATTCATTCCTATTCAATTCTAGAGGACATTGCAAGTATAAAAGAAAACATACAATGTCTTTATACCAATCAGACTCACCATACCTGCTATAAAAATTTTACTTACTGTATTATGTTGCCATATCTTGTTCTGAATGTTCTACCATCAAATGTAGATTTAATACCTGACAATTTTATTATGTTCGGAGCTTAGATAATCCCTGGCCTTTTACCAATTTTGTTGGTTTAATATCCACATCATATTCCATAACCTTTGCTATCCATCTACCTATTTTTCCCTCACAGTCAGGCTATGCTAAAATCTCCTTGACTGCTGAACTTGGAACATATGCCAAAATCTTGGAATGTAAAACATATATTCTGAAAAAATTGAGAGCTTTAACTAATGCATATGCTTGTTTTTTTATTGTATTATATTTGAGCTTAGAATCTCTTAATGTTTTACTGAAAAAAGAAATTGGTTGATCCAAACCATCTGAATTCTTTTGCAATAACACAACAGCTATAGTATCTTCAGATGCAAATGAAAAAATTGCAAATTCCTTTGTATAATCTAGAGCTATCAATACGGGTGCTTCTATTAATTCCTGCTTTATGGCTTCAAATGATTGTTTATCCTTATTTTACCATTTAACTTCCTTATCCTTCTTGAGCATCTAAGTGATATGTTTAATAATTTCTGCGAAATTAGGAATAAACCATCTTAAGAAATTGATTTTTCCAATGAAAGATTGAATCTCCTTTTTATTTCTAGGAATAATGATTTTTAAGATGGCCTTTACTCTCTCTCAGTCTATTTTTATTCCTTCAGCAGAAACAATATTCCCTAACAACTTACCTTCTGTCATAGCAAAGTGAGACTTTTTGGGGTTTAATGATAAACCAAATTTTCGGCACTTAATAAAAATCTGTCTTAAATGTTTCAGATGATCTTCATCAGATTTGAAGAAGACTGTAATATCATCTTGGTATATTACTACAAATTTTTCATTCTCCCCCACAAAGGCTATATCCATAGCCCTCTGAAAAGTGGCACCTGCGTTCATAAGCCCAAAAGGCATTTTATCATACATAAAAGTCCCCCATGGAGTTGTGAATGCTGTTTTTTCTCTATCTTCAGGCTGTACTGCAATCTGGTTATAACCAGAAAAACCATCAATCATTGAAATTCTATGAGATCCTACAACTCTTTGCAAAATCTGATCTATTTTCGGTAATGAATAATTATCTTTCAAACAAGATCTGTTCAAGTTGTGGAAATCAACACAAAGCCTTATTTCTCCATTTTTCTTACGTATAGGCACCAAATTTGCAATCCATGATGAATATCTCAGAGGTACAATAATTTTTGCATCTAGTAATTTCTTTACCTCTTTTTCAATTACTAGAAGCAATGTTGGGTTAATCCTTCTAAGTTCCTATTTAAAAGGGTTATTATTTGGTTTCAGAGGAATTTTATGCTGAATTATGCTAGTGTCAGAAGTTCTTAAATCGTGATATGACCAAGCAAAAATGTCCACAAAATCTTTCAGCAAACCAATATATTTTTTCTTTCTTTCTCTGACAATGATTTTGACATTTTTATCATTTTAGGCTGATCTTCAGAACCAATGTTATAATCTATAACATTCTCCTTAGTGGTATTCAAGGTGGGCTTCAACAATGTATCATCCTTTGAAAACAATCTCTCAAGTGGAACAAGTCCCTTCGGAATGAAATTTCCTTTTAATTCAACAATCTTATGATTAGCTATTGAATCATTCCTACAAGGTTCATTTTCCATTAATTCAAAATCATGTTCTTGATTAACTAAATCATCTAAAAATTCACCTACTAACTCCAAAAATTCTTTTATCTCCTGATCATCATGAAAAACTTTACAGTGTTTGATGTCATCTGGAACAGAGGGTCTGTATCTCACATCAATTGGATATTTTAAATGTGTTACTTTTGGAAATTTAAAATAGGCTACTGCTAAGGATAGGGAATAAACTGTTTCATTATATTCTCTTGGAACAAAAGTTATACTGAAAGCTATAAATAAATTTTCAATTAAATCCCAAGCCTCATTTCTATAAACTTTCAATAAATACTCCTTTACCTGGTAAACATCCTTTACTTTTTGAATCACTAATTCGGAGTCGCCAAACACAACAAGCTCTTTAATACCCAATTCTTTTGCTGCTCTTAATCCAAGAATCAAAGCCTCATACTCAGCAGTATTATTGGTTGTTTTAAATTCCAACTTGTACATAAGGGAAATGACCTCACCTCTAGCTGAAATCAATAACACTCCTACTCCTGCCCCCTCCTTACTTGATGCACCATCAAAATACATCTGCCATAAACCATCTGGTTCTTCTTTCTTTATCTAAACTCGAATATCCTTATGTACTTGTAAAACTCCTTCAACTTCATCCCTTAATTGCAACATACAAGAACAAATATTCTCATCAATTGAATAGATTGGATTATTATTAGGGTGTTTACTATCACTTACCAAATATGCCATCTATACTTCTCTGTAAAGTCTTCTAAATTCTCCTCCAAATACTAGGATTGTAGCATATGAAAGATCCCTTTGTAGAGTTCCTCCCGCTCTCTTTGCCCAAGATCTAGACAAAAGCACACCAAATTTAGGAGAAATGTCTACTACAACTATATCCTTCAATACACTCTTCATAGGTACTTGAGTTAAATTCACAACCAGATCTCTAATAGCCCCAATACACTTCACTGCCCTAGAATCAAATGCATACAAATCATGATATGGTTTAGTAACACTTAAACCTAAAGCTTCCTTGACTGCTTTTGGCATGAGGTTATGTGAAGGTCCTGAATCTAGAAGACAATTATGTAGTAGCCGATCATGTATTGAAAGAGTTACATAAAATGGAGGGGGGTATTCTGACTTATCATCAGGTTTATCAAAAAACTTTGACCCCACAGTGATAGTAGGTTTTTCATCTTGCAAATTAATTTCATCAGATGGGATAGTATTCACTACATTTTTGAAAGTTTTAAAAGTTGCTTCCCTGTAAGCTTTGTTATTAATCAACTCTATTAAACGAATAGGGATTTTAACCTTATTAAGTTCATGCCCCAAATTGAACCCACCTATGACTTTATTCACCTCCTTAAGACTTACCACTTCATCTTTTTTCTCTTTTACAATTTGTTTTTTATTTGAAGACATATTTTTTTTAATAGGATGAGCTTTCACAATCTTTTTAGCCTGTGCTGCATGTTTTACCCCTGATCTAAGACCATATGATTTTTGTGGTATTTCCTAACAAATTTCAGTCATGGACATTTGATAATTATTTTCTTCATAATGATCTAATTTTGTAGCATAATGATAATCAGCTTTAGTCATAAAATGAGAAGAAGAATCATCATCAAACTGACTAATGTTGTGTTCCTATTCTTCCAAATCATCCAACTCTCCTTCATCTATCTCATATGACTCATCATATCTCACATTATTATTTTGAAAAGGAGGTTGAATTCTCTATTCTTCATTTTCTCTCCTGTCCCTCTGAATATCATTATTTCGTCTTTCTCTTGGGAAAAACCTAGGAGCAAAAGGTATTTTGAACTTATTTTGATTTCTTTCTCCTTTAGGTATAGGTTTGTTCTTATTTTTATTTCCCAACTCCAACCTATCAATATTAATAGACAAATTTTTAATAATTTTATTCATTTCATCCATTTTACTGTCTGAAGATCTTCTTGTAGGATTGGATGTAATGATTTCCTTTTTACCTTTTTTGTCTACAATTTGATATTTTGTTTCCTTTTTGAGTTTGTTTGAAGCCAAAATATTAGACTCTACTTCCAATGCTGCATCTTGCATATTTTGAAGTGACACAGACTTTCTTTCCCTCAACAACAAAGAAAACCCATGATCAAACGAGTTTGCATAAGTTAACTTTGTTGATGTCTCTGAGGGTTTTATTTCATCTAGTATTCTACTGTACATTTTATTGAACCTTTTAGAAAACGCTCCCACAGCTTCATCCTTCTTTCTTTTCAATGATCCAAACTCTGTAATGTAGTATAAATAATATTTAGTATCTCCCCATTGTCTCATGAATACCTCTTATAAAGCATCTATACCATCTATAGAGTTTGGTGGTAATTCTATAAACCATTTTCTCACCTCACCATATAAACTTTGAACAAAAACCCTTATACAAACATCTTCATTTTCAAAATTCTGATTGTCTACATAACTCAAGTATGTATTCCAATTTTCTTCTACAGTAACATCTCCTTGACCATTAAATCTCGAAAGATATTTATGGTAATCTCCTCCTGGGAGAGCATTGAGAGGCTAGGGAAAAACTAGTGGGACATATCTTGCTGCTACCATAGCAATCATCCGATTTTGAGGGTATGCCATTCTAGGGCTAGAAATATTTGAACTTGTATTAGACTGATTGGTGCTTGAATGTTGTGATGAAGGAGGAAAATTACTAGGATTTGGATGATTCACTAAGATGGTCTTAACAAAAGGTATATGATTTGAAAACAAAGAAGAAGCTCATGTCTGCAATGCTTCAAGTTTAACCTTCTCAGACAACAAAGGATTTGTGAAAACTTGGAAATTGTCAATTTTAGAAGTGGTAAATAGCAAATCTAATTCTTCTTTTCCTTTTTTGGAATGTGGATCAAAAGAAGGAACGGGGATAGATTAAGATTCAGGAATCCCCAAGGCTGAAGGATGTTTAAATTTTTCTAATGAGGTAGAGCTTAACCTTCTCCTAGCCTCTTTTAATATATGTTCAGGATCTAAGACTCCTAGATTTAAAGGTGACACGGGATATCCTTGAGCTCCTATATTTTTTGAAGCCACTGTAACGTTCTGTAGGTGACCGATGTAGTCTATAACAGGTCTCACTGATCTTGTTCACCTTCCAAAATTATACATAAGAATGTCGAATACCCAGGGAAGATGTCCTTTCATTTCTCCGTTCGTGGCAATGACGCCAGAAGATGTTATCCCTAAAGTTGAACCTAGACTACTAGGGTTCAATCTCAGAGAAATATTTTTTAAATATAATTCAATAAAATCAAAACCAAGACTAAATTGGTATGTAATCAAAGATACGGGAAAATATTATAACCATTAAATATCTGTATGACATAAAATATAATACAAAATTCAATAACAAGGAAAATACGAGCACGAATTTATGGAATGAATCTCACTCTGTCACTAAAGGTTTGAAAGATAACTATATTTTATAACAAGAATCATGTAGTGGATTGTATTTGATCACACACAAGATAAATCATAAAAAACACAATTCATAAAAATACAAAATCAGCACGTAACCATAGTCATATCAAAATAGAACCTGTATTGAAGACGCGGAGAGTTTCATGTCATACAGTATACAAAAATTGGATTCCCATATTCGATTTCCACCCCTTCATATCTAGCTACTACATCTTATATATAAAACTTCTGATTTTTTCAGATAGTTATCAGATCCTATTTCTATGGATCAAATTCTTTCAAAAATAGCAAAGTCGATCTTCTTAAAACAGTCTTCATACAAGTGTAATACAAAAAAGAAGTAGAAATAGACATATGTCAAGCCCTAATTTCTTTCAAAATCCAACTATTATTCTAAGTCTAAAGACTCTTAGAAGCCTCTACCAAGACAGTTAGATCACTTAAAACCTGGGATTTTTTTTACAATCTAGCAAACTCAACATCTTTGTTCTCCATTTGATTGTGCACCTCCTTACTCTGAGTCTTCATGTGTTTGAACTACTTCTGGATGGTTCTCTTCTCTTTCAAGATGTCTTTAGATATTGAAAGTAACTTCTGATAATCTACTTCTTTTTCCTCCAAATCCTCTCGTAACCTTTTATTTCCAGTCATTAACTTCTCATTAATACTCTTTAAAAACTTGGTTTGCTCCTTATATGTCTGCAAATATTTGTTAATTTGGTTCAATTCTTGAGCTATTTCAATAGCTTCTTCTTTCATAAGAACCTCATATTCTTATGGAAGCTTTGAGACTGAACAACCTTTCGAACAAACCTGTTTATTTGTGCAAAATATTTTAGGTATAGACCCTGCAACTCCTTGAACATCAATGAAATTTTCATTATCTAAACAATATTGACCCTTGGATGCATGTAGAGTTTCCTCACTAAAAGAATCATTTACCATTACAATCTCTTCACAGTCTTCATGCGTTGATTCCATCTCTGCCTACAACTTACTCCTTAGCCTAGTCCTAGGCTTCATAGCAATGCTTTCTGATTTCAAAAGCTGAACTCGTTCTTCATTCTTTGAATTTATATTCCTTAACATCATACTTGATGTTTCAGGGTTTTCATCTGTAACTGACACTTCAGGAAACAAGTTATTCTGGTTTGGTTCTTCTACAAAACCCTTTCCTTCTGCTGCAACATACTCAATTTGTTCTTCATGATTTCTTGTTTGTTGGTTCAACTCTTATGTTACCCTTTTTCCCTTTTCTTTGGTCTTTTCTTCAAACGCTAACTTTGACAACAAACTTTCCCAAGTTTGTCCTTCTCTATGCAATTGTGAAATCAACAACAATTTTATTAAACCCTGATGATATACAAAATGAGCAGTATGTTTTATATGGGCTTGAACCCATGTAACCATCTTTTGCAGGCTCTTCAATAGATAAAATGGGATATTGAGTTTTAAGCTTCCATTGAGATGCATCACCAACCTTAAATGACATTTGAGGACCCTATCATAGCGACCTTCGCATGTAATATAATTTTGAACCATTTCCAAGGGAATTTTCCAATTGGGTTTTATCTTTCTCACATGAATACCATTCTTCCAGTCTAATTTCTCAAACCCTGGCATTAAGAACTCACCATAGTTTCCTTGAAAATCCTGCTTCTTAAACCATCTTTCTCCTTGTGCTGGAACCCCAATTACTTCTGCAATAGATTCTTCATTCACCATGATCTTCAAACTCTTGAGCTGAACCACTCCATCTTTGTAATTTTTTATGAAGGCCATAGTCACCTGTGTATGATAACCCTGCAACTTTTCACAGAATTAAAACCAACCCGCATTTCTCATCAATTGGGCTGACCTTGGAAATTGCAATATCCATTGTGTATTATCAGGTTCCAGTCTGCAAATCAAGCCTCCTGGTCTTCTTTTCACCAAAATTTTTGAGTCTTCTTCTATTGTTACTTTCGACATTATGCAAACTTTTCAAAATATAAACTTCACAGAGCTAATGGAATTCGAAAACTGTAATATGACAGGTTTTAGGGAAATATGGAATATCACCGTCAACTATCAGTACTGTCAACATTGGTACTATTACTCATTACACCAAATGTCTCGATTTCATATGAATAGCATTTATGAAATCAAAATGAGTGACATGATGTATAAAATAATTATTTAGACAAGACTGTGTTCAAGAAATAGTAATGATGCTTTTAAACCATAGTACCAAGCCTTTCAAATATATAATGCTTATCATGTGTTTGCATACATCCATATAGCATCGTTTCATTGTCACATTTTTTCAAAAAAAATGATATTTATGAATAAAACCATCGATGCAACATTTTAAAGAATGTTGTCAGTTTAAGGAATGCTGCCAGTTTCTATAACCCAATTTATAATTGATCTTTCATAAAACCTCTTTCTCTTAATACAAGTTCATGACTTTAGATAATAAATGATTTGAGCCTTCAAAGGAAATGATAATAAAAAATATAAAAATTATGATACTCAAAGGTATAAAATAAGGTAATATTAAAGAAATGAACTCAACATAAACAAAACAAAAAACTATAAAACCCTAGGATAAAAATGAAAAAATAACCATAGAGATAACACATAGATTCATTTAGTGGATCTTTCAAAAGCTAGGCATTTTGGATAAATATACAAAGGATCATTTGCAAGATGTACAACTTGGGCTTAGAATTCATTGATATATTATTCATTTCTTCGTTGATGTGATGTCAATGCTTGTTATTTCAAGTTGGTGAATAAGAAATTATAGAAATTGTGTTAAAAATGGGGCATTATATACCTATTCAGTACACACCATTAGAGACATTTTTCATCATATAAGGCAATGATCCTTTATGTTACATAGAACAAATTCTTCATATGGGTATGTCATGAATGTTGGGATTTTACGGCATGATGTATGTCATGCTTGTTTGAATTCTGTGGATTGTTTTCCAAAAGAATAATGTGGAGCATAATCTCTTATTCTATTAGTTTATTGATTTGTGAAGATTCAAGTCCCCACATGTCCACTGGACCATTAAGGGACAAGATAAAAAGTGGAGTCCCCACTTGTCTTGAATCTAGTGAGTGCAGTTGTGTTTCATTGACACCTTCCAGTTGTATTAGTGTTATACCTCCTTCAGGAAAATGGTCAATGAAAGAGTCAATTAAAATTCATTGAAAGAGTCAATGAAAGAGTCAATTAAAATTCATTGAAAGAGTCAATGTAAACACTCATTGTAAGTCAGGTCAATATAAATTGATAATGTGCCATTGTATTAATTTTATATCATTTTTCTCATGCAGGCTTCACTTCTGGTTTCTATATCGATTTGGAATTTCAATTTTGGAATATTAAGTAAGATGTCAAACATGGATTGTGGAAAGAAAAATAAAACATCAAAACAAAAGGATGTAATATCATATTTTCAAAAGCCTCAATCCAATAATCCACATCCTATTCATGCTTCAAGCTCTCTTGAGCAAGGTATCGGTGAGAGAGATGTCAACAATTTTGAGAATGCATCTACCACCCAGATAATGGATGTTAGAATACATTCCTCTAATGATCAAAGTGAGTCAAATGCATTTCCATATTAAATTGGTAGTTCAAATGTTGAATATTTTTCATTACAAGGTGACACAGTGCATTCACGAAAAAGGAAAAAGGGCCAATGGGAAGTAGGGAGAAAATGCAAAGTTGATTGGGTCTCAAGATACCCATGTATTGAACCAATACCTCCAAGAAATGAGAATGAGACCTCACGAGAAGTTAAATGCATTTCATGTAGTTGGAAACTTGGCAAGGTAGTGAAATTACAAATGAAGTTAGACACAATCGATGAGCATGTTGGGAAGGTATATGATAAGAAAACTGCAAATGATGAGAATAAATCTACTATCAGATGGAAATATGTTAGTGAATGTCAACATCTCCAATTTGAAGTGGAATATAATGAATTCTTACTAAATAAGAAAAAACTTGAGGAAAGTTGAGGAACCATCAAATATCAATTTGGAAAGATGATGGAAAGACATTTGTTATTAAAGACAATACAATTAAGTATTGTATTTCACCTCCTATCCAATGGTCGTCCTATGACAGATTATCCAAAAATGATGAAATATCTATCTTTTATTCAAATGCCAAATTTTCCATCTTGTCATTGGTGTTTATCTATTGGTTCGGAATGGGGAAAATATCTAGCTCAAGTAGAAAAGGACGATATGAAAGAGAAGATTACAAATGCTACATTTTTGTCATTGTCTTTGGATGAAGTTATGGCTATTGATAATACTTCATGGATTTGCATGAGCATTTATATGGTCAATGACCATATCAGGAATTTCTATCTACTTGGAATTCATAAAATGACCAAAAGTTCTACAGCAGAAAATATTTATGAACTTGTTATTGATAGTTTGAAGGAAATTGGTGGTATGGATCATTCCATGATTGCAAAAAGTTAGTATGTGTTGGATCAGATGGAGCATCAGTAATGCAAGGACAAAGGAATGGCCTTTTTGCTAGAATGCAACTCTCGACTTCACTGTATATGCTTATTATTCATTGTATGGCTCACAGGATGAATCTTGCATTCAAAATAGTGAGCAAATTTTCATTGGTTTCAAAGGTAGAATATCTTGTACGTGAGGTTCATGCATACTTTTGTTGGAGTCCAAAACGATTTTTAGAGTTTAAATTTTTTTTTGATGGTGTTACAAATGGAAAAAAACTATTAAAAGATGTTGATACAAGATGGATATCATTGAAGGGACCAGCTGAAAGACTATTCAATGAATATGCATCCTTGGTATGGGTGATGTATGAACATCGCTCAAGTGTAGAAAAAGCTCAAACTCTTCTATTTCTACTAACGGATATAGAGACATTATTAACATTGGCTGGAATTCTTCCTATGCTTCATGAAATGAATAACCTCATGAAGATGGCTCAGAGTCAGACGATGTATATTGTTGAATACATAAGAGCAACAAAATTAACATGTATTGCATTGGATAATTTGTATATTATGGGAGATTCATTTACAGATTTACCATTTACAAATTGGAGGAAGATAAACAATATATAAAATGATGAATTTTTTTGAATTTGGATGAAAAGGGGATGCTATGTATGGAAGTTCATGGGCATATGGTTCCCTTTTATTATAATGAAAAGATAGGAAGATCCACCAAACAGTGCTCTGTCTCAAGAGAACAATTTCACAGTTTTGTAATTTCAGTGAGAGACAACTTGAAAGAAATTGCAAAATCACTATCATCAGAGATAAGAGAATAGTTTCCTCGAGATGAATTGTTGGAGGCCATTTCTATCATATACCCTCAATATTGGGACCATAGTCAAAATGAAAAAAAATTAGAAGCTGATTTTATAAAGAAAATCAAGATTTTGTAGAGCCATTTTTGTCGAGAGGCTGAGATACAAGGAGAACATATTCAAGGTATTTTAGATAAACAAAAAATGACAAATCAAACTCAATGCTTTGGTAAAACAATGTGGGACCAATTTTCTCCGTCGGATAGTAAAGAATATGGTGCAATTACAAGATTGTGGACTAAGCTTAGTGGTAGCAAAGTGCTACGTGAAAGAATTTAAGAATATTTTAAATTAGTGTATTTATGTCAAACCATGATTTTGGGATCAGTGGAGGATGAGAGAATGTTTAGTGTACTGAAACTCTTGAAGTCATAGTTGAGGAACAAGCTTGACAAAAATGTGGATACATACTTAAGATTATATGTAACAAAGTATGAGGTTGACAATTTTCCATATGAAAAAGCATTAGCTCTTTGGCAATCAGATCATGAAAGAAGGGGAGAAAACAATATAACAAATATCTCTAATGAACTTGATGTGTAAAATGAGCACTAGAGCTAGAATGTCGAAAATGTCGAAAATGAGGACCAAGGCCAAAATGTGAATTGGAAATTGGATTTCACCTAAGATTGTATATGATCTAATACACATTAATGACTCTTGAGTCTTATTTTTGTCCATATGTTCCGTGTACCCTTGCGGGTGATCACTATATGTGAATTTGAGGTCATGTTTTAGGTAAAAATAGATTCTACATTGTACTTTTTTGTTATAACATTGATGATTTGAGCTACATTACTTTCATGTAGCTTATTTTAATATTGATGTTTTGATATTTACCTCTTACATTGTCACTTTCTTGTATGTGACAGTGGAAGTTGGGAAAGCTAGGTTTAGGATCTCTCTCTTCACATAGATAGTGTCCTAATATTAAAGGATATATAACTAATTTGACAACACTTTCGCTAAGAAAGAATGAGCTCATTCAAGTACATGAAACCATGTTGATGTTTAACAGGAATATCTTGACAAATTTTTATGGTTTGTTTATTGCTTTTATTTGAAGCATTTTGTCGCTTTTTGAAGTTTGTGTGTATTTTGGTTAAATAATGTGTTAGTACCTTGAATGCTTATAGTTATCATTTGATGCTTGATTTAGCCATTTGTTGTAGCTTGAATCAAGATTGGTTTTAATTGGTTTCCATTGATTCAGGGTTTGAGAAAAGATAATTTTATTACATTTTAGTTGCATGAATTAATTGTCTTCAATTTTTCAAATCTCGATTCTTTTCTGTTGATTGCATATTTGCTTTGTAAATACTTATCATTATTCAAAAAAATAAATGAGCTCTACATAGCTAAGCGAAGAGAAAAATGATCTATGCATTAGGTTCCTATGAATTGATTGTAGGATACCTATTGGCATGAGACCAACATTCATCTAATGCAATAATCAATTGGCATAATTACAATGCATAATTGTATTAGCCTCTAGTGACAACTATTCTTCCAGAAGACTGTCATTATCAACCAAAGATCTTGTGAGGTTGTTTGTACTTCATTGATGGTACTGATTCTCTATTGTTTAATTCATTTATATTGTTAAGGGTGTTGCTTTGATTTTTTTTGAGTTGGGTCATAGTCTTGATCGGGCTGCTAAACCTTACTAAACGTTACTAAACCTTCGTAGGCTGATATGTGATTGTATTGACGATTCTATGTTGGGTCGTGATATTTGTGACCTTGCTTGACCTCGTGGGCTGTTGTAGATAGGGCCATGACTTTTTGGGCTTCTATATATGTCTTGTGAACCTTGTGGGCTTCTAGATCTGAACCATAAACACTTGTTAAATTGTTAAACTCATCCATGACTATTTAAAGGATGTTTGGATTAAGTTGTGATCATTGTGAGACCTCTAAGTTTGAACTGTAAATTTCCTAAGGTCTGCTCATCCTATTAGAAAGGCATGCAATTTTTTTAGGCCTGTTTGGAGTAGGCTATGACTGATGGTTGTTTTGACATGTTGATATAGGTCTGTAATAATGAATTAGTAGCTTCATAATAGTGATAGATCAGATTTGAAGCAGTCCCAAACTGATGTGTTTTCATCCCTTACAAGAATGGAAATAACTAAGCGGTGTGTGTACTCCTTCTCCAGTATGTGTGGTGTACAGCTTCACCTTCCCTTCCCCTATCTTCTTAACACCTCTATAGCCATGCCTAGAGCTAAGTTCCAACAATTCCACCTTGATCCCAATTGTTGGGTAATGTGAGTCATGAGACAAGGAAGGTAAATGATTCAATTGCTTCCAATTGCTTCCATCATCATCATCATCTTTGGATCTTGATTCTTCCTCTTCATCATGGTGAAGGTTATCATATATTTGTTAAATTCTTGATCTTGAGGAAGATCAAAGTAGAGAACCTCTTATTTCTTTGGATACTTCTTTATCTTCTAATAGGCTCCTCTTTTGTCATTATTAAATCCATCCAATTTCACTGAGGCGTATATTTAATCTAGGGGAGCCTCAAATTCCATGTCTTTAATGGTGACTATGGATCCCTTTGGCCTATAAAAGGAATAGTATGGTGGGTCATCTAGAACTTCAGGAAGAGGATCTAGGAACACTTTATTTGCCACTTGATTTTAATAGCAGTAAAGCATATTGGCAAGGAATCCTTTGCCCAAATGTAATTCTGGTATTTATGCTAGGGATATCGTATCTTTGTGGTATAGAAATCTCTGGATTCCCCTCAGATTATATTTTCTGGATGGTTCGTCATAGTTGGAACTTGCCCTTACATTGTTGACAGAAGGAGATGGAATTATTTGTATCACATTTGGAGGTAGATTTAGTGCCCTATGTGATTTCCAACTCAACCAGCTGAGGTAGTCATTATCCCAGGACCCATACTAGAATATTTGACATGTGGGTTAGCTACTGGGCCTTAAACCATGAAAGCTTACTATGGAAGTTTACACTTTCTTCCACATCTGGCCTGGAAGGAATTATATCCTCCTCCCACAGTAGGATATTCTTTAGTCTTGACACAGTTTTCTTCTTTACATATTATGGAAGCTTATACTCTATTGCATTGTTGGCTTGGAAATAATTCTATCCTCCCACATCAAGATACTTTCCTTTCTGGACACATAGTTTGTTTCATTATCAGTCACATAGTTATGAACTTGTATGGAATTCATTCATGTATTCATGTCTTCTGTATTGTTTGTGGAGTAGCATAGGAAGCAAGGGTAGATTTAGTCAAAGGACCAACACCATTAGTTGTTGATACAAGTACATATTAAGCATAACTTGTAGCACTTATAGCATACCAAGTTCCTATAAAATACCTATAATAAAAGTCAGGGATGTTAGATTTTTATCATTCAAGATAGCATTATGATATTAGGATCTTTAACTAAGAGAATAACATGCACAGCAATAAAACACAAGAGACAAGAGACACAGAGATTTCTTCTCGGGGAAACCATAAAGGAGAAAATCCCAAAACTTCCTCAGAGATAGAATGAGCACCAATGGCACCACAACTTCTGTCTCTCTCTCTTACATTGAGAGAGCTTCTCCTCTATCACTCATGCGCCCCAATGAGTGAGTGTGTGTATAATAAATAGAGAGAATCACTCTCTATTTATATTCTTTTGTTCACTTAAAACCCACTCCAACATGTCATCCTCACTTAACAATTACTTACTAGAGCCGACATCTCTAGGAGTGTCTAATAACCCTAGTGCCCCACAACTTGTGGGGAATTTTCCCTCTACTCAATAAGGAGGGTTAACCTTAACTTAGATGGTGGGGAATATTGCCCTAACTTACAATCAATCACCTAGGGTCGACTTCACTAGGATAGTCTAATAACCCTAGGGCCCCATAATTGTGGGGACTTTAACCCTTGACCAATAGGAGGGTTACCCACAATGACTTGACATGAATTTTACATTATAGAAACTTCCTAATCGAAACATCGTGGAATGACATGACTCAGACACATCCTGGAATAAACATCAAGGTACAATACATAAGAAATACAAGTGAATACATTCCAAAGTTACAAATACATCAACACTCCCTCTTAACTAGGAAGGTATTCTCTTGACACAATTTATTAGAACAAGTCTTCTTGTCTGTATCATCTAGATCATCATCGAGTTCTCATCATCTTCAAGTCATCTTCATCTTCAGGTCATCTTCATCTTCAATTCATCTTCATATGGATCTGGATCATGACTTGATCTGGATCATCATCACTGGATCTAGATCATCACTCAATATAGATCATCATCAAGTATGGATCATCACTGCTGGATCATCATCAAGTCTAGATCATCACTTGATCTGGATTGTCACTGCTGGATCATAATAAAATCTAGATCATCACTTGATCTGGATCGTCATTGTTGGATCATCACTTGATCAGGATCGTCACTACTGGATCATCACTTGATCTAGATCATCATCAAAGCTAGATCATCACTGAATCAGCATCATCATTACTGCTTCTGATATCTCAATCAAATGGTGCTATCTTCTTCATTCTTCTCGTCACAGGAAGTTCTACAGAGTTAGTCATGTAGGCCTACCCTTCATGTAGGTCTTCATCAGTGCTTATATCTAACACTTAAGTTAGAATGACCCACCCAGCTCTTACATCTGACCTCATCTTATAAGAAAGGCATGCCCAGCACTCACATCTAACCATGTGTAAACACATCGTGCCAGAATGGTTCAACACTTATATTTGACCATGTCCAAGCACACCGCATTGGAAAGGCTCTGTACTTACATCCAACCCTGTCCGAAGACACCGCATCGAAAAGGCTTAGCACTTATAGATGACCATGCTTGAAATCCCCGCATCGAAAGGGCTTAGCACTTACAATCGACCATGCTTGAAAGCACTACATCGAAAGGGCTCTGCACTTATATCCAACCATGCTTGAAAGTACCGCATCAGAAAGGCATGCACTCACATCTAATCATGGATGAACTAATCCTACCATCGCATCATAATGATGTTAGGGTACACAGGGTACTCCCAAAGGACCGAACACCAAGAAAAACTGCTTCACACAAACAGATCACATATCAATACACCAATGTTTGTCACGTGGTTAAAACTCTCAAGAGGGAAACAATCCATAGCCCCAGCCAAATAGCTACTTGGAGAAATTTATTATGCAAAAGAAAGAAAGTTACATGAGCTTTTCATAATCGATCAACTAGCCAAGGACCCTCTATGCTCTTTAAATAGAGATCATAGACCAATCGGGTGTTAAGCCACGGATCAATGGTAGGTATGATCTAAGAGAAGTTGAACCGTTGGATCACTCTATGTCTAGAACATATCGTGACCATTGGATTAGAATATTTACAAATGCATACAAATGCATACTAAAGAAACACACTTTTACCTAACAGATATATTACACAAGTTGATCTTAACTAAATCCTAAGTGTCTAAATTTCCTAACATCCCCCCTTAAGAACAACTTGGGATAGGATTTAAGGATTTACAAAAGTGACACTATTAGGAGAAGGAAGGAGGCATTAGAGCCTATCCCCCCTTAAGGACACATTCATGAACTCCTGACATAGACCGAAGTTTAGAAAACTTCGCTTCTATAAGAGACTTGGTGAAGATGTCTACAACTTGATCATCTGTAGGACAATAGAGCACTTCAATAACATGATCATGAACAAGATTTCTGATGAAGTGCATGTGTAGCTCAATGTGTTTGCTGCGCTGATATAGAACTGGATCATTGGCAAGATTGATGGCACTTCGATTGTCGCACCAAAGTGGAGTAGGCTGCTGCTGCTCGAATCCAAACTCTGAAAGGATCTGTCGAAGCCATAAAGCTTCCTGACTAGCATTAACTACGGCTCAATATTCTGCTTCTGCTGAAGAAAGAGCAAGAGCTTGTTGTTTCTTACAAGCCCAAATGACAGGTCCAGATCCCAAGCTGAAAACATAACCTGTAGTAGAATTCCGATCATCAAGATCACCGGCCCAATCTGAATCAGTGAAACCAACCAACAAAGGTTTCCCCCCTATACTGTAATGAATCCCAAACTGAATTGTACCTCGAATATATCAAAGTATTCTTTTTGCTTCTTTCCAGTGACTTTCATGAGGATTTTGCATATAACAAGCAACACGACCAATGGCAAAGGAAAGGTCAGGACGGGAATGATTCAAGTATAAAATAATACCAACAAGCTAATGATACAAGGTGGCATCTACTTCAGGGGAAGTACAAGTGGTAGAAAGTTTGACTCCAGACTGGAAGGGAGAAGGGGTTGGTTTACAATCTTCCATGTGGAAGCGACGAAGAAGGTCACAAGCATACTTAGAATGGGAAAGAAATATTCTTTCTTTGGTTTGCAAGACTTGGAGACCAAGAAAATAATGCAAATGTCCTAAGTCTGACATTTCAAAATTTTGCTTAAGACTGGATTTCACATGGGTTATGAGGTTAGGGTCACTACCAGTAAGGATAAGATCATCAACATAAAGAACAAGTATGATGAGATTGTTTCCTACTTTCTTGGTATAGACATTGGGGTTAGAATGGCATCTAGAAAAACCAGTGTCAAGGAGAAAGCTATCCATTTTGGCATACCAAGATCTAGGAGCTTGCTTAAGGCCATATAGGGATTTCTTAAGGAGACAAACAAGGATAGAGTTATTCTGAACATATCCTGGAGGTTGTTCCATGTAAATTTCCTCATGTAAATCACCATGTAATAAGGTAGACTTAACATCCATTTGATGGACTTCCCAATTATGTAAGGCTGCAAGGGAAAGAACAAGGCGGATGGAGTTCATTTTTGCTAGAGGGGAAAAGGTTTCATTGTAGTCAATTCCTTCAACTTGGGAAAAACCTTTGGCAACTAATCTTGCCTTAAGTCTTTCAATACTTCCATCTGATGCATACTTAGTTCTGTAGACCCATTTACATCTGACAAGTTTTCTTCCTTTTGGAAGAGGAACAAGATCCCAAGTATCATTCGCCATTAAGGAACGATATTCTTCATCCATAGCTGCATCCCAATCTAGATTTCCTGAAGCTTGTGCAAAAGTTTATGGATCATGATTCTCAGAAACTTGAGCCAAAAGAGAAGAGGCTCATTGAAACTGAGAACGTTTCTGACGTTGATCTCTAGGATCACCGGCAAGATCACCATCTTCTTCACATGTTGAATGGACCCATAGAGGAAGTATTGGTGTTGGTGCAATTGGAGGAACATGAGAAAGCGGAGGTGGATTTTCATCCTTGCTGTCATCATCAGAAACTGGATTTGGAAACCTATCAAGGAAGTTGGAAGAAGAAGAAGAAGAAGGCACAATCGTTGAATCAGGCTCGCAGGCCAAAGATGGCACACCCGCCAAGTTAGGCTCACAGGACAAGATATTTTCATCAAATTTAACATCTCTTCTAATGATTATATCATGAGAATGTGGCTGAAGAAGTTTATAACCTTTTAAATCTTCAGAATATCCAACAAATATGCACTTTTCACTTTTAGGCTACAATGCTTTCTGTTATTCATCCGGAATGTGAGCCCATGCTTCACAACCAAACACACAAAAGTGACTTACATCTGGTTTAATTTTACTCCATTCTTCTTTTAGTGTTATACCCTGTAAAACTTTAGTGGGTGTGCGATTAACTATGTAATTTGCACAATTTATGGCCTCAGCCCAATATTGAAGACTTGGTCCCTTAGATTGGATCATACAATTAGCCATTTATTTTAAAGTGCGGTTCTTCCTTTCAGATACACCATTTTGTTGTGGTGTATATGGAACAATGTGTTGTTGTTGGATTCCTTGTTCAGTGCAAAATGTAGTGAACTTGTTGTTAACATATTCTCCTCCATTGTCAGATCTTAACTTAATAATTTGATGACCAGATTGTTTTTCAACAAGAGCCTTGTAGGATAAGAACATGTTAAATAATTCGCTCTTAAGTTTTAGGAAGTAAACCCAAGTGCGTCTGGAGTAGTCATCAATGAATGTTAAGAAATATTTAAAACCAAAAAAGGAAGCAAATGGAAGAGGGCCACACAAGTCACTATGCACAAGCTCCAAGGGATCCGAGGCATGCCAAAGAGGCACGTTTGTCAAAACTGTCCCGATGATGTTTTTCGAGTACACAACCGAAACAAACACCATCCTTGCAAGATACCAGCGAAAGGCCAGTCACCATATTGTCTTTACATAGTTGTTGCAATGAGTGATAATTTACGAGACCAAATCGCTCATGCCAAAGTTTGCTCAAGTTATCACTATGAGCAACAAAAACTGAAAAAGGTGATGACCCAAAGTTGTTAAATTTGTACAACCTGGTAATAACATCAACAGTTCCAGTAGCAAGGATATTTTGAGGATTTTTAAAATCCTTGATTACAACTTGGTGAGGTGTAAACGTCATAGTTTTACCTTCACCTGAATGAGTAATTTGATAGACTGATAAAAAATTGCAGGAAATTTTTGGAACACAGAGTACATCACTGAAATGACCATTTTCTACTGGAACTGTTTCAGATCCTACAACACTTAGAGATCTATCATCACCAACAAATATTTGTTTGGTGTTACATTCATGCATAGTAGAAAAGATGGCTTTATCCTTAGCCATATGATAAGATGCTCCAGAATCAATGAACCATTCAATTGAAGTAGAATAAGAAGATGCAGTATAAGAGTAACCAGAAGCACAAAGTGCATGTCCATGAGAGGTAGATTCTGAAGATGAATCTAGGCTGATGTGGTGCTTCTTCGTTGTTGCTTCCAAGGCTGCCATCTTCTTAAAACATTTAGATTCATCATGATTATATTTCCCACAAAAATTGCAATGGTGCTCAGTCTTCTTTCCTTTTTGCTTTGATCCTTTGTCATTTTTTAAAGGAGGAGCTGACTGAGAGGGTTTGGGACCCTTGTTTTTTTGCTTATTATTGCGAAAATTCTATTTCTTGGGAGGCTTGGACTTTTCTTTCTGTTGGGACAATAAAGCTTTCCCAGATGTATCTACATTGTTAATTATTCCAAGATGAATGCGCTTATCTTTCTCTCTAATTAAGGAATCACAAAAGGATTCAAGGCTAGGCTCTTGATAGCTAGGTGCAGTCAAGGATTCTTTCATGGAGTAGAATGTAGATACAAAAACAGAATATGCAGGTCTAAGTTTGGAAAGAATATGATAAATACATTGTTTGTCTTCTTTCTTAATCTTGCATTCTGCACATAAGAGTCTAAGAGTTTTATACTTAGATAAATAGTCTTGAATGCATGAAAAATCATTTGGATTCAAGGAAAGCAACTCATTTTCAAGTTGATGACCCCAAATTTCATTGTGTTTACCAAACACAATTTCCAACTTTTCCCAAGCTTTATTAGGTTCATCAATGCCAGATATGTGGAATCGCAAATTAGTAGAGATTGACATCCCAATCAATCCACGAGCTTCATCACATCTATTTTTAGATTTAATTTTCTTATCATCATCAGTGGGTTCTGTTTCTTTCCTTGAGGTTATCCTGAAAAATCCCCTACTTCGTAGAACATCCTCCATATGAGATTCCCATGAGAAATAGTTAGAACTTGTAAGTATAATATCACAAGGGGCGGCCATACTGTAAAACAATGGCTGAAATAACAGAAACTAACTGTCTGGATGCAAAGAGCTTGAAAAAATATGTGGTTTTAAAAAAAACGGCACTTAAAATGGATTCTGGATGATGAAGTTATGCTTGATCAAAGAAAATGTTGAAGATGTCCCCAATAGTGACGTGGCAGATATTAACTTGACCAACTAAAAAAGGAAGCCCCCTCTTCCCAAAATCAACCTTTGACAATCATTTTTACAATAAAGTTGCTTTGAAGTGAATCACTTTTATAGAATAAGTGATGTTCACTTTTACAATAATGTGACTTTTAAATAGTGCGACAATAAATTAAAAGACTTAAGTGACTCACTTTTATTTTATTTTATTTATGTGAGATGTACTTTTACAATAAAGTAACTTGAAAATAGAAATTGCATGCACTAAAAAGTAGCTTGATAAGACTTGAACTCAAGACTTATCAAGGTGTAAAGCAACTTTGGACCAAGTGAGCTAAGTTTAAAAGGTACGTAAAACTATGGAAAGAGGAAGGGGTTTTTTCTTTTTTGTTACTCTTCTCTCTCGTTTTCCATGCTTGCTTTCTTTTTCTGCAAATCACAAAAAAAAACTTTTTCCACATAATGGGTTAGATCTTGGTTAGCTTACCCGGAAAGTCTACGTTTTCAAGTTTTCTCGTTGTTTCTCATTTTCCGTGATCGCACAAGGTGCACGGCAAAGAGAATACATAGTTGAGAAGACAACAAAAAAAAACTTTCCCTTACTGTTTCTTATTTGCTGCGATCGCACAAGGTGCATAGAAAAGAGCATACGCAGTCAGGGAAAACAAGAGTCCAAGACTAAAAAATAAAAGATCTAATAATAAACTGATAAAATATGAGATTTAAAAAAAAAGCAAATATGTTACTGTAACATTATACCTTCAGATTTGCCGAAATGGGTATTTCTGGAGCAAACGGAAATGGTTTTCGGTGAACGAAAATTGTTTCCAAATGGAAACTGTAGTTGGGATGCAATGGAATAGCTCCCATAGGCCACAAATACATAAAAAATCCAGAACTAGAAACCCTTTCAAAGTTTCGGCAACACCGGTTCCAGATCTTGATCAAAACTGAAAGTGGCTCTTCATAAAAGCTCTGATACCATGTTAGGGTACACATGGTACTCCCAAAGGACCGAACACCAAGAACAGCCGCTTCACATAAATAGATCATAGATCAATACACCAATTTTTGTCACGTGATTAAAACCCTCGAGAGGGAAACAGTCCACGGCCCCAGCCAAATAGCTACTTGGAGCAATTTATTATGCAAAAGAAAGAAAGTTACATGAGCTTCTCATAATCGATCAACTAGCCAAGGACCCTCTATGCTCTTTAAATAGAGATCATAGACCAATCAGGTGTTAAGCCATGGATCAATGGTAGGTATGATCTAAGAGAAGTTTAACCGTCGGATCACTCTATGTCTAGAACATATCGCGACCGTCGGATTAGAATATTTACAAATGCATACTAATGCATACTAAAGAAACACACTTTTACCTAACGGATATATTACAAAAGTTGATCTTAACTAACTCCTAAGTGTCTAAATTTCCTAACAAATGACCCCCAGTACCAGACTGAACTACTTGGTAACTGACCAGGTGACTCCATTCCTAGAATGGCAGTTTCCCTTACATCTTACCTACTCATCAGAATGGCCAACACTCACATCTAACATATGAAGAACTTAATCCTTTAGCCATGACAGAATGGTTTAGCCCTTACATCTGATCAAGTGGGAACACATCCCTCTCTCACATCAGAATGGCTTCTCAGTCCTAGACTGAGTTTTTCTTGTAACTAACCAGGAACCTCCATTCCCAAAATGGCAATAGCCCTTATATCTGATCATGTAGGAACCAATCCTACAGTCGCATCAGAATGGCTCAACACTCATATATGAGATGGAAGGAACCTAAATCCTCTCACCATGACAGAATGGCTCAGCCCTTACATCTAACCATGGAAGGAACTTAATCCTCTCCCATGTCAGAATGGCTCTAGGTCTCATCATTTCCCCTTGGAGGGAACCTCAATCTCAAGAAAACCAAGCTTCTCCCTGAAGTACTCAAACTTCACTTTGGTCATTTCTAGCATAGAATCAAATCAGGGTTGATTAATTCTAAGGACAACCTACGAGTTTCACCAGGACTTATGCTTAGATAGCTTGTCTCATCAACTATGCTAGAAATCCTTCTTTCAAGAGATCTTGATCTGGATCACTGCTCCTCTCTGCATCATACAAAAAATCAAGTTAGATCAACCAAATCAAATAGTATTTTTCAAAAGAAACATACTACCTCCCAAATAGCAAGTGGAAACATCTTTTGCCTCATCTGTATTCAGCGCCATGCAGGACTCCATCCTGCCAAACCAAAATATCACACTTGATCCCATACTCAACTATACCCTTCAGGTACCTCACTGCATGTTTTGCAACTATCCGGTGAACATGTCTCAATGTGTTCACAGCAAAGCAAATATCTGGTCTCGTATTCATTAGGTACATCAAGGAACAAATCATCTGACGATACATCATGGCATCAACAGTGTCTGATGAAGCAACATTGAATAGCTTCAGCTTCGATGCCATAGGTGTGGTCATGGACTTACAATCCATCATCTTGAACCTCTTTAGGATCTCTACTGGATAGTTCCCTTAACCACACCTCCATGCCTAGAATGTAGTGCATCAACACATAACAAGAGTATCACTATTCTTCCACTTTTAACCTTGAAGCAAAGGTTCGAATCCGCTTTACTCTCAGTAAATCCTAGATTCATAATTAATCTATCCATCCCATTGTTCCATGTCGAACCTCAGGATCTTCTGCAGTCACTCCCTCTGAAGCAAAGCATCATTGTCCCTCTGTCTTTTGTACTCTATGCACTGAAACATTATGTACCAGAGTGACAAGTAGTAACCATCTAGGATCACTGGATACCAAGATCCTCTATCTTGAACTTTTTCAAAAGTTCTTCTCACACCCATCTATGAGCTTGTCATCCTTTATCAACCTTGTAGCATAGGTTCAAATATTCATCAAGCTCATTATGTATGTGTTATCCCATGGCTATCTTCTGAACTCGTACAAGGCCTTCTTTCATTTGCACACATGATTCTTCCTGTCATGTGTATTTTTAGTGGCTGCAAATGTCTCTTTGTAGTCTATGCCTTGTGATATGAATATTTCCTTGTATCCTATTATGTTTCCATCTACTGCATGATGGAACTACGAACTTCTCTTCACTATCGATACTACATCCTAGACATCATTCTTCTTGAACCTTTATTCTTGGTTACTTCTTCATGTATGGAAGGTTATGTATCAATGTTGTCGTTGCATTCATCTTATTATTCTTCATTTTGAAATGTCATCACTTGTTCTTCAAAACAAGTCTCATCCTTCTTTTCTTGTAGGCAATTATGTATGCGATCTTTCCTACAAGTCAAATACAATTGTATGGTCAGAAACATTTCATAACGAATATTCATAATAGCAAGTTCTAATGCATAAATATATGATCATGCAACTACTTTATCCAGTACAACATTCATCCATATCTCACGAAAACTTTTCTAGATACCTTCCATCTCTACCAGGACAACATTGAGATTGTGCACTAATCCAATATGTCAGCAAAGAGGTTTCATTCTATATAAGTAGCAATGGAGAGTTGTATAGCACCATCAGCTACTTACCCATCACATGCATATTAGTAGTATACTGTCATTAATGCAAACATCCTATCATGCATAATACATCAATTGAATATAAAAAATTGCATAACAAAACAATATCATGAAATGACAATTGCATACTTATCTTTATTTGTTTCATGGGTAGACTCCTTCTTGAACCTTCAGCTTCATCATCTTCTTCATTCATCATTTCTTATCCAAATGCTATCTTGGATAAGAGTTTCTTCAAGAGTTGATTCCTTCATATTCCTCATCGCTTGAGGGATCTTGTTTGTATGGTGAGAGCTTGATATTCAGTTGCTCTCATCTTCTCTTCTCTTCTTATGAGTCGAACTTCTTCTTCTTCCTAGAGTTTGCTGAAAGTAATCACTTCCTTCTGGCACACATTCCTCACATGAATGAATTCATGATCATGGGAGGCCATTCAATATGGCTATCATTACTTTTGCATCCTCCATTTCTTCTTCTACCACTTCAAGTTGTTCTGCAATTTGGATCTTTACATTCTTCAACTAGTTTCTTAAGGTCATATTCTGATTTATGTTCTTCCCTTCAAATAGCTTGGTCAAGGAATCAAACATCTCCGATGCATTTAGGGAAGACACTTGTGGTACAAGTTGTTCCATGATTGAATCAACAATGATCTTCTTGGCCTTGACCATGTTCTTCTTGTGTAAGGCTTTAAGTCTCATCTCCCTCTAGAACTGGAACCTCTCTACTCATGTAGGTGTTCAATTTATTTTCTCCAGAGACATTATATGCTTCCATGATTGGAGTTTGTCAAATTCATCAGGTTATCATCAAGCTGATGTGATATATCACTTTGGAATGAGAACCTCAAATTAAAATAGCAAAAGATTAGATCTTACCGATTTGAGGTGTCCGTCTTGGTTCTGAAGCTGGCTGATCTAGGGTTTGTCAGAGAAACCCTAATTTTCAAAACTTGAAATATTTTAGATCCGATTGGATAGAAATATAGATATCTTCAAATGGATCTGTCCAATGTACTCATTTTCTGAAAATAGTGGAGGGAAGATCCCGGAATAGGAAGCCCTAGTTTTCCAATTTCTTCTACAGAAATGTCTGTCACTATTTCTATGATATCTCTAAAATTCCTAATCCTCTATGTCTGAAAATTCACACTGAGGTAGAACCAAATGTCCTAGACTGAACACCATAGGTTTCATTAGAATTGGTTTCACCAATTGGGACTTATGATCATTTTCCCAGGGTGATATGTTACAGGACTGCTCATAATAGTTAAGTTGTATGGACTTCCACATGTCACTCATTCATATTCTGAATCTAAATCTTGGATCACCAAAATTAAAGTCCGTTACCATTCTGTAACATCTTCAAAAATTGCATTTGGACCTTTTTATCCCAAGATATAGCAATTCCTCCTAGGTGTCTTGTTTATGGATGAATTTTGGAAGAGGATGGAACCCTAACTTGGAGGGATCATATATCCCAGAATATAGAGAATCTGAGGCTGAATTTTGGATAAAGCGTAAATAAAGATTTTATCTTCGACCTCTGCAATTTTCATCTCCTGAGCCTTTTCCAATCTCGGTATATAGTGAATGTACCAAAACTTAGACGTTTTAGTATTTAGGGTTTTTCCAACTCAAGGTCAAACTAGGGTATGACTTTCCTGGAGTTTCACCCAACCAAAAATATTGATCTAGGTCTCTAAAATTTGATTTTGATGAGGATATAAATCCTATATTTGGCTCACTAAAAAATTCCTCTTCTATAGAAAGCCCTAATTTCCTGCACTGAAAACTGAAAATGCTTGGAATGGAATTCCAATTCAACAGAAAGATGTGCCCTTTAATCGAGAGTCATCCTAGCATACTTTTGGTGATGGATTGTGAAGAGAGACCTTAAAAGTAAGAATCCATAGCTTCTATATATGCACAATGTCTTATTCTCATGTTAGCTCTGATACCATGTTAGATTTTTATCATTCAAGCTAGCATTATGATCTTAGGATCTTTAACCGAGAGAATAACATGCACATCAATAAAACACAAGAGACAAGAGACACAAATATTTTTCCTTGGGGAAACCATAAAGGATAAAACCCCACAACTTCCTCAAAGATAGAATGAGCATCAATGGCAGCAGTAAAACCCAAAAACATAAAGATGATATCCACAACTTCTGTCTCTCTCTCACACACTGAGAGAGCTTCTCCTCTCTCACTCATGCACCGCAATGATTGAGTGTGTGTATAATAAATAGAGAGACCCACTCTCTATTTATATTCTTTTGTTCACTTGAAATCCACTCCAACATGTCGGCCTCACTTAACAATTACTTTCTAGAGCTGACATCTCTAGGAGTGTCTAATAACCCTAGTGCCCCACAACTTGTGGGGACTTTGCCCTCTGCTCAATAAGGAGGGTTAACCTTAACTTATATGGTGGGGACTATTTCCCTGACTTACAATGACTCACCTAGGGTTAAATTCAATAGGATATTCTAATAACCCTAGGGCCCCATAACTGTGGGGACTTTAACCCTTGACCAATAGGAGGGTTACCCACAATGACTTGACATGACTTTTACATTATAGAAACTTCCCGATCAAAACATCGGGGCATGACATGACTCAGACACATCCCGGAATAAACATCGGGGTACAATACATAAGAAATACAAGTGAATAAATTCTGAAGTTACAAATACATCAACAAGGGAAAATAGTATAGGTGGCATAAAATAGGGTTCTCTACATATTTTTAACTACTATTGGATCCGACAAATGTCTAAGTTTTTGTTCAAGTGGTGGTAGGGGGGTTGATTTTTTATGGGATTGAGACTCCCTGACCATTTGTTGGATGGACAGGCTGAATTTGTCTCTCATCTATTGTTCTCAGAGTCCGTATCCTCTTTGTTCCTCATTTTTTGTCTATCAGTTCAATTATTATGGAGTCCTAAAGAATACAAACAGAATCTAAACCCCAATTCATTGGTATTCTAGTATCTTGTGATTTTTCTTAGAATGTGTATTTCAATGACTATCAAGGTCATCCATGCTTCAATTTATAAGGTATTCATCCATTATGATGGATCTAGATAGAAACGGGGCATAACCTACTTGTGATGTTGAGTTGGGACTTTTATAATTATATCTACATTGTGGCTCTACCATTGCATTGGGAAACTTATTAACAAATTCATTATTTTTATTGATTGAAGAGGAGGGGTATTAATGTTTGAGTTGGGAATTTTTTAATTGTACCTACATTGTGGCTCTACCATTGTGTTGGGAAAGTTATTGATGAATTTATTATTTTTATTGATTGAAGAGGCGGGGTATTAATGTTGAACGAAATCCCAACAGAGGAATATGCCACTGAAGTGAGATAGTTTGCAACATCACATAGATAGCAACTGCAAGTCAATATTGACAATATATTTCATTACTGTAAAAAAAAGATAGATCCCTTGGAGAGAAATTTAATCATCACTTGGAACAATAAATATGCTTACATACTTCTCAACAGATCTTAGTCACTGTCTTATGTATTCCGATGAGCAAGTTGTGCATGACCCACAGGAGATCAATTTCTATGGTGATAAAGGTTCTGTCCTTGGCCTTAGGTCCTTTCTTCTTGCACTAAGGATAAGCTGCTTTGAAGGAAAATTTTGGCTATTAGATTCCCTCCTTTTCCAGAGGGGAGTCAGCTGCAAAGTCTCCATCCAATGTTCCATATTTGAAGGGTATTAATCCAGGTTCTTCAATTAAAGGTGCTTCTCTTCTTTAAGTGATATAAGTTAAAGATGTGGTTAGATCTATCAATGACTCAATGGTTCTCAACCCAAAATTTTGTCTCATGATGGAGGATTCATAATGGAGATATCAGGCTTTATCCAAGTTCATAAAGTATCATCAAAATATGTTTGTAATAACATTAAAGCCTTTAAAGATGAGGTCTTGATCTATTTTTTTGACATAGATTGGCCAAACTGTGATGCTTACATGACCTAGATAAGTGAAAACTGGACAACAAATTTATTGGTAAGATTCCATGTTTCAAGGATTTTCATAGTTCGTTACAATGAAGTTGAAGATATGAAGATATTAATGGAAGAAGGGTCCTCGACTTGGGGTGGGGCTGGTTCTTCTTGGTGACTTGGTTCCCATAATTAAACCCATCTTCCATGTTTTTCTGGGTGACAATCCCCAATTTATCCTTTCCCTTATGAGAAGATGAGGTAATGGAGAAAATTGTTAAGCGTTAGGCAAGTTTATTGGGTTTATAGAATTAAGAAAGATGGAGCATGCAATGATCCATTATTATTATTCCAAGGTGCTCTCTATCATTTTATTGGGCCTTGGACTTCCTTATTTTCCCTAATTAGGGTTTTTCTACTTAACACTTGAGGTTCTAGCTTAGCTCTAGTTGCAAGTATTTAATACCACTTTAAGAGGAGGGATGTTAGACTCAATCTCTCATAGCCCTAGGGTTTGAGGAAAAAATATAATACCCCATCCTTCAACTCTCTCTCTTTTTATAAATTGTTTACATGTTTTTATTTTAATAAAAAAATAAAATATTGTAAGAAAAAACCCTAGTTTTTCCTTGAAAAATAGAAAAGTGAAGTTCTATCCATGAATTTGGTTTTTTTGGTCCACCCTAAAATTTTGCCCTAGGTTTTTATCAACAAACCCTAGAGAGAGTTCTCTTCCAAGGAAGTGCATTGGGATCAAGGTTACAAAAATTGAACTGGTGGTCGAACCAACCGACCCTAAAAACCAGAAACAGACCAAAACCGAGAAAAAAACCGGATCACAAAACTGGTCCACCAAAAATACAAAAACTAATTAAATTTAGAAAATATATATTCATGTGTAACCATGTGAATCCAAACCATTATACACAAATTTACAAAAAGTGCTCTTGTTATGTGCCATACTAAGCATATTTCACTAGAACCTTCCCCAATCAACCAAATTTTAAATTAAAAATAAAATAAAAAATACCCTCTTAAGCGTTGTTGTACAGTTATGTATGGAAGCATACAAAACCGGAACCTGTCAAAATCAATCCAAAACTGGTAAAACCGGTCAAAATTGGTCAGTTCCATATAGAACTGATCATTTCGGTTCGAGACACCTATTTGACCCGGTGAGGATTTGAAACCAGTCAGACCGACTGGTTTTACCGGTTCCAATTTGGTTTTTGTAACACTGATTGGGATACATGAAACTCTTGTAATTGGTGAATTAGAGGGTGTTTTCTATTTCTAGCTTGACCTACATATGTGCCCTAGTCCAATAGTCTTGTTTTCCTTAAAGCACATTTTTTGGAGTGATTGCCTTGGGAAGCATGAAACTGTCTTGCAAAGTGTGAAATTGCCTTGAGAGGTGTGATATTTATTGAGTTTTATGATAAAGTGAATAACTCCAGTATTTCTTGATTATTGTGTGTTGTTTAATATTGTTTGACTCCTATAAGGCACTGATCATAGCTATTAATTTTTTGAGGAGGTATTTGTGGTTTGTTGGTGGTTGTAGGTATCTTTCATTGACTAGGGTCTCCCCTTGGTTTTGGACTATGGAGTTACCCTAAGTGTTGAGAGGTTAGAATGTGGTGATATTGGGTCTACTCTCTCTCAATCTTACAGGCACAATCATTGTAGGAGCAATTATTGAGAATATGTACATTATTGAGGATATGTACCCTATCATATTTTCATAAAGGAAATTGGTTCACATATTGAACCTTTTGATTCATGATATTATTAAGATTAAGAATCCCAATTATAAATAGAACGATGCATTGTATAAGAGAGGAAAGAAAATGATAAAATTTATACAAATCATAGCATGGCCCACCACTCTTTTTGCAATCACTCTAGGTTGAAGCTACTTAATATTGCAAAGACGAGATTTGCTAGCTACTACCTTTCCTTCCACCTTTTGAAGTAAAATTGGCATTGGCTAGTATGATCTCAAGTGATTCATGGCAAGGTTTGAAAGACAAGGTTGCATCTGCATTTGATAGACATGAATTTCAAGAGGTGGAGGACACTATTCTTGATTGTTAGTTTTGGGAACAAGTTATGTATGTTCTTGATGGTTTGTTTGAAACTTTGAATTTTGAAGCTTGGACCTACCATTGAAGTATGAATTGTTGATTACTTAGACCTTCTTTTTTAGGATAGATTAGTAAGTTTCCAGCCTTTTTTTAATACTCTGGTAAATGCTGAATTTTGGATATGTACCTAGATTTTCTGTAAGTTCTCTTGCAGCTCTTTTAATTATAATATTTTCCAGTTTTGTTAAAAAAAGAGATGATACATTACAAAAGAAGGTCTCGTATTTATAACCTAGATGGATTATTTTCATGAAGAGACATGTATTAATTAGTCATGTCTTTTTAGTTTTTATAATACATCACCTTGACCATGGTATTTTCCCATGGTTTTATTATATATATATATATATATATATATATATATATTATTTATAATAGTAACACACCCTTCAATATGTGTACCTGATTGAAAAAGGCACAATATGCCCTCCATGACATTGCTAATAGAGGCCAACAAATCATAGAAACTTAAATAAATGCAATTGCTAATAGTCCAATGACTGTTGAATCGTAGACATAATGGATCCAACCATGGGAGACATGGGGACACAATGCCAACATATCTGCCACGACTTTCTTGGTAATCCTTAGCCATTTGGCATAAATACTATAGGAGTCAATGCCCTTCTCTGATTTAAGCACCCACTAAAACACCAATCATGTTTCTCCCCTGTGTAGATTCTCTTGCTCTCTTTTGGTTTCTCTTTGGAATACATGCTTGCATATGTTCATTGTGACATTCCCTGAATATATTTTCTCTTAATTGTGAATCTATGGTATGCCCATCGTTCTTCTGTGACAGAACATAAAAAGAAATCATTCAGGATTTATGTAAGAACTCATCATTCACTATACCCCTATTTTGTTATGAAATTCCCTATTGAATAACCTTAAAGAGTTTCAATCTGAAGAAACTTGAATATTGGACCAAACTATTCATAGCAGCAACCATATTAAGGCAGTGAACCATATCAATCGAATGAGTCTAAGTTCTGTTTTATTCCTTGCATAGTCGTAGAGGTTTTAGTATTTACTGTAAAGTTGATTGAATCTACTTTTTTATTATTTAAGGTCGTGAGAACTTCATTTGTGCTAAGTCTTTCCCTAATTTCACCCTTCGCTTATATTTAGAATATAAATTGCTTATACAACACAACATGAAGTATATATTTTTGCCAATAGAGGGTTGTCTGGATTTCCCCATTTTTGCACAGGGAATTTCTTACCTGATCTGACACATTCACATTGAACGTGAATTTGGATCTTTTATTAGTGATTAAAACCTTGCTTTGTGCTAATTGCGAGAAATATCAAAATATTTTCTGTGAGATTCAGGTGGTGTAAGGGGGAAATCTTATGGTGTCTCTAGTTGTTTGTTGTGTGGGAATGGATATTGAATGGGTTTTTGGTTGCTTTACATCCCTTGTTTTTATGCCCTTAGACCTAAATTGTCAGGCATCCCATCATTTGGGTTAAATCCAGTGATTGGGACTACTAAGTGTGTCCCTCTTTAAAATCTTGTTGATCAGTCTAGGGGAGAGACTCTATGCATTCCAAGAGAAGAGAAACCAATAGAGGTGGGAATAAAGAGGGAGATTGGGACATCAGTTGGAAAATTTGCATTGGCAGTTGAAATCTTCAGAAGTTGATGGCACAAAAGTAGAAAACTAACGACTAAGAATGAGAAGTATGTTCCTAGATCACGAGGATGAAGAGAAGTGTGACCCTATCCACATAGAACAAAGAATATCTCAAAGCCAATATGAAATATGAAAAATGAAAACATGGATTAAGAATACACAAAATCTCTGTCTAAGAGTATATAACTGATATTTGTCATAATTCTTGAGCACAAAAAGAGCCAAAAAAGGCCATGCTAGTTTTCACAAATGGGTTTCTAGGGTAAAATCTGTGTTAGTTCTGTGTATGTAATTGATGCTTTAGAATTTGTTTTCTTCCTCATTTCAATTATAGTTTGCAAGTAATATTGTAATACACAATCAAAATTAATTTGCAATGAAATAGAAAACAGAGAGAAACATTATAACTTTCTGCAAAAATAATTAAGGTCCATACTAATGAAATGACTCAGCCATAGGCTGAGCGACTATGGATCAAGACCAAGGGGCGCCTCTGCATGGTTTATCTTTACCTAGTTTTATTTCAAAAAGGAATGAAAAAACTTCTTTTCCTCAATAGAAGTGGCTTACCCTTCACTAGACAATCAAGGTCCAATAGAGATGAATCCAAGCCTCAAGACTATGAAGGCTGATTATTTTAAATGCTAATGCTAATATAAGTTAAGATTCAGTATAAATTGTAAACACTATATGTGAATAAAAATCCCATCAACTACTAAGACATACCAGCAGATATATGTATTTTATGTACTCGAATTAATATTCCAAGAAAACAAAGAAACGATGAAGGACAAACAAAGAGCACAAAAAAATTAGGAAAACCTTACCAAGTTGCTTATATATATTTGCTGATACATTTCAATGTGTAGAAAAAAAAGCAACTAGCTGAGGCACTAATTAGTGTGTTGCAAATATCACCGATTTCTCCTAATATTTCTGAATTTTTCTGAGTTTTTTAGGTTTATGATGTTTCTGATACTTTCTTAGTTTTGTAGGTCAAGTTTATGATTGAAAATGCAATATGCAAAATGAAACCATGGAGTAATAATACACAAAATCTCTGTCTAATAGTATATAGCTGATATTTGTCATCATTCTTGAGCACAGAAAGAGCCAAACAAAGGCCATGTTGGTTTTCACAAATGGGTTTCCAGGGTAAAATATGTGTTAGTTCTGTGTATGTAATTGATGCTTTCGAATTGGTTTTCTTCCTCATTTCAATTACAATTTGTAAGTAATATTGTAATACATAGTCACAATTAATTTTCAATGAAATAGAAAACATAGAGAAACATTATAACTTTCTGCAAAAATAATTAAGTTCCATACTGGTGAAATGACTCAGCCATAAGCTGAGCAATTATGGATCATAACCAAGGACCACCTCTACATGGTTTATCTTTACTTGGTTTTATTTCAAAGAGGAATGAAAAAATTATTTTCCTCAATAGAAGTGGCTTACCCTTCACTGGACAAGCAACGTCCAATAGAGTTGAATCCAAGCCTCAATACTATGAAGCCTTGATTATTTTAAATGATGATGCTAATATAAGTTAAGATTCAATATAAATTGTAAGCACTAGATGTGAATAATAATCCCATCCACTACTAAGCCATACTAGTAGATATATGTATTTTATGTACTCGAATTAATGTTCCAAGAAAACAA